>CM069917.1:57060102-57405102 GCA_036172215.1 Camellia granthamiana | reverse complement strand
TTGTTCCGGTACGCCAGTATTTGCTACCGAAGTTTTTCAAAGGAGCTCATCTTCAAGACTTAGATGCTGCAGAATATGAAGAAGCCCCTGGCATAACTTGCAATATGTCTTTTGAGGTAAACTCTCTCACCCTTTATTTCAGCTAGGTTTAAGATGTTTTCCAAGTAGTTTGAAAGAGTTACAACTTAAATGAGTTTGAAATTTTTAGACACTCCTGGGTTTTATCTTTAGTAGTGTAACAAATTTAGATCCTACATATTCTCCCCGAGTTGTACCCCTCCAAACAAGGAAGTTTGCTAGTTCGAATATTTAGAGTTGATTTATTCTTAAAGAAAGTGTTCTGTTCTTTTCTGTCATTGGGTACAAAATAAGAGTTTAAACATATCCTAGTCTTAGTTTATAATCTTATTTAGCTTCAATACTCGTGTATGATGTTCTACATGCTTCCAGGATCAAGATCATCAGGCAAGAACTCCCCACATCGATAGTGGGGAAGTTCTTGATGAAATTATCACAAGAAGTCGTGGTGAGATCCGCCATGCACATAGTCCAAAAATTACAAGTTCCGCCCCAGGTTCAGTTGATGATATGAAGCCTGCATATAGCCCACGGTTAACATACAGGGCATACAGCCCCCGAATCAATGAGCTAAAAGTGGAAAGGAGCCCCAAAATGGCTGGAAAAGGGCTTGAAATAAAGCAAACCCCTAGTCCAGGGCCATCTACTCTTGGTCAAAGAACTCATGGTTCATCATCAAGCTAAAACAGTAAACTTTCCTATTCCAATGAGTATTGTTGTCAATTTGTGCTTGAGACTTGAGAGGCCTTTTGTTAGATTTGTGCAACTAAGTATTGTCTTGTGGGCATGATGTTTCTTTCAATGCCCTTAACATGTTTTCTATGTTACTCTTTGTTGTACCCAAATATGCTATATGTATGAAAAAATTATGATAATGAAAATATGTTTATTACATTTCGCAAGACTTGCTAGATTTTTCTTCCTTGATATTAAATTATATGTCATTGTGGAGATTATTTTAGCCAACTTTTGGTGTCATTTATCAAGAAATACTACTATATAATATGTGTATGTGTGTGTATTTGTGCGATGAACCATGTCGTTGGTTATAATTATTCATTTCTAAGATTTGTCGTGTGTAGAAACTACTACCGAAATCTTTACATGCTGGGGAATTATTGAATTCAAATCCAGTACAAGTTGGGAAGTCAAAATCAAACCTGCTAATTTCTTAATCTTTCTTCTTTGCTCTCATTGTATTTTAAAATAATTAACACTATTGCACATAACTCATTAATACAGAAAACCATTGATTGAGTTCTATAAAAAAGAAAATGTGTGTGCGCGCGCGTGTGAATTTTGCAATGGTAAAAAATGCAAAACCTAATGTTGGAACGTTATACCACCTATGCCTAAAATTCATTCACTGGTTTGTGGTTAATTGCAATAGAACTAAAGTCTTCATTTCTCATTTCATGTACTTTGCGGTTGATTGTGATGCATCTGTTGGATCATTCTTGACTCAAAGTCAGTACATGACACCCTGGCATACACCATTGAAAATAAATAAATAAAAAGAATGAGGAACTTTCCAAGAAAAGTAGGCCATCGAACTTGGGATAAGATGTGTATCAATGTGGTTATAATAATATGAGATGAGCAGGATGTAGAAGTCAACCCACTTGCAGAAGGCATCTCATCATGATTTTGTGTGTAAAATTTCTTTTCCAATTGACAACTAAGAAATTTGTTCTATTTTGTTCAATTTTATGCTTTTAACATAACTTCATTGAGCTTTACAGAACCATTTTGAGACCTTGCTTATCCAAAACCAAATGGAACCTTACTGATCCTGGGGACATGTTAATAGCCGTAAGTTTAGGTATACTGATTCTATTGTATTACATACATCGCTTCATTTCTCGTGAACTTGTTACGTACACAATGTTCCTCACTGCAGTTTTCTGATTTTGTTTACTCTATTATGCATGTGTACATGATTATTTTTTATAAGTAAATCTTAAATTTTACAAGAATAATTGTGCATGTTAACAGATTGTAAGAACAACTGCAGGTTGTTTTTACGAGTACCTATGCATTTTGCTTGTTATCAGAAAAACGCTAATATCCTAGCGAATTATATTTTGGAACACACGTTCTAAAACATTGTACATTTTTGTTCCAAAATGATAAATTTAGCGATTCAAAGCAATTCCAAAGTTTTTTTCCAATATGTTTCCGTAGAAGGAAAAAAATATCACATATAAACCAAACCAAACCAAACCAAGCCCTAAGTCCTATCAAATAGGGTCGGTTACATGAATCCTTCTTCTCCACGCGTTGCTATCAAAGGCCATTTCATTAGTCAAATTAAGTAGATTTATATCTCTATTTACAACGCTAGCCAATGTTAATCTAGGCCTACCCCGTCCCCTAACACTTCTATCTACTGTTACAGTATCGCATCTCTCCACTATTACCTCTGTTGGTCTCCGTTGAATATGACCAAACTATCTCAATCAATTTTCTATCAACTTATCTTCTATCATTGCTAATCCTATCCATTCCCGAATACACTTATTCCTAATTCTGTCTTGTCTAGTCTTACCACACATCCACCTTAGTATTCTCATCTCAACCCCAATCATCTTATGTACATGTTGTTTCTTGGTTGCCCAACACTCCGTCCCATACAACATTGTTGGTCTAATAGCCGTTTTATAGAATTTACCTTTTAGTTTAGTGGGTATTCGTTTATCGCACAATACTCCAAATGCACTTCTCCACTTATACCATTCCGCTTTAATCCTATGGGCCACATCTATATCAATCTTCCCCGCTATTGTGATAATCGACCTTAAATAATGAAAATGTTCACTCTTAGGTAGTTCTTGGTTCTTAATCTTCACCTCTCCTCTATTTTCACTGTTATTATTACTAAATTTACACTCCATGTACTCTGTCTTAATTCTATTTATCTGGAATCCTTTAGATTCAAGAGCTTTTCTCCAAATCTCCAACTTTGTATTAACTTCTTCTCTAGTCTCATCCGCTAGCACAATATCGTCTGCAAAAAACATACACCATGGCACGTCATCCTGAATATTTCTCGTCAACTCATCCATAACTAAAGCAAAAAGATAAAGACTTAAGGTAGATCCTTGATGTAACCCTATAATGATAGGAAATTTATTTGTCTCTCCAACTAAATGAGTTGACGAGAAATATCAAATATAATTAACTAAAATTTAAGGTGAGTGAAGTTTGGACCGGACAAAACATCACAAAATGGGTTATTACGCTTATAAAAATGCGTTGTTGCATGATCAATTTGAGGAAAAAAAACTATATTTTATTGGATATCTAATTAAAAGAAAATTAATCTAGAAGTACCTTCATTTTTATAGTGTAATCTATATCGTACTACTTTTTGGAGCATGTGGCGCATTACGTTTCCATCCCTGTTCCACGTACTGCAACGATCCACGTTCTAGGTAACAAGACTTATATTTTCTTGCATCTTATAGTGTTCCTAAAGGAGAGACTGATTTTGGGCGGTATGACAAGTAAATCATACACATGGTATTCTAAAATGAATTGTTACCCATACTTTCAATACTTTTAAAGGTCTGGGTAGGGATTTCTGGAGGGAAAGGAAAATACGAGGGGAATGTAAATGAAATATAAGCTAAATTTTGTCTCCATTTCTCCCACATATTCATTTCCCTCTGCAAATCCCTACACTAATTCCAAATTCAAACATTATTTCCTTTGTCCTTCTACTAGTACAACTTGTCCCAGTTATTATGAAGGTTGTCTGGATCATGGGGTTATCTTCAGGGGCAGAGGGAAGGAGGGCCCAGGGGGGTCACGTCCCTCCCCCTGAATTTTGAATTTTTTTTTTTTACAAACATGAAGAAAATATTTTATATAAAAAAATTCATAAAAATATTATTTAGAGTGAAATGTCAATGATATTTTTAAAATTATAAGAACAATAATGATTGAAAATAAAGAGACTACGATATTATTATCTATGAAAATTTCAATATAATGGTGATCTCTATCATTATTGATATGCAAATATAATTAATTTCAATGAAAATATAAAATTTATTGAATTGTTAGTTACATTTAATATGCAGGATTCATCCTCCATGTGTTTCTTTATTATTGATTGGTAATATCACATGTCAATGATTGCGTGGTATGACTATTATTTTGAATTTTTATGCATATTTTGTATAAAAAATTACTTTATCATTATATAATTTATTTTAAAACTTTATATCCATGACTTTTTTTAATATTGTCCATGATACACTAATTACAAATAACATATTCACTTTGTTTGGTTTGAGTTTTCTAAAAACACTTTTCAAAAAATTCTGGGCTTGTTTGGTTTGTGTTTCAGAAACATGTTTTGGAAAAAAAAAAGTACGAAAACATGTTTGGTTTGGTTTTTTGGGAAATTTGTTTTGAAAAATTGTTTTGAGAGAGAGTTTTGGAAAAAGTGATTGATTTGATGTGTGTGTGAGAGAGATTTGTTTGGAAAATTTGTTTGGTTTGTGTGTTTTGGGAAATTTTTTTGGAAAAATTTGTTTGGTAGAAAAAATTTCTGAAATTTGTTTGTAGAGAAAATTTCTGAAATTTTTTTCAGAAACACAAACCAAACCTACCCTCTATGTTTTTGTTTTTCGTATTTTTTTTTGTTTTTATTGATTTTTTTTAATATTTTAAGCAATTTTTTAATTTTTAGACACACCTAACATAAATATATTTAAAAAGTATAATTTTTGCGAAAAAATCTTTAAAAAATTCAATAAATACCAAAAATATAAAAAATATACAAAAAATCAATACATTTTTCGTATTTTTATGTATTTATTAATTTTTTAAAATATTTTTTCACAAATATTTTATTTTTTTTAGATACATCATGCATCTAAAAAAGTAAAAAAAAAAATGCTTAAAATTTTAAAAATATTCACTAAAAACAAATAAAATAAAAAATAAAAAATTTAATTCAAAAAATTCAAACCAAATACACTGATTATTTATTTATTTTTTTTCATCTTTCTAGAAGTCAATCGTAAAAATTAATGTGAAAGATTTTTGTAAATATTTTAAATATTGTAATTAAGAAGTGCCCCATCTGATTTATTTTTTTGGCTCCGCCACTGGTTATCTTGTTCCTGCATTATAATCTTTGTGAAGCTGATGGATGACTATCCTCCTTGCAATATCTTCTTGAAGAAAGAGGAAGAAAAAAAAAGGTGCGCTTTTTTCCATCCTTTTCTTGTCCATTAATCCTGTTCAATCAGCTATCACTCGCTGACACATAACCCTTTTTTTTTTGGTAAAAGGCTTGTCCCATGAATTCATGCTGGTCTTTGAGTATTTATTTAGTAATGTCTTGGGATAAAAAGCACAAACTTTTTTATGATATAGTAGCACAAACAAAGCAAATACTCCACTTTTGCTTTCCCTATTTTGTTCAAATTATTGTCATTTTAGTCAGAGCCTGCTAACTTCCCCAACTTTTTTTTTTGCCACTGACTTCTCAAAATTTCTGTTCTATTACTCTGCTGAACATCTCTTTTTTTAATACTTTACTTTTGTAATTCTGTCTTCAGTTATGAACATTTTCAATGTAACCAAACTGTCACAAAAAATTAGAGGAATGAACAATTTGAAATTCTTGACTTGTGGTTTGGATTAAAGTTGACAAATTTACTTTTGGTACTCAACTCAACTCAACTCAACTCAAAATGCTTGAACCACAAAACACATTGTTCAATCTATTCTGCTATCTAAAGGCCACAGTGTCACCTGTTAGATGTAGGTGATTTTCGACTCTCTTTTTATTTATTTTTTAAAATTTTATTTTCTTATTTTTTTAAGCTCTCATTTCAGACCTGTGATGGCCTTCCTCTTTTTTTTGATCAGTGGTATGGCCTTCCTCTTGCCATAAATAAATTCATTTGCTTAATATTTCATATAGAAAATAATATTCCTTTACCTAAAAAGAATTCACGCGCATTATTGTCATATGGCTCCCCATATTACTGTCATTTTCTTGTCTTTTCTCTTTACATGTTTTGTCAATACCTAGATTCTAGTTTTGAATGACACTTTGTTGTATCAGTGTGCACTTTGCCAGGGATATGGTTTTAGAAGTTCATATAGATGGAAACACAGAAAAGAAGAGAAAGTCCAAGAATACAAAAATTGATCGTAGAATCGGACACAACCCTCTCACATTAAGTGAGTCGTCCCACCTTTTTGTAGGTCCCACACTCATGTGAAAAAGTTTATCCAATTCTGTGATTAGTTTCTGTGCGAGTAAAAGAACTGCAGAAAAGAATCCTTCAGATGGATATGTTCAGAAGTTAGTGGAATGCATACAATTTACTTCCACTATCTCTATATGAGTACGAAATGGCCCAGTTGGTCCTTTATTTTCTGAGGTCATTCCAATGTAGGGTTACCTTTCATTTGTGTTAGCGATTGATAGCCACCAAGGGGACCAATTTTCTACAAAAGCCCCCAAGTAACTGAAAAGTTACAAACGCATACAATATACGACGAAAAGTAAACTGAAAACGATGTGTGTGGGTTAGATTCAATTTGGTGTGATGTTTTTGGTCTAGATTCAAATTTCTTCTTAGTTTTCAGTAGTCCCCAAATTTAAATAAATGGAAAAAAAGTAAACACTCTTTGAATGTGAATGAACTCCGCATATCTGTGTTCATGTCAGTATTGGTTTAGTTCTGTTTAGCAATGTGATCTTCATTTAGGATTATGGGTGAAGTTAACAAATACCTCAGAAAGTAGTATGAGGTGTGCTATTATTAGCTTATGTAGAATAGTTTGATAATGATTGTGAACAACATCTATGTTTGTGAAGTAAAGTGAATAAAAATAAATATTAGATGAATCACATACTCTGAAACATGTTTCAAAGGAGGCCTTGGCTTAAATTAACTTTTCAAATTTTAGCTGTAATTGGCGCGGCATGTAAAACATAGGGTCAACCCTTGCAATAATTTTCCGGTTATTTTTCTTAGTATTTGAATTTGAGCATTTTTTTTTATTAAATTTTATTTTCTTTCTTTTGACCTGCCAATAAAGGGTGTTTAATAGGATTATTTCACTATGCAACAATCTTTTAACTCCCTTTTATTCTATCACATTTATCTTTGATTTTAGAAAAAAATGTTTTCAAGCTGGCTAAGACAGAAATAAGAGACATTTGAACTGAGCTTTTCAAAGTTTATAGATTTCCTAATTGGTTCTATCCCAAGTGGAAATCCTGATTGAAAGTTGATTAGAGACATTTTGGGGGTCCATGGTATGATACACATGCCATAATTTAGTTTTCTTGTGGGCTTAAAATCTCCAAACAGATTCCGGTCATATTGAGTCCATTTGTTCTCAAGGCCCATGATATGCATTTCACGTCGATGTAGGCCCTAATCGAGTAGCAAGTTAAGTTGAAATAAGCGTCTCGGGAAACATGAGTCACGAGTTCAAATTCTGTGAAGTGCTTGACCCCTCAGGTTATCCGAGGGTTTATTCTTGATAATTGCCTAGTGTGGAACGTGAGAACTACATATACTAGAGGAACTACTTAGAGTAAAGCCCCTAGGCACTCTCCTTACCGAAGATATTTAAATAAAAAATAAAATGAAGACAGAAGGATGGGGGAGAGATAGGAAAACTCCATCTATTTTGCAATTACTTTCGACATACATCATTTATCACATGATATTTCTTTTGACAAACAATTCTCCAATGATAAAACTTGAGCTAAGAATTTGCATAAAAATCACTCAAACTTTGTTTATAGACTACTTTTAATGTTTAATCCAATAGTGGCATCTTCAAACTAGCTCATATATTAGTCATAACATAAAAAACTGTCATATAATTTAAATATAAAGTTTAATTATTATTACCAAATGCTTCTACTAATTAATTGATCAATTTTTTAGTTAAGATCCAAAGTTAGAACTAGAACATATTCTTTTAGAAATTGGGTCGAATTTGACCCGACCCATTATTCATGGAGCGTCCACATGGGTTATTGATAATTCACATGATTTATAAATAAGATAACTAAGAGATTATCTTTTGGGAAATGTTTGAGTTATTGTGGGAGCTTACAACTCCACCTCTATCAGCAGCGAATCTCTATATATCTCATATGGAGAAAATAATATACGTATTATTGTTATGGGAGTTTACCCTAGAAAATATATCCAAAATATTTCTCTCTTTGTTCTTTCCTCTTGGCTCTCTTAGGTCACTATTGTAGAACCTGGGCATTTGGAGTGTGGATACGACATTGAGCTAGTTCGGCCGGCCGGAGGTCATTCTTCAAGCGAGTGATAGCAGCAATTGATCCTGGTTCGGTTTTATCAAGACCAAGAGTATTCCTATGGGATTGAAATTAAGAACAACCAATGGTGGAGGCAGTTGATCTTAATCAGCTAGTTGTCAGATCTAGATGCAAATCGAATTGGACCCGTTCCAGCCAAAAAACATGAGCGCCTAGCACGAAAAGTTGCTTTACTAATATTCTAATACAAAGCGAGTTAGCCTATCTGAACGGTTGGGCATATTCGTCAGTCCAAGGGAAACGCCTCAAAAGGCCAGTTGTCTCTAACCCCTTCAAAAAAAAAGGTTTTTTGGTTTGCTATAGCCTCTAGTAGCTTCTCAATTGATGATGGAGAGCTTTGCAGATGAAACTCGTAATTCAAGCATTCGATTAAATCATTTCCGTTTCAGGTAATATGATTACCTGTGTCATTTCCTTCATATTCCATAGTTCAGACTGACTAGTGTTTTTTCCCCCCTAAATATTCATATAATAGTTTAAACATAAATATATAAAAAATTTACCCAAATTTAAAATTAAAATAAATAACATGTTTATATTCTTATTTTTATTATAAAAGTACTAATAGATATGTATTTATCAATTTAATAAATAAATGAGTCAAGGGATTCATGGGTTAGGTATCGACCAAGACAATTTTTTAAAGATTAGGTCAGAATTAAGTAGACATAAATGTCAAGTAAACTAACTTCTCGGTCACTTTTAATGTCTACCCTAACTCTGGCTCTAGAATTCAACCATTATCCATTTTAATATGAAAGTTATGACATAAGAAAAATTATAATTTTTAAATATGAGTAATCAAATTTTTAGGCTTTACAAAATGAATAATGCTATATGCACCGATTGGTATACCAATTAGAGTATTAATAGATGATGTTACATAATTTTAGAAATTTAAGGTATTTATAATTTGTATAATGGGTGGGGTCATAATTTGAAGTAATAATATCATAATATATGTTGGTACACTAATTGATATACCAATTGGTGCATGTAGTACCACTGTTACAAAATAGACAAAGGATAATTAATACATTGACAAATGTGATTTACCATATCATCATGTGAATTTTCACATGGAATAAACTAAAAGTACAAAACTCATAGGATGAAATGCATTCATTTTTTATCGTAAATATGGTTTTTGTAATTTATCATTTTTAAAAAAAAAAATTCCCATTAAACTATGACATGTATTTTTTATTTTTAAGAATTTAGAACACACAATTAAATTTAGAGAAATAATTTTAAGAGGTTAAAATTAATTGATTCTAAATTCTTTATATATATATATTAAACAAATTTTATGTTATTTATTATTTGATTATTTATTTATGTCTGTGTATAGCACGGATATTATACTAGTTTTTTTTTTTTTATATATAAATGTTTATTGGAATTCTCAAGAATCTATCAAATAAGATCTATGACAAATATAAAATTGTATTAAAAAAAATGGAATTTCACTATGTTTACTGTTATCACACAGAGAAATATCACTAACTAAAGATAGTGATTTTTATTTATTTTTATTTAAACACGGTGAAATTTCTAATTAAGGAGTAAAAATTTATACTATGGCCACCCCAACACAAGTTTCTAACAGAATTGTTTTTCTTTGTTGCAGGAAAATTTCAATTTAATTAATAAAATTTGGCCATTGTTGACACAAATTTCACTGATTAAAGATAATATAGTGAAATTTCTAATTAAGAGGCAAAAATGGTAAAATTAACTGCCAAAAATATATTTCAACACTATCACCACTACAACACAAATTTCTAAACAGATTTTATTTATTTATTTATTGATTGATTGAGAATATCAAGTCAATTAATGAAATTTGATCTCTATTAACATAAAGAACAAGCTATGAACAATCTTCTGTATAAATAAAATAATTTGAAATAAATTCAAATAAAATAAATAAATAACATACCGGATTTATTTAACGAACCGAATAAATAATTTAAGACCAAGTCAAGTGTGTGACACTCTGTCCTTAAGACAGATTCGTCCCGCTACGGTGCTTACGGTTGAGTGGCGTCTATCTCCCAAGATACAATGATCTTCACAAATTTATAGAAGCACTTCAAATAAATTTGTTCGGCGAAACAAACCTGTGATCTAACTCTCTGAATATTTATTCTAAAACTAGAATGAGGAATAAAATACAAAGGAAAAATTCTGGACAGCAAATGCAAAATAAACAGACTGAATTTTTTCCTTGGATCCGGACTGCTAGGAAAAAGGCTGTATATATAGCCAAAATATATGACCCGAACAGGTACTAAAGAATCCGAACAGGTACTGTTTGACCGTTGCTAGAAAATATTTTTCAAACTTTGAAAAAGTACCGTTGGAGACCAAGTTAAAACCTGTTGGAAATATATTATTATATAAACTATTAAAATAGTTTTATCATACAAGCCATAAGTGGAACAGTAGCAACCTGTTGAAACTTTAATTATTTAAACTATTGAAATATATATATATTAAACTATATGAATATATATATTAAAGAATAGTTTAATAAATAAAGGAAGAAGTATAAATTTTAGGAAACTACACAGGAACCCAAAAATTGAATTTAGAATCAAATTAAATTCTCACAATAATTTTTATTGAAAAAATTCAAAAGAATTTTATCTAAAAAATTAATGTTAGACCCGAAAACGACGTTAACTTCCCATTCACTCATAAATGGTTTTAACGAATCGTCTTCACCGTGTGACTTGCCACACGGCAAGGAACACTTCACCTCTTCGGACCCGCCCCAAAAGATGTTCGGGGCCCACTCAATTTTGGGCTCAAAGTAGGCCCAAAATATGCCTTATATAAACCAATTTTCCAACAATCCCTCACATGAATGGAATTTGACGGAGAGAAAATGCAACAACATGATCTAATTACATAGAGTACAGAAATTGGAAATATTCTGCAAAGGATAGGTAACTTTTGGCTTTGAACCTTCCCTTGTGAGACACTATCGGATTTACTAGCTAACCAGTGAACATGATGTCTTGAACTGTTCAGCCGTTTGTGTAAACCAAGACAATAGAACTCACACAGTATATCCCCAGACACAGTTTAGTTCTCACTATTGTGTTCATTTTGGCCCTAAATAGCCTGGTCTTCATGAGTGCTTTAGAGAATTGTAGCCCTTCACAAATCTCATAGAACCGGCCCAGTTCACACTCACATAGGTGATTCTTATGAAGAGTATCCTGCCATACTCCATTAGGTTTACCTAGATATAAGAATCATTAAAATTTTACTTAACCTTTAACGCTGCAGACATCACTATTTCATCAAAGAAATGGGTAGAAGTTATACTCCCCAGTGATCCTTCTGAGTCAATCACAACTCGGTTGTCCCTTTGAACCTAGATCTTGGGATCTCCAGTCAACTAGGTTGGGTTGCCGTTGTGGTAACTCTTATTTAATAGGCTTAAGTCCCATTCCCCTCGATGAATTCTCAACTAATTCTCTTGCTAACCCTTTGGTTAGTGGATCCGCTATGTTGTCTTTTGACTTGACATATTCTATGGAAATAATTCCATTAGAGAGTAGTTGTCTCACGGTATTATGTCGACGACGAATATGTCTATACTTATCGTTATACATATGACTCTATGCTCTACTTATTGCTGATTGACTATCACAATGTATGCATATAGCAGGCACCGGTTTTGGCCATATTGGAATATCTTTAAGGAAGTGGCGAACCCATTCTGCCTCTTCACCTGATTTGTCTAAAGCTATGAATTCAGATTCCATAGTAGACCTAGCAATACAAGTCTGTTTGGAAGATTTCCAAGATACAGCCGCCCCACCAAGAGTAAAGACATACCCACTGGTGGACTTCGAGTCTCTAGTATCTGATATCCAATTTGCATCACAGTATCCTTCAAGTACTGCTGGATATCTAGTATAATGAAGCCCAATGTTATGAGTAAATCGGAGATATCTTAGAACCCTTATAATTGCTTTCCAGTGTTCTACTCCGGGATTACTCGTATATCTACTTAATTTACTTACTGCATAAGCTATATCTGGGCGAGTACAGTTCATCAAGTACATTAAGCTTCCAATAATTTGGGCATACTCTAATTGAGAAATACTTTTCTATACATTCTTAGAAAGATACAAATTAACATCTACAGGAGTTCTAGCAAGATGATCATCATCTTTACTGAATTTGTCAAGTATTTTCTCAATGTAATGAGATTGTGACAAAGCATATCCTTCTGATGTTTTGGTAATTTCATACCAAGTATTACATCAGCAATGCCCATGTCCTTCATGTCAAAATGTTTATTCAACATTTTCTTGGTAGCTTTAATCATGTCATTATTATTACCAATGATGAGCATATCATCTACATAAAGACATACAATGACATAACCTTTATCTGTGTTTTAATATAAACACATTTGTCACACTCATTAATTTTAAATCCATTTGACATCATTGCCTTGTCAAATTTCTCATGCCATTGCTTTGGCGCTTGTTTTAATCCATATAATGATTTAACCAATTTACACACTTTCTTTTCTTTCCCTGGAATAGAAAACCCTTCTGGTTGTTCCATGTAAATTTCTTCATTTAACTCACCATTTAAGAAAGCAGTTTTAACATCCATTTGATGAATTTCTAGATTGTATAGAGCTGCAATGGCAATTAGTATTCTAATGGATGTTATTCTAGTAACCGGTGAGTATGTGTCAAAGTAATCTAGACCTTCTTTTTGTCTAAAACCTTTGACTACAAGTCTTGCCTTGTATTTGTCTATTGATCCATCCGCTTTCAATTTTCTTTTGAAAATCCACTTATACCCAAGAGGTTTACAACCTGGTGGCAAGTCCACTAATTCCCAAGTGTGATTTTGCAAGATGGATTCAACTTCACTGTTGACAGCTTCTTTCCATAAAGGAGCTTCAGGACTGGACATAGCCTCTTTAAAAGTTAAAGGCTCATTTTCTAACAAATATGTTAGAAAATCTGGACCAAATGATTTTGAGGTTCTAGCACGTTTACTACGCCTAGGTTCCTCTTCCTCATTTTGATCTAACTCTTGCTCTTGATCATGTTCATGATCATTACTAGTAATAGCATCAAAAGATCTTTTCTTATTACTAGTCTCTTGTCCAGTCTTATTTGGAAATACATGTTCAAAGAAAGATGCATTCCGAGATTCAATAATAGTATTTACATGCATTTCGGAATATTCTGATTTATGAATCAAAAACCGATATGCACTACTATTCTTGGCATAACCAATGAAAATACAATCAATGGTCTTAGGACCTATCTTAGTCTTTTTAGGACTAGGAATAGCCACTTTAGCCAAACACCCCCACACTTTTAAGTATTTGTAGGATGGTACTCTTCCATGCCACAATTCATAAGGTGTTTGATTTATTTTCTTTCGGGGTACTTTATTTAAAATATAATTAGCAGAAAGTATTGCTTCCCCCCACAAATTCTGAGGTAATCCAGAACTGATTAACATGGCATTCATCATTTCTTTTAAAGTCCTATTTTTCCTTTCAGCAATTCCATTTTGCTGAGGTGAGTAAGGAGCGGTGGTTTGATGAATTATTCCATGTTCTTTACAAAATTCACCAAAAGGTGATTCATATTCACCACCTCTATCACTTCTAAGTTTCTTAATTTTCTTACCAAGTTGATTTTCAACTTCATTATTATATTGAATGAAAGTTTCCAAAGCTTCATCCTTGGTTCGAATTAAATAAATATAACTATATCTAGTATAGTCATCTATAAAAGTGATTACATACTTTTTCCCACCTCTGGTTTGAATTGATTTAAAATCACAAATGTCACTATGAATTAATTCAAGTGGTTCCGTACTTCTTTCAATTGAATGAAAAGGAGTTTTAGATAATTTTGCCTCAATACAAATTTCACATTTATGATTTGAATTAATGTCAAATTTAGGTAAACATTCCATATTAATTAATCTACGCAAAGATCCACAATTAACATGTCCTAGTCTACCATGCCATAAATTTGAAGACTCAAGTAAGTAAGAAGAAGATATAGTATTATTAATAATTGAGGGTACAACGGTCATTACATTTAACTTGAAAAGGCCATCAGACATGTAACCTTTGCCTACATACATCCCATTCTTAGTAAGTATAAATTTATCACTCTCAAATACTAGCCTAAACTCATTCTTACTCAATAAAGATCTGGAAACAAGATTCTTGCGAATGTCCGGTACATGCAGCACATTATTGAGAGTGAATTCCTTTCCAGATGTCATCTTGAGTACAATCTTTCCTTGTCCTTCAACTTTGGAAGTTGAGGAGTTGCCCATAAAGAGTTGTTCACCATTGTCCACTATAGAATAAGATGTGAACATCTTTTTGTCGGCACAAATATGACGAGTAGCACCAGTGTCCACCCATCATTCTTTAGGATTTCCGACAAGATTTGCCTCGGAAACAACTGCAGAAAGATTGATGTCTTCGACACCATTGTAAATATTGTCCACTTCGGTCATATGGGCTTGAGCAGGCTTCTTGCTTGTTCTTCTTTTGCTTTTGCCTTTGTTACGGCAATCTTTGGCCCGATGTCCCTCTTTGTCACAGATGTAACATTTGCCATTAAACTTGTACTTTTTATTTTCCCCTCCTTTAGAGCCTTGTGATGAACTTTCTCCAGAAGACTTACGTTTCTTGGTTTTTGAAGCATGTTCCACCACATTTGCCTTAGACTCCATAGGATTCTTACTTGCCCGCTTTTCAGAATTGCGGTTGTCCTCCTCAATCCTTAAACGCACAATTAACTCGTCCATAGAAATTTCTTTGCGCTTGTGTTTGAGGTAGTTCTTGAATTTATTCCAGCCTTTTGGTAATTTTTCAATTAAGGCTGCAACTTGGAAGGATTCACTGAGAGACATGCCTTCTGCGTGAATGTCATGCAGAATGAGTTGGAAATCTTGAGCTTGGCTGATCACAGTTTTTTAATCAACCATTACAAAATCTAAGAATCTGCCAACCACAAATTTCTTTGAGTCGGCATCTTCCGTTTTGTACTTTTTCTCCAACGATTCCCAAAGTTCCTTTGCTGTCTTGATTGGACTGTAGACGTTGTATAATGTGTTGTCAAGTCCATTCAAGACATAATTCCGGCAAAGGAAATCGGCATGTTTCCAAGCATCAACCGCAGCAACCACTTGCCGGTCGGTTTCATCCTCTTTCAGGATAGGAGCATCTTCACGGAGAAAACGAGCCAGGTTCAAAGTTGTAAGATAGAACAACATTTTCTGTTGCCATCTTTTAAAGTCAGTTCCTGAGAACTTCTCTGGCTTTTCTCCATGATTTATTGGTACTGTCATCACAGGAGAGGGGTTTGGTGCAATTGCAGCCACCACAGAAGTACTTGTTTGGGCATTTGTTTCAGTAGCCATCAACTCTAATTTATAAAACAAAATTATAATTAGAATTTACACTACATAGAAAATTTAACCAAATGCACAGAATTAAATTCTGTAAAAAATAAAAGAAACAAGAATGTAATTTTTATTTCTAATTAATTTGAAAATAAAATAAAATTTTATTTAAATAAATTAATTCCACACAGAAAATTAAATTCTGTAAAATAAAAGAAATAAAAAATATAACTTTTATTTTTTTTCAATTAATTTGGAAATAAAATAAAATTTTATTCAACCAAATTAATTCCACACAAGAAATTAAATTCTGTAAAATAAAAGAAATAAAAATAAAACTTTTATTTTTTTTTCAATTAATTTGGAAATAAAATAAAATTTTATTTAACCAAATTAATTCCACACAGAAAATTAATTTCAGTAACACTTCAATAATTAAAATACTGAAAACAGAATTTTAATTAATGAAAACTCAGAAAATAATTTCTAAAAAACCAAAATTAATTTTCTGACAAAATTCCACAAAAATATATTCTGAATTGTTAATGACACCAGTATCGTACTACTAGTTGTCAAAGAAAAGAGACAGTATATTACTACTATCTGTCAAATAGTATATAATCACTATTTGTTTTTCCAACCAGAATATTATTTTGTAAATTCACAGAAAATAATTTTCTTCCGAAATTATTTACGAAGAATGAAAAAAGGGAAACAAACGAAAAATTCTGTAAACAGAATAATTCGGTCTGTCTTAAGATTGTTGAAACAATCTTCTGTGTAAATAAAATAACTTGAAATAAATTCAAACAAAATAAATAAATAACATACCGGATTTATTTAACGAACCGAATAAATAATTTAAGACCAAGTCAAGTGTGTGACACTCTGTCCTTAAGACAGATTCGCCCCGCTACGGTGCTTACGGTTGAGTGGCGTCTATCTCCCAAGATACAATGATCTTCACAAATTTATAGAAGCACTTCAAATAAATTTGTTCGGCGAACCAAACCTGTGATCTAACTCTCTGAATATTTATTCTAAAACTAGAATGAGGAATAAAATACAAAGGAAAAATTCTGGACAACAAATGCAAAATAAACAGATTGAATTTTTTCCTTGGATCCGGACTGCTAGGAAAAAGGCTGTATATATAGCCAAAATATATGACCCGAACAGGTACTAAAGAATCCGAACAGGTACTATTTGACCGTTGCTAGAAAATATTTTTCAAACTTTGAAAAAGTACCGTTGGAGACCAAGTTAAAACCTGTTGGAAATATATTATTATATAAACTATTAAAATAGTTTTATCATACAAGCCATAAGTGGAACAGTAGCAACCTGTTGAAACTTTAATTATTTAAACTATATGAATATATATATATGAATTATTTAATTATTTAATTATTTAAACTTTAATTATTTAATTATTTAATTATTGAAATATATATATATTAAACTATATGAATATATATATATTAAAGAATAGTTTAATAAATAAAGGAAGAAGTATAAATTTTAAGAAACCACACAGGAACCCAAAAATTGAATTTAGAATCAAATTAAATTCTCACAATAATTTTTATTGAAAAAATTCAAAAGAATTTTATCTAAAAAATTAATGTTAGACCCGAAAACGACGTCAACTTCCCATTCACTCATAAATGGTTTTGACGAATCATCTTCACCGTGTGACTCGCCACACGGCAAGGAACACTTCACCTCTTCGGACCCGTCCCAAAAGATGTTCGGTGTCCACTCAATTTTGGGCTCAAAGTAGGCTCAAAATATGTCTTATATAAACCAATTTTCCAACAGTTGTGGTGATTGTGATTGTGTACGGCTATGAAGTTGATGGTTGGTTAGTGCTAGCTAGTGATTGTGTTGTTGATGGTTGTTGATGCTTCATATTGCTAGTGGTGATACAAGTTTGATTGACTTTAAAAAGCAGTCTTTTATAATTCTGTATTATTTATTTGTTACTTCTTTTTCAAATATATTAGTTTCATGTGTTGGCCGTTGTATTCTTCAAGATTTTTCTCCATTGAACAATGTATAAAATTATTCAAAAAACTTTGCATAAATTTTTCATGGAATAGTGCAAAGAATGATTAGTTCCATTGAAAATTTTTCTTTCAAGTTCTTTGAAGGCCTCATCTCGCCCATTATCTCCCTTTCTAGAAACTCTTCTACACACAAAACCTTTTTTTCTTTTTCTTTTTTTGTTAAAAGGATCTATTCATAGATAAATAAAACTTACGAGTGCAACATTCGTGGGTATTCAAGACCATCGAAAAGCAACGTGAGATGAACATAAAATCCAGTAGGGATCCCAACATGATCTTAAATAATAATAACATACAGATAGTTATAATCATGAACGCTTCATATCATACAATATAATTAATGTTGGTGATAATTACAAATAAAACACCAGAAAATACAAATAAAAAAAATTACAATAATTATTGAAAGGGCTAAAGCATAGGAAATTTGCTCTCTTTAAGGAGATTCAAGCTCTCTGCGGTTAGGCAAAGACTCACACCGATGCAGCAGAAAAAACCTTGACTTGTCTCCCCCTAAGATACAACAGTCCGACTAAGTCGTATGGTTAACCAATACTGCATAATTGGTTGAACCCAAAACTTTATCACATACACCCTTTTTTATTTGCCTGATAATCTCACAAATAAGAAACTTGAGCTACCAATAAGAGAGGTGAAAGGCTCAATTTATAGGAGAGGAAAGCTTGGTCACCAAGAAAGGGGTTAATTTGAAGGAAAAGTATAGGAGAGGAAATTGGTGAGAAATTTCCTTGGAGGTGAGGAAACTTGGTGGGAAATTTCCTTGGAGGCTTGGTGGATAAGACTGAAGACTTGACTTGGAGACTTGGTGGGCAAGTTTTCTTGGAGGAAAAGAAAGGATTAACTAGGAGAACAAGTTATTTGGAGCTCAATCACACAATATAATCTATAACACATTATAATATTAAAATATCTGTTAACATTCCCCCACCTATTTTAATATTATAGGTAACAAAAACTGAGATTATTAGGCAAATAAGGATATTATGCATCATGGTAGGTGTGCGTCCATTAGTGAAACAATAATATCTACTCCAGAGCCAATAGTATGCTCAGCATGGAACTATGACTACTTAAGGGAAATAAATAATTATTGCACACACATAATATTCCAGGTGTTCACATAAGCTTTAAAAACCAGCACATTACGACCTTGTGCAATCCCAGGATTTATGAGTGTGTTTGAGAATTAGCCCAAAACTCATAGGTAGCGGCCCCACTACCACACTCACATAGGTGAATTCTTTCAAGAGTGCTCCTGTAACTATGACACCCCACTCAATAAGAGCTACATAAATTCATTAAGAGTTTTTTAATAACTCAACCTCTACAACGTTACAGGATAAACGCACTTACATCATAAGGATGGGTAAAAAGTAATTTTGTGCATTTCTCATGGCCATCATATGATCATTTTTCTCATTGAACCCAGTTACAGGATCTCTGGTCCCTGGGTTGAGTATCCTCATACATGGCTCCTGCTATATTCAATGGGCTTCAACCCCATCCCCTCGATGTATTCCAGACTCTATCTCTTGCTAAGGTCTTAGTTAATGGATCTGCAAGATTATTAACAGATTTAATATAATCCACATTTATGATGCCATTATTCATATAAGATCTCACAGTACTGTGTTTTCTTTTGATAGGTTTGGATTTACCGTTATAATAACGATTATTAACTCGACCAATTGTTGCGGTGCTATCATAATGAATCAATATAGGTGGAATCGATTTTTCCCAACAAGATATTTTATTTAACAAATCTCTCAACCAATTTG
The DNA here is from genome assembly GCA_036172215.1 of Camellia granthamiana. Lineage (NCBI taxonomy): Eukaryota > Viridiplantae > Streptophyta > Magnoliopsida > Ericales > Theaceae > Camellia > Camellia granthamiana. The sequence continues at coordinate 57,385,384 of CM069917.1, read as the reverse complement.
CTTCTTCACTAGCTGTAGCTAAAGCAATAAGCTCAGCCTCCATTGTTGAATTAGCAATAATGGTTTGTTTTTTCGATTTCCAACTTATAGCACCACCTCCCAATGTAAATAAGTAACTAATGATTGATAATGAATCACTTGACAAGGTATTCCAATCGGCATCACTGTAACCTTCAAGTACTGTAGGATACTTATTATAAAATAAGTTATATTTTATGGTACCAGATAAATATTTCATAATCCACTCAATGGCTAACTAGTGATCACTGCCAGGCTTGCTAGTAAACTTGCTAAGTACTCCAACTGCATAGGCAATGTTAGGTCTAGTACAATCAGTCCCATAACACAAGCTACCAATCATACTAGCATATTCCTTTTGATTAATTACATCCTCATCATTTTCAATAGAAAATAAATGCACTTGAGGATCAAAATGAGTAAGAACATGCTTGCACTTATAAAAATTATATTTTCTCAAAATTTTCTCAACATAATGCGACTGATTAAGAAATATATCATCACAAGTTTTGGTAATTTTCATTCCCAAAATATAATTAACATCACCAAGATCTTTCATATCAAAATGGCTACTAAGCATATTTTTAGTTTCCACGATGATATGCAAATTAGAGCGAAATGTAAGTAAATCATCCACATAGAGGCTAATAGTGACATATGAATTCTCTTCAGATTTATGGGAGATGCATTTATCACATTCATTCGTTTTATAGTCATTCTTAATTATGCAGGAATCAAATTTCTCATGCCACTGTTTAGGGGCATGTTTTAAGCCATATAGGGATTTAACTAGCTTGTACACTTTGCTTTCTTGACCGGGTTTCACAAAACCCTCAGGTTGATCCATATAGATTTCTTCACCCAGGTCTCTATTTAAAAAGGCTGTTTTAACATCCATTTGATAAATTTTTAAATCATGAATTTCAGCCACTGCAATTAATAATCTAATGGATGTAACTCTAGTAACCGGAGAAAATATATCAAAAAAGTCAAGATCTGCTTGTTGTTTAAAACCTTTTGCAACAAGCTTTGCTTTATATTTATCAATAGTTTCATCCGGTTTAAGTTTTTTTTCTCAAAACACATTTATAGCCAATAGTTTTACAACCGGGTGGTAAATCTACTAATACCCAAGTTTTGTTGGATAATAATAATTCTATCTCATCATTTACAGCCTCGTTCCAAAAAATAGAGTCAGGAGATGCTAAAGCTTCTTATAAAGTTAATGGAGTTTCCTCCATATTAAAAACATGATAATCAGAGCCAAAATCTTTTTCTAATCTGGCTCTTTTACTCCTTCTAAGTTAAAAAACTATAGTATCTTGGTTTTGTAAAAGATGAGTAAAGGAACCGGTTTCAGATAAAATATTTTCTTGATAATTTTGACTCCCACCATTTTTAGATTTAAAAGGAAATTTTTCTTCATGAAAAATTGCATTACCTGATTCAAAAATTATTTTGTTTTCAATATCAAAAAATCTATAGGTTGTACTATTTGTTGCATATCCAAGAAAAGCACAAGTGGTAGCTTTCACACTTAATTTAGGTCTTTTAGGGTCCACAAGTCTAATAAAAGCTAGACAACCCCAAACCTTCAAATATCTCAAATTTGGCTTATGCCCTTTCCACAACTCAAAAGGTGTAACTTTTGTTTTTTTATGTGGCACTCTATTTATAACATAACATGCAGTTAAAATTGTTTCTCCCCACAAATTTGAATGAGCACCTGCTTCAATTAGCATAGTATTTGTTAAATCAGTTAAAGTTTTATTTTTCTTTTCTACTACACCATTAGATACAGGTGAATATGGTGGAGTAGTTTCATCGATTATTCCCAAAGACTGAGCAAACGAGTTGAATCCAAAAGATTCATACTCCCGGCCTCTATCACTTCTATATCTTTTAATCTTTTTACCAAATTGATTTTCAACTTCAAGAAGGAATTCTTTAAATTTTTCAAAAGTATCACTTTTATTTTTCAACAAGTATACATAAGTGTATTTTGAAAAATCATCAATAAAAGTGAAAAAATATCTATTTCCACCACGTGTTAAAATTCCTTCAAATTCACATAAATCAATGTGAATTAATTCTAACAATTTAATATTTCTCACCACACTTTTATGAAACCTTTTAGTTATTTTTGCTTGACTGCAAACTTCACATTTCTCAAACTTATTTGTTAGTCTGGGAATTAATCCTAAACTACTCATGACTCCCACATTTCGGCTATTAATATGACATAAACGAGCATGTCAAAAATTCATAGAAGACAGCATGTAAACTGTGATGCCCAAAAATTTGAGGACATCATAATAAGTTTTAAAACTTAAAATCAATTTTCTTAATTAAGAATCCTCATCAATGTTGCTACCAAATTTACCATCATCCATTAATTTACAACACGGAAACTAGAAGTTCTTAAATTACAACTCCAATCAAACTTAAATTTTGTCTTAATACACAAATATAAAAAGAACTAGAGAAAAATTAGAAAACTCAAAAAAAAAAAAATGGTTCATGGAGTTTTGGCACGCTTCAAGCTAACCAAGGTTGAATGTTGCCTTCCAACACCTCAGTGTTTCCTTTGGATTCTTCGGTACGTGGCATGAAACGCCAGGGCAATGGGAATGCCAATAAGCGACGAGCTCAATAAGATACTGTAACCCGAAAGTACCCACCCCGATAATAATGCTCACAAAAAATAAATATTGTGTAATAACAGAATAATAAGCAACATTTAATAAGCATAACAGAAATGCCAACAGTTAAAATAATAACAATAGATAAATAAATATAAAAAAAAATGGCAAACGGAAATAATGATTCATCATAAGGAAAATGTACACTTTTTTTTAAAAAAAATCACATAGATTTAGTTTAACAGGTAAGTTTAAGTAACTCCCCGTAGAACACTATTTCCACTCAACCGCTAAGTAATGGCCACGAGCAATTCTGACTCCCCCTTGGTCAAATATTCAAATGTTACTTACTGTAACTACCAATGATGCCCACGCACCAGGGTTACATACCCGAGTCGTGACATCACGGTCTGCCCCAAGGGAACAGTCTATGTTGTGACACCCGCACCACCAACCTTATATCGCCTGTACCAATAAGAGCCGAAATACCTTCCCGTGCCATGTTAGGGTTTGCAACTCACTTGCGCAAAATTCTAAACCGGGCTCACCCCATCACTTTTAAATTTTAATGTATCTGTTCGATTCCGTGTCTCTTTACTTTGTCCAATTCACATTTTGATGCATGTACGAGTTTTAGTTTGAAAACTACAGTGACATAATGTTTATATAGTACAACACAATCGTGTATGACAACCAAAATAAATATGATAGAATGTCTTAGGAATTATCACAAAATTCCTTAGGAATTTACACACTACTTCTTTCAGCACTATATGGTAAAAAAAAATATGAAATCCATACCAAATGATGTTCAACCATTACGATATTTTAACTGGTGCTAGTTGATTGAGTTAGGAAAATATTCCAAGAAGAATACTAGAGCTAAAAACGATTTTAAAAGGGAGAAATAAATTTTGTAAGAAAACTGGTTTTTTTTTGTTTTTTTCTGGGACAGTGAGTTACGGTACTTCCAGCATAGGTGTTCTGTGTTCGAAAAATAAAAAGCGGCCTCAAACGGTGTCAAAAGGAGGTATGGTTAGAACGGCTTGTTAGATACTTGAGTTTAGAACATATTTCCAGAAGGATTCGGAGACTAAAAATCAACGGAAGATGGTCACATAATTTTTCTAAGAAAACTGGACAGATTCTGTCACATTTTAGTAAAACTACAACTTCTCCTTTTAGACTTATCCATTTTTTGTGAAATCAGTGGAAAATGAAAGACAGCTCTTATATCTAACTATTCCAAGTCGTCGTGCAGAAAAATACCATTTGTAGAGAAAATGGGACCTATTTGAAGCCACTGCTTCTACTGTGTTGTAAGCGACACTTAGGGAAAATATTTGTTTCGGTAAGAAAATGGTGTCCAATGATTTTATAAAAATTTTACAGTGTATAACACCTATATATACTTCCAGTATACACAGATTTTTAACATCAATTATTTTCAATTTATTAGAGCCCTCTTTTCATCCGATAAAGTCTGAAACAGTGAGGAAGAATCTAAGTTTCAGGTAAAAAGAAGCCATTCTCATCTCATTTTACTCTCTTGCAATATTATTTCAACAATGGAGAATATTGAACACAAAAAAAAAACAGTAGCTAAGCCATATATCTATGTTTGCAAGAAGGAATATGAAATTATAACATAATGAAACCCTCATCCTATCAAAATTTTAAACATGCATAGTACTATTTTGCTATATATGACTTAACCATGCTTAGTCTTGCATATATAAATTATATAAATTCAGTTAGAGGTATCTAAGGGAGGATAGAGGTGATGTATTCTTACCTCAATGAAGTAAAAAAAAATATCCCAAGTGTTGAGCCTTTCTTCCCCTCTCTTCTCTCATTTCCCTCTTGCTTTCTCTCCCTCTTTCTCTCCACTCTTTCTTTTCTTTCACAGCCATGTGTATGTATTGTGGCTGATGGTGAGGTTCCTTATGTAGGGAATATGGGAGCAACTTTTTGTTTTATTTTATTATTTCCTTTCTTTAGCAAAAAAAATTTCTATTTGCTTGGAATTGCCATCCTATGCCATGCTTACTTCTCTAAGGATGTTGAGTGTGAAATTGGGAAAACAAGCATGCCTTGAAAGTGGCAGTCAGCCACTTTTCTTGCAATTGGATCCCTTTTTTTTTTTTTTGAATTGAATTGAATTGAATTGAAATTGATGCCAATACAATATTAGTATATATATATAACCTTATTATTATTATTATTATTAACTGGATGGTTTTCTTCCTACTAAACTCTAACTAGCTTATTAACTATTAATTTAATCCATTTAGTTTTCACAATTGCATTAGCTACAGAATTTTATTTATTTATTTATTTTTTTTTTTCACAGGAAGATAAATAATTTTATTTAAAGGAATCTAATATTAGTATTAATCATGATGCTATTATAATTCGATAATTTAATAATCACTATTAGCTAACTTAATATTATTATTAATCAAACTAATTAGTTGTCTAAAAATTCAGGTTCTCACATAAACAGAAACATGTGTTTTTTTATTCTCAACATTTAATTTAAACATTCCATCACAGACATACCATTTCCTTACAAATATGCCTTTTTTAGTAATTACATATTGGTCATATTCAATAGTCTGCTTGAAACTAGTTTTGTTGAGCAAATAACTCGACATCAAATTTTTCCTCATGGACGGTATGTACAACACATCTTTTAAAACAAGCACACGTCCGAGGTAAATTTCAGCTCAACATCCCCACACCCGAGCACCTTGGTTAAACTAGAGTCACCAAGCATAACAGTCTTCTCCTTATTAAATGGAGTGAAATCTTTGAACCAATCTTTATCATAGTAGACATGCCTATTGGCACTAGAGTCTGCCCACCACCCTTCGACAGATTAAACCATAAAAATATATGTAATCATAGCCACAAATGGTTCCTCGGTAACATTAGCTTGTGCTCGAGACTGCTGTTTCCGAAATTTGCAAGTTCGAGCAATATGCCCACTTTTGCCACACACAAAACATGTCACATTTGTCAGATCTTGTGAAGGGGGTTCTTGGTTCCATTTCTTTTGCCTTGGGTAATTTTTATTTTGTGGCCTTCCAATATTTTTCCAAATTTTCTTAACTGGCTTCAAGTGACTATTTTTATGAAATCGACCTTTAGGTAAAGTATCTCCAGAAGTTAAATTTACCTTAGCAGTGGAATGCTCTTGTGTCATAAGCGCATCTTGTCCTCGTGCTTCCTCCTTCACTCGAATCCGTGTGATTAGAGTCTCCAATGGCGTCTTTTTTTGCTTGTGACGCATTGACTTTTGGAACTCCCTCCAAGATAATGGTAGTTTGTCAACAATACCTGTTACAACAAGATTGTCTCCAATTTTGATGCCTTCAGATCTAACTTCAGCCACTAATATCTGAAAATCTTGAACTTGCTCCACCACTGATTTTTCGTCTATCATTTGATAGCGGAAAAAATGGCTTGCAGCATATTTTTTAGCGCCTGCCTCTTCAGTGTCATATTTATTCTGCAAGACTTTCTAAATTTTCTTGATAGTGGTGTCAGTAGTATCATAATAAAAGTAAAATTGATCTGAAAGACAATTCAAAAGATAATATTGACATTTATACTCATCTGTGTTGTATTTCTCGATTTTTTCAAGATGAGCAGCATACTCCTCGTCGGTCATCTCTTCAGTGGAGACTTTGTTCGGATTTTTCTCGGTCAGGATATAGGCCACCTTTAGGAGACTGAGGTAGAAAGCACCTTCCCTTTCCATCTCTTGAAATGGGCTCCCTTGAACCGGAAGGGCTTGTTGAGATCGCCGGTATTCTCGTTGGACTTCTCCAATACTGGCTCCATGAATTTTACTGTTTGAATCTCCTTAAAATTGTTAGTGATAATTACAAATAAAACACCAGAAAATACAAATAAAAAAAATTACAATAATTATTGAAAGGGCTAAGACACGGGAAATTCGCTCTCTTTAAGGAGATTCAAGCCCTTTACGGTTAGGCAAAGCCTCACACCGATGCAGCAGAAAAAACCTTGACTTGTCCCCCCAGAATACAACAGCCCAACTAAGTCGTATGGTTAACCAATACTGCACAATTGGTTGAACCCAAAACTTTATCACATACATCCTTTTTTTATTTGCTTGATAATCTCACAAATAAGAAACTTGAGCTACCAATAAGAGACGTGAAAGGCTCAATTTATAGGAGAGGAAAGCTTGGTCACTAAGAAAGGGGTTAACTTGGAGGAAAAATATAGGAGAGGAAATTGGTGGGAAATTTCCTTGGAGGTGAGGAAACTTGGTGGGAAATTTCCTTGGAGGCTTGGTGGATAAGAATAAAGACTTGACTTGGAGACTTGGTGGGCAAGTTTTCTCGGAGGAAAAGAAAGGATTAACTAGGAGAACAAGTTATTTGGAGCCCAATCACACAATATAATCTATAACACATTATAATATTAAAATATCTGCTAACAATTAATGTGATGTTTTATAATCTAAGTATACTTATATATATATACTTTATCCATAAAATCATCCCATTTACTCAACGATATACATATAATTTCTCTTTTCCTTCTCTAACATTTTCCATTTCATAAAGAACATATATGAACAATTCTTACACTCTCAATCCATCATAAACACCCAGTACTAATACATGAATCACATTTTCCTAGTCCTAAGGCAAGGGTAAGGGAACCTTTCTACAACTTGTTTGATACACAAATGTACGTATAATCACCTTTAATACGAAAAAGAAATAATATGCATGCCGTAATTGCTACACAATCATATAAGACAACTCGACTTTATCTACTAAACCACTACTGTATATGATACACACTGGTAAACCGATTCAACACTGAAACACTAATCCATGCTTTACCTGCTTTAAGTACAGTAAGCCAAGGGCACACCTTTCCCCAATGTAACACCAGTTTACCAGACATAAGCTAGAAGATAATGGTATCTCTGCCAATTTACCAGACACGAGCTGGAAGGGAATGGTACAGCTGGCTGGAAAGTCCCAATACCTCTCATTCTAAACGCAACCAATTCTGCAAGCACTAGCTAAAAGGTAATAATACCTCTCGTTCTCAGCGCAATATACATTACTAACCATCACGACATGCTAAAAGCATAATAACATTAGTGTAATATATGAATATAATCTATTCAACACATCAATGTCATCCTCTACCGATGACCAAAGACAAAACCTCTAAGATCAAGTATTTAATACGCATAACCACAACCGTCCAAATCTCGTGGGACATAAACCCAACAACAAGAATAACATATATCAAATGTTTAAATGTCCAACCTCCCATTTATTCTCAATTTACAAAAGAGTCCTAATTTCATTTTCTTTTCAGAATCAATTTCCTTATTTTCCCAATTCACAATACTTCAACCACATTCCAAATACTCATTTTCTTTCTTTAATAATTATAAATCCATAGTTGACCAAAACCACAACTCAACTCAACTCAACATATATTTCTCAAAACAATCTCAATATCTCAATTAACTCCTTTTTTAGTGATTAATACATTAATACAATCCACATAATACATAACATAACTATTACCCAACTTTCCTTTTTTCATTTAATCAAACCTTTAATAATAAAAACTCTTGTTTTTCCTCTTTTCATAACATAAACAAGATAGACTACCTTTCAATACACCAAAATCTCCCAAAAACATACAATTTCACTTTTCACAACTCAAACCCAAAAATCCCTTTTTATGAATTTGAAATCACATAACTAATTCATGCTTTTTATGCAATAGAAATATACCACATGTCTATCTATAAGGAAGTATTGAGAAGGAGCAAATAAATTCCTACCTCTAGCAAGAAGAGGAGAAAGCTCGAAAATCCAACTTTGACAAAAACACGATCTGTTCAGATTAGTTGAAAGCTCTCTTCGTGCTCTACGTTCTGGAATAAGGAACTAAGGGTAAAAAGTGAGTGTAAATAGATGAAAACCAAGCTTGAAAGCTTGAAACGTCTCAAAAATAGCGGAAGAGAGGAAAAAGAGAGAGATAAATGATTTAGGTTTGACCAAAAAGTGGCTTTTTAAAGTGTTGATCCCGAACAGACCGCTCAAGCCACCACTCCTGCGCTTTAGTGTTAGAGACACCACACCGCTCGAGCGATTAAACCTTCGCTCGAGCGTAGAACTCACATTCCTAGAACTTCAAACCAACAAAGGCAAACCATTCAAGCTACCAACCCTCTGCTCGAGCAAACATAAATATCTCCCAGAATCTCAAACTCGTAAAAATACTGGATGACTCACAAGACCGCTCGAGCAAACAACCCATCTCTCGAACGATAAACAAGAAAAACTTTCAGGTTGTTATAGCCTCGTTTGAGATTTATTTGGACTTTTTATTCGGATCTAGTTATTGAGACAATTGAAAGTAAGGGTGTAAATTTGGCCCAGTCCACCCGGGCCTAGGCTCGAGCCGACCCACTATCGGGTTGGGTCATGCGGTCCATGTGAAAAAAACCCTAAACCCAAGCCCACTCAAAATAGGGTCGCGGGCTAAGCCTAGTGGGCCCTTTTTTTCAGAAAAAATAATTGATAAATATATTATATATATAGATTATTTATGAGGGATAAAAACAAAAGAAAAATTGTACTATAGTATTCTAGTTATGATTTGGTTATGTTTCATGTAGTATTGAGTTATGACCAAAAAAGTATGAAGTTATATCAATATTTTTTTCTATAGTTATAAGGTGCATTACATAGTCTTTCTCCGAAAAAAAAAAAATGAAATGAATAATTATATATATCAAAATGAAATGAAATATTACAATTATTAAATTGAATAGATAATTTAATAATTTTTTTTTATTTCAAAATGAAATAAAATATTACAAATTTTTTTTCAACCAATCAGGTCGAGCCGGGCCAAGCTTCAAAACAATCGGCCTAGGGTCTCGGGTTGGGTTCGGACTCGGGCCAGGCCGCACCTAGCTGCAGGCAGGCTTCCAGTGGGCTGTAGGCCGGTGGACCAGATTTACACCCTAATTGAAAGGTTGTTTCCTTATTTTAAAATCTACTCTATTTGGTTTGTATTTTCCAAGTTGTACGAATTTTCCATTTATACTTTTTGGTTTTAGTGATTTTTTCAATATTTTAATTATTCTTTTTAGTTTTTAAATCTGCTAATTTAGATACGTTTTAAAAGTACAAAAATTATGCAAAAATCTTTAAAGAATTATTTGAATAAGGAAAAAAAAGACTAAATATATATTCAGTATATTTTCGTATTCAATGAATTTTTAAAAAAAAAAAAATTATATAAGTTTTATAATTTTTAAATATATCTAAATTAAGTGGATCTAAAAAAAATTTGATTAAAATATTAAAAATCACTAAAAATAAAAAATACAAATTAAAAATTTTAAAAACTCAAAATCAAACAGAGTTGTTCTTTGTTTTAAATCACTAAAGTCTCGTTTGGCAACTCTACTTTTAGTTTAAAAAAAAAAAAGTAATAATAATAATAATAACTAAAAAGGTCAAAAAGTCAATAAAATATACACAAAAAGTCAAACATTATCTTTTCTCTATATTTTTTTGTACCTTTTTTTCTTAAAAAGCCAAAAAAAAAGTCATTCAAAACATACTAATTTTTCTCTCTCATATTTTAGCTGAAAAATTAAAAAAAAAAAAAATACTAAAACAGTTTGTTCTCAAACGAGGCTTAAATTTAGGGAAAAAACCATATGCACCTTATAATTAAAGAAAAAAATAGCATAACTCTCTACTTTCTAAGTCATAACTAAAATAAAAAGAGAAAAAAGAAAAATTAATAATCAAACACCACTTAAGGTATAACTAAAAATCTTATGAGTCATAACTAAAGAAGAAAATTGATCATAACTAAAATAAAAAGACATAATCATTGGTTTATATGGTACACCCCTTTTCAAATGGTGTGTGTAGTAAAATTTCTCTAAATTTAGACATAATTTCTTTTATTTTTAATCTTTTCAAAATGACAATAGGCACCTTTTTTTCCTCCCTTACGAAGGGGAAGGGAGGATCAAAATCCCCTCCAACATTGTTAAGGAGTAATTATTTTATATTTTAGGAATTTTATAGTGATAGTGTGTCCAACCAATAGCAGGTAATTAAGAATTACATGGTGCTAAAAAAAAAAAAGAAAATGGTAGAGAGATAACATAATCTCATTGGATAGACACGTGATCACGTGGTCTTTTTGACCCATAGAATAATTTTTGGCTAGAGTTATACGATATTCTCACTGCAGGAAAATTGACTTTTAGCGACGTTTAAAAACGCCGCTATAGACCTAAAAAACGTCTTCATAGGTTTTTACGACGTTTAAAATTTTCGTCGTAGAGATGGCCACCGCAATAGCTTAGCAACGTTTCAAAAACGTCACTAAACACATTGGCGGCATTTTAAAAAATGTCACAAAATCTTTGACGGCCGCTAACCTTTTTGCGTATGACATAATACTGACATCATTTAGTGGTATTTTTTTACAAAATGCCACTTTTCTTCATTTTCATACTTGCCTCAAATATGATGTCATGATGACATTATTAGTGACTGTTTTTTTAAACAGCACCATTTTTTTTTTTTAAGAACAAAAGGCCCAATTAATTGAGAATTTAACTAGAGAGAGATTGAGAATTAACTGAAAATTTATATAAATTTAACTAGGAATAAAGATTGAAAATTAACTGAGAACTTATATAAAAGAACACAGATTGACTCAAATTTGAATTATAATGCAAAATTGAAGACCATAAAAATTTCACTTTATCTCCTTGGAGATTTAACCCAACAACTTTCCAAATCTCAATCATGCACTATCCAACAGTTTGAACTTTCTTCAAATCATCCCCCATTTTATTGTTCAACTGTGCAAACCAATCTGCAATCCAAATCTTTACTTTGCATCCGACAGAAGTCTGTTTGTTGATACTAATTATCTTCATAACACCCTGTTCAAAAATAAAATGAAAATGAGAGCACACATAATCAACAAAACTTGCTACCATAGTTGTGGAAAAGCTATAATTGAGGGAATTTTCAACTTCCACAACAATCAATTTTTTCAAAACACAAATCAACAAACAAATACACAATTCCATGGGCTGTCGGGAAAAATCTAGGATTAAAAAATATTGATGCACTGCAACTTAAGTAATTTTGAATTAATATGTGTGATACAAGGAAAAAAATTCAAAATATTGAAAATCCATCATTCCAATGCCCAGAAAATATTAGTTAATCATAAATTCACAAAAGTCATATGCAATAAGAAATCCCAAACATCAGTTAATCAAACATTCATATCTATTAGTCCTTTTAACATATAAGGCTTTGTCTCAACAAGTAGATAATCTCACTTGACTTTTAAAATAAGAAATCCCAAACATTAAGGTATCTCTCAAACAAATATTAATCCCAAAGCAACTTGAGGCCACTATAGATGAATTTAAGAAAGAAAAAGAAAAAGAAAAAAAAAAGAAAAAGAAATTAGTCACGCTGCAGTCACTATTACCTCCTTAAGGCCAAGTCCAACCACATGTTTGGTTATTAACTTAGCAGTTACACTGTTGTAGGGAGAATAAACAAGAAATCAGCCTCTTGTTCTTTTTTGATATTAATAACCAAGAGAGTAACATGATAAGATTCTTAAAACATTTTTTTCTTCTCCACATTGCCAAATTACAGAGGATCTCAAGCTGAAAGAAAAATAGACATTGAAACAATTCAGTGCAGAATCAATTATCAAATTCCAATCTTAGAATTATAATTTATGATTTCAATCTATATGTGGAGTGTCTTTGCTCCATATGTGAGTACTTAAATTAAAACTCTCTCTCTCTAACATGTTGTGGTTGCATTCTCAGGTTTTTGAAAGATCCAAGTGCAATTAAGGTTTGATTCCCTCACTTTCTTCAATATTGATTAGCTTCCTTTCCAAATCTAAATCTTTTTTTCTGGGTTCTGAACATCCATGTTGTTTCATCAGGGCCCTGGGTTTCCATTTCGATTGGAATTTAAAGGCTTGGCGATTCTAACTTGCACCTTAGGTTGTTTTTGTTAGAACAACTAAAATAAAATTTCAGAAATCTGGATAAATAGAGCTAGATTGAATGGTACATACAAACATCATAAAACCAAAGCTATAAAACAGTTAGCTTGAAGTTTTAGACTCCCAAACAAGAATTGTATCAAAATAAACTAGTGACAAGCATAAAGCATAATGGATTACAAGGTAACAAGCTCTGTTATCAGAATCTTACGATTCACGATTCGATTTACGATTCGATTCGCAATTTTTGCAAAATCGATACGAATCTATGGGTGAATCTATTTTGGAAGTGAATTTCTAGTGAATCGTACGATTCATAATCGATTCACGATTCGATTTACTTTTTACGATTCATGCAATTTTTAAAATTAGTGTGTCCGACATATTTTCGATTCTTTTTTTCTCTATCTTTTTAGTGAAAATGACATAATACAACTTTTAATAGCGTTTAATACCAAAATGACCAACATATATACATGGTTTGTTGCTATTTTAGTGATCATGGAGTTTTTAATAGGATTCAATCAGATTCAGTTAAACCTAACATATTTTTAACCTTTTTTTCTCATTTTTTTCCTTTTAAAAAATCATAATATATCTTTTAAATATGTTTAAGATTAAAGTTACATTATGAATTATCTATTGCTATTTATTAAATTGAATATAATTGAATATTATATGTGTGAGGCCAGTTATACCTTTTAAAATATTTTAGGCTTTAAAATAAAATATTCTAAATAATTCTTTTTATTATTTGCTTATTGTTACTTAGAAAAGTATATATGCTTATTGTCCAAATATCAATATTGTTGTTAATTATTGTCACTTTGAAAATTGATAGTTTGTCTATTTGGTTATTATCTTTCTTAAGAATGGTTGATAAGAAATATCCAAAAAAGAAAAAAGGTAAGATGGTGATCTTACATAGAAACTTTTGTAAACTTCTTATCTATTAAACTACGTGATTATTATTCAAAACAACATTTTCATTGATTTAAATCTAAATATTTTATATTCATAAAATACATTTAACATCTAAATGTGTAGATATATGTTTTTAAGTAATTTAGAAAAAGTTACCGAATCTTTACGATTTAAAATTCGATTCGATTCGTGATTCAGTACGAGACCATTTCGATTCATGATACAAATCCCGATTTGACAACTATGGTAACAAGGTTAAATAGAATAAACTTCAAGCCATCAAAGGGTGTCTTTTCCCCATTTTTTGATGGACCATGATCTAAGTACTCAACAAAAAATAAAAAATAAACCAAGAGTTGAATGACCAATGTTATAGAAACTACAAAACACTTTTAGGATGCAGAATGATATTTTTAAAATAATCTCTTGTAGCTTCACAAAATCAAAAGCCAAATCATCTACATATAGTTGGTTGCTATTGGTGTAAATCACATTTTTTCTTTCCAAGCAATTGCAAGCAATGAAAAATAGTAGTTTATCAATTTACATGGGAACTACACTAAAATGATTATTGGGAGAGTTAGAAAGCAAGGAATGCCAAAATGAGATTCCTAAAAAAGGCAAAATAGTGGACTAGAGAGAGACAGAGCAGATCTGATATTACCATGTTAACAGATCGGAGAGAGAGAGAGAGAGAGAAAGAAAGCATATCTGATTGAAGAGAGAAAGCAGATCTACATCTCTTAATCGTTGAGCTTTTACTCACTGTTTCCAACGATCCACATCCAAAGCCACTTGCTTTTCCCATACATGATCAAAGACAATAACACCGCACTCGAAACCTTAGATAAATCGATTTTCCATTGCAGCTACTCAATCGAGAAAACACAAAACAAAAAGATCTTGTGTGAATCAACTAACCTTGTGTGAATCAACTAGAAAGAGTAAAGGAACAAAAATGAAAATAGAAAACAGAAAACAAAAGCAAAAAAAAGTTAGAAATCAACTAAATCGAGAGAAACAATTCCAAATTGTTAGTTTTAGCCATGAAATTTTATAGATCTTGTGTGAACGTAGCAAATCCATATCAGAAAACCCTAACCTTAAGTCCTAGATCGATTTAGATCATAGGGATTCGAATAATCTGGAAGATATATGCTCAAATCAAGAGCAGATCAAACAATCGAAGAACTAATGGAGATCGAAGGTCTAATGCCTCAAAGATCCAACGCCTCGATTTTCTCTCTTCCTAAAGTCACACCTCTGTGTAATCAGAATAGAAAATTTTCGTTTTTAATTTATTTTAATTCCCTACCAGTACAACTACAATTAAAAGAAATAATAAATAATTTAATAATCTTATTTTAACGGCATAGTGTTAACCCACTATTTTCTAATAACTGGCACACAAAATAAGATCGTTTAGTTTAATTTTTTTGAAATTTGAAAAATCTAGGCAGATTTTACAACGTTTTTGAAAAACGTCATAAAAAAAACTATACCCCATTTTTCTTGTAATGCCTTCTAATTTTGCATCCTTAATTTCACTCCTAATTTAGGACCATAGATACAGATACGAGATACGGATACGACGATATGACAAAATCTAAAAAAATAGAATACCGGTACGGCTAGGATATGTTTGTGAAAAATATATTTTTTAAAATTATTAATAGTGAGTTACACATAAGCTAAAGAACATTGAGAAACCACAATGTAATTTTATAATGCAAAATACTAACCTTTAAGAATTTTGTATTAATTTAAGCTAGTAGCTTGTTTACTTTTTAAATTTTTAATAGGTCCTGCAAATATTTCATTTCAATATCAAGTTTAATATATTTATATTACAATAATAGAACAATTCACAACTTGTCCCTATGCTTTTTCCTTTGACACTAGTGAAAAATATTGTATTCAAGTTTATTTGCTTATTTATTTATTGATATTTAATTTTATCATTGTTGTATTCTCTTGTTAATTCTTACTTTCTATGTAGTTATAGGAGACATGCATGAAATAATTAAGGTACATCAATTCGATAAATTTTATTATTTAACTCACTATGCTCTTCCTATCAAAGAACTTAACAAAGTATTAGAAAAATATTCTTATATTTATACTTGCAATTATATTATATTATATTACTACGCAAGAAATGTTACAATTTTAATTTCATAAAACAAGTAAACATAACTTGGAGTATCCGATACTTCAAAATTAAGTATCCGATACTCCAAAATTAATGAAAAAATAATTAAGAAGTATCCGATATTTTTAATAAGTATCCGATACGTATCCACGAGTATCCAATGAGTATCGGTAACCAATACGAATACGTCAACCTATTTGAAGTATCCGTGCTTCATAGCTTCTAATGATGTGGCTCACTCCCATGTAAAACAGTCTTACATTTTAATGATAGTTGATTTATTGTTATTGTTTGTCATCTCATTTGACATGTAATTAGAGGCGATAAAATGAGACATGTGACATGAATAATGTTAGGAATATTAAATTTTTTGCCAAAAATTTTACTAAATATCTTATATATATATATATGATTACGAATCTCCATGAAATCTAGAGATATTTGATAAAATTTTTGACAAAATTTGAAGCCACGACATTTTTCATAGGGCATATCTCTTTCTGGCTGGATGCTGACGACGCTTTTTGTTGTGGTGGGTCTATTTCGGTAGTATGGTTGGTGATTTTATAAGGAGCAGGCAGCATATTTGTTAGACACACCAAAAGGAAGCAGCAACATAGGTGGAATCACACCAAAAGCTCTACACATTTCTGATGCTGCTTGGGTTGGGAACTAGGCCTATTTTGGAAAGTTGGTAATAATCAGTTTTTTTGCTTTTAACCAAGCTTTTTTGAAGTGATTTGGGAAGTTGGCAAAAAGTTGATTTTAACCAAACTTTTTGAAAGTGATTTGACTAAAATACTCTCACTCAACTTCAAAAATTTACATTTCACCCAATCTACCCAAAATATAAATATTAAGGGTAGATAAGTAATTTTTCAACTAAATTTCCACACTTCCCAAATGGCAAAAAAAACGCCAACTCCGTTTTGCACAGAAAACGCAAACCATGCGTTTTTATTTGATCCCAAAAGAGCCCTTATAGGTTGTTGGGAACTTAGGTTTGTGGGTTTTTTTAAATTAAAATAGTTAACAAAAATAAAATAAAATAATTAATAAGATAAAAATATTACATCTAAATTATAATTATTTAATTTTGCTTTTATAATTATCAAATCAAATTTTTTTTAAAAAAAAATTAACTATCATTTCAAACATAATTATTTTAGTTATGCTAAAATAGTCAAATAAAGGGCGTTTGGCAAGTTGGGTTAGAGACTTTTTTTGGGTTAAAATAGTCAATAAATATAAAATAAGTTAAAATAATTAATAAGACAAAATATCATATTCAATCTATAATTATTTTATTTTTTCTCTCACAACTATCAAATTAACTAAAAAAAAAAAAAATTAACTATCTTTTCAAACACCATTTTTTTAATCATATGCTAAAATAATAAAAAAAAATAAAAAAATTTAATTAAAATAACCAACTTCCCAAAACGAAGGTTATAAAAGCATCTCCAATGGTTTGTCATTGGAGCTGTTAAAGTTATATTATAGCAATTTTGAGGAAAAAAGGTTCTCCAATGGTCACAAATAGCAGCGGTTAAAAATGGCAAATGCTAAAGTTGTTGCCAAGTTTGACAACAACTTTGGCAAATAGCAAATCCGCCAGCTTACCCAAAACTAACTGATTTTCTTCCTTCCTTCCCTCCCTTTTTCATCCTTTTCTAGAAAAAAAAAAAACTCAAACAAAAACAGATCAATAATTTCATTTTGCAAAATTCAGGAAATTTTTTTTAAACAAAACTCACCAATTTGTTTAAATAGTATTGGCAATTGACATTTGAAAAAAAAAAATCAGCAATTTATTTTTAAACAGAATTTCAAGCAATCTCAACATATTCAAAAAAAAAATTTATTTTTTATTTTTTTATTTTTAAACTCTAAATTGAAACAGTGAATTAGCATAACCATCGAACCAACTTTCAGCAAAGAGAACCCTTTGATTGCCTTTGGTGAGGCAATCAACTCTTATTTCATGGGAAAGCAGTTCAAGTGGTGCCATTTGGTCATATCGAACCCTCGCTCGTCTTTGCTCACTGAACCCAACCTCAAAGAAAACTCCAATCAGTAAAAGAACAGAGCAAGAGAGAGAGGAAGGGAAAGAGTTTCTTCTTTATCACCTTCGATGACGCCATTGAAGAAAACTCCAATTGGATTATAAACCTAGGGTTTTTCAGGACGACAAATATGGTTGAAATGATGGGACTACGGTGGCACATACGGAGATTGGAGACGATTAGCATGAGCGATTCATTAGATGTTGATGGGAAATTTTGAGAGAGAGAGAGACAGTGAAGTGGAGTATGATTCCAGAGAGATAGAGATGAAGACAGTGAGAGAGAGGGAGACAGAAGCAATAAAGAGAGACAGAGAGATAGATATTTTGAGAGA
The DNA here is from genome assembly GCA_036172215.1 of Camellia granthamiana. Taxonomy (NCBI): domain Eukaryota; kingdom Viridiplantae; phylum Streptophyta; class Magnoliopsida; order Ericales; family Theaceae; genus Camellia; species Camellia granthamiana. The sequence goes on along the minus strand of CM069917.1, from coordinate 57,367,144 downwards.
GAGCCCATGGTTCATCTCTGTCCAAACTTTTTGAGAGACAGATATTTTGAGAGAGAGAGAGACCATATATTTTGAGTATTTAAATTTATTTTTTCGATTTTTCAATTTCTTTTTCATTTTTTATATTTGTCTAGTCGGGTATAATATAAATATATAATTTTTTTACAAACAGATAAAAAAAATTCACAAAAGACAAAAAATAAACAAAACAAAAAAAAAATTTATTAAAAAATTTATATCCAAACAATACCTATAAACTTAATGGAAATGTTAGTTAAAATTTGCCAAAATAATATATGTATTATTGAAACAACATTATTATAATTTGACAAATTACATTATTTATTACCAAATTATAACAACGGTTGTGATTAGTGCCCCGAATTTGGGAGCACTAATGCCCCGAATTTCCCAACAAGGTAAAAACAAAAAAAAACAAAAAAAAACAAAGTTACCAGTTTTAGAAATTAGGGGCATTAGTGCCTAGTTTTTTAGTGCCACAAAACATTTCTGTTATAACAATAGAATTGGTATTATATAACAACCGAATAAGGATCCTCTCCTTGCAGCTTTCGTACTTGCGCCCGTCCTTGCAGGCCTTCGGGTCTACTTTTAGGCCCAATTTTGATAATTCGAGCCGTTCATATTTTATGATTTATTCAGTATAACATACCTGTAAAAAATCAAATTGATCGGATATCAGAAAGTATGTGTTCGAAAAATTGAACTAAAAACTATTTTTTAAATAATTTAATAAACAGTTTTTCGAACATATATTTTCTGATATCCGATCAACTTGATTTTTTACAGGTATGATATACTGAATAAATCATAAAATATGAACGTTCGGATTATCAAAATTGAACCTAAAAGTAGACCCAAAAACCTGCAAGGACAGACGCAAGTACAAGGCTACAAGGAGAAAACATGGCTCATAACAACCACACAATTAGAGATGCTCTAATAGTCAAGTTGTCAACCGGACCACTCTCTCCTCTCTTCTCCGTCTGCGCATAGTCCTCATCATCACAGTGCATCTCCAAGCAGTGAGAAGAAAGAAGAGAGAAATGAGACCTGAAATAGTGATATTTGGAGACTCCATCACTGAGGAGTCATTCAGATCAGGTGGTTGGGGTGCTTCTCTCGCCGACAATTACTCTCGCAAGGTTCGCCCCATTTTGCTTTTACAATTCAATTTCTTGCTTTCATGGAAGATAATCTGATAATCTTGAGATTGAGTACATACATACGTCGTTTGTTATATATATATATTATTTATTTTGATGATTTTTGTAGGCTGATGTAGTGCTTCGTGGGTACAGTGGATACAATACTCGTTGGGCCTTGTTTCTCTTGCATCGCCTTTTCCCTCTGGTAAATATCATCGCTTTTTAACATTCTTTCTTTCCTTTTATTGCTGCTTATACTTCTTTCTTGTATGAAACTTCTATTTTCACACATCACTGTCTCAGTCCACAATATCAACTTGCGAATGAAACTGTATGATTCAAAAATCAACTTTCAAACAAAATATTGTAGTTCAGAAATCAACTTCCTAACCTAAGATATAGCTGAGCCATAAGTTTTCCTTCTAAAATTGATTTCTGAACCATATAACTTTGTTTGGAAATTGATAGCCAAATGACAAAAATGTGTGAAGTTAATATGTAAGCCTCAGGTTGGTTAGAATGAAAATGGTAGAAAATGAAAGAAATGGAAGAAAATAAAATTTTCCTGAGTTTGTTTAACATGAAAATGGTGGAAGTTACAAAAAAATTAATTTTCTTATACAACTCATAATAAAATAATAATTAAGCTTCCAATTTCTTGCAAAAAATACAAGATAATACAAGAAAGTTTAAATTTGTTATAAAAATAATTACTTATAATTAGAATTCCTACTTTTTTTTTAATAAAAATTTTCATCCCAATCAAATTCATATAAGAAAATATTTTGTTTTCTTTTCTTTTCTTCTACTTTACTTTCCATCATTTATTTCTTTCTAATCACACGGATGTGTGAAAATATAAGCTCCCATTAAAAGGTGGTAAAATGAATTTTGAATCCCATGAAAGTGACAGAAATGCCGATGGGTTTTAACACAATGAAGTTACTTATGTACAAAAGGCATTTTTAGTCATTTTGCTTAAGTTGTTAACAATATAGATGATGCACTTTAATCCACAATTACAGGTGATTATGCGCTCATTTCTAAATGGGGAAATGGTCAGGACCCCCACTGGGGGTGACCCCCAGGGCCCCCAGTGGGCTCTGATTGGTCAACTTATCAAATTTTTTTTTTTTTTTTTTTTTTTTTGATTCAATGACCATACCCCACGTGTGTGTGGGGGTTGGTGGGGGTGGGTTTTCCTGGGGGCCTCAATCAGGGTTCTTCTAAATGTCTCTACTGTACATAGAAAGTTAAAATTGACCCAAAAAAAAAAAAAAAAAAAAAAAAAAAAAAGAAGAAGAAGAAGAAGAAGAAGAAAAGAATTTGAGTTATTGATGTGAACCATTTTAGCTTGTAACCTACACCAGCATAACCGAAGACATGTTCACTATAACCAAAGTCACCACAATAGGACTGTCCATCGCTGTCATTACCACCACCGTACCCCCATCATCACTACCACCCTCACTACCATGACTACTACCACCACCATCATGGCTACTACTACTGCCATTGCCATCGCCCTTCCACCAGTACACTACCACCTCCACCATCATTGACATTGTCACCAGGCACCACCATCATTTTAATACCACCACCACAACCACAACCACAACCACTCTGGTTGCTATACCATTACCACTACCACCACTACTACCACAATGCTCTACCCCCACCACCATCGCCACTGCTATCATGGCCACCACCATCATTCCACCACTACTACCATCAACACCAACACCATCACTTGTCCATCATCACCACAACCACATTCACGACACCTCCACAACCATTGCCCTTGGCACCATAGCCACCACCACTTCCACCACCTCCACTACCTCAGCACCACAATATAAAAATGAGAAGAAAACATTATAAAATCATAAATTTCAAAAGTTCATCTTGTACATATCATACGACTTGTTTTAATTCAACACTTCAATTTTTATCAAACATGTTTTTAGATTAAAAAATTTAGCATTCCGTTTTCAATACTTAATTTTAGTATTCAGTTTCCAGTTTTATCAAACACCATCGTAGTTTTTTATTTACAGTAACTTGTTTCATGGTTTTATTTTCCTATCTTCTTCTGGTGAATCTATATTATGGTGTGGTGAAAAAATGTCAATGCAGTAGCATAAAAAATTAGTTGTTAAAATTCTGGCTCCATCATTGGATATAAGGAGGAAATAAATAGATTATGCAGCTCATCACCTGCTCTTTACTAGCTTTCTCAAAGACCATAAAAATATTGACATGTTTGCAATCCTTTTCTTTTTATGATGCTTGTAAGCTCAGCTGGGTTTTTGGTTATGGTTTAAAAATAAATTCAGTAGTTTTTGATTATCTTAAAAGAAGGAAATATAAAATTGATTATGCAGCTAATCACTCACTCATTAACTTTCTAAATGACCATAACATATTCAGTTGTTTGCAATGAATTTTTTAGCTATTGCAGCAGCATATCTTTATCTCTATTTTAATCTCAGATGGACTACCCTTCGGGGTTTGTTTTGCAGGGCTCTGCAACACCTCCTGTTGCTACCACAATCTTTTTTGGAGCTAATGATGCAGCTCTTTCTGGGAGGACCAGTGAACGGCAACATGTACCTACTGAAGAGTACAAGGAAAACCTCAAAAGAATTGTTCATCATTTGAAGGTTCAAAATTGTGTTTTCTTTGATGATTTAACATGTTCATTATTTCGTAGATTATGTTTCTTCCTGTTATTAACAGTTCTTATTTTCATGAAGAATTGGCAATTTTTCATTTATCCAAATTAAAGGAGATCACCAAGTTTTTGTCTTTGTTTAATAATGGTGATGGGAGGGATAGTTTGGAAATGAATCTAAAATTAACATTTTTGGCGAAGACGATGCTCAGTCTCGCACTTTATAGTCTAAGCTTTTACCATTGGACCAAGCAATGTGGCTTCTTATCAGACATAAAGTTTAAGTTTTATATATGGAATATGGTGTGGGAAGGGGGAGGGAGGGTGGGGGGCAGGATTAAATGGACTGCCTCTAAATTAGGGTGACCTAAAAGCATGCTATCAAGAATTGATTGGTCATAACGAGGTATCTAAGAGTACTTTGGAACACAAAAGCACCTTCTAAGTTGGTTTCGTGTGCATGTGATAGTGGAAGCCAAAAGGAAAGCTTTTACCATGATAGTCTCTCTCTCTCTCTCTCTCTCTCTTAGTAAATCTTATTACAAGAAGGAAAATTTCTTACACTGATGTTGAACATTCAAGGAAGTCTGTGAGTCTATAGATCATCTCTCAGAAGCATTAGTGTGCCTTGTTTTTTGTTTCTTTGATAAGTAAAGCATAGACAAGGCTCTTGGCATACTATGTTCATGTCAACATGTGTTAGATACGCATCTAAACGTGTTTTATCAATTTTTTTTTTTAAAAAAATGGACATGTTGTGGGACATAATCAATTAAAATTTCTTTCTTTCTTTTTTTTTTTTTTTTTCAAAAAATGTAATAATTTGCTTTAACTTTCATACATTCACAGGGTAATAAATATTTATCTCTTTAGTTTGTTCCTTGATTTTTATTAGAATTGTTGTATCAGTGTCCTGTGTCCATAGACATGCTTCCTAGAAAATGAAGAAGGGTATGGGACACAGTGCCTTTATGTTTGTCATGGTGTTTGTAGCAGAGAGAAAGCATAGATCGTTTGACAAGGTGAAGTCCTCAATGCATATTGTAAAGAGCAGATATTGATCTTTTGTATAGTTGAATTGCTGATGGAGTAAATTATTCTTTTTGATTTTCTTTTGGGTTTTGTTGACTCACATGGAGTCATGCGGCATGTGTGATGTAGCACATTTTGTATTTTAAAAAAAAAAAAACTAACTTCACTTTGCTTAATCATATTTCTAGCACTTCAATTTAATGTCAATCTTCAATTAATTAATACTAGTAATCTGTATATTAATATTTGGAATGTTGCACTTATGCTTCTATTGCCACTTTTTTTTTTTTTTTTTTGGTTATATTAGTAAACATGATTCAAAGAATGCCTAATGGGGCACCACCATTGTACACAGGGAGCATACAAGAGCTCTGTTTTTTGAAATTATCACCTTGCAGCGTCAATTTTGTTTTCCCTTGAATCAAGTATTCTTCAGTCACGGTTCCTACTTATTTTAACACATTGTATACTCTTTTCATAAAATTCTTATAGCCTGCTAAACACTTCCAAATTCTAAGTTTAGGACTTCACTTCCACATCATATTTTTGCATTCTTCCCTCACAGTCCTTTCAGCATCTGCTGTCTATGTACTTTTTTAATTGCTAATTGATAGCTTACTGTTTCTTGGAATGTTGACTGCAGGAATGCTCTCCTTCCATGCTTGTAGTGCTTATAACTCCACCACCCATTGATGAGGAAGGACGTTTTGAACAAGCACGGTGCAATATTCTCTGCTCTTAATTTCAGATTTGATTATGACAGAAGGGAGGGCTGGAGATGGAATAAAATTTTGAACAAAATACTACATGATTTGTGTTAAAAAAAAGTTAAAAAGTTTATTTGAGATGCAATGAGCTCTCCAAACTTTTTTTTTTTTTTGTTCATCGTTTTACTATAAGGAAATCTACTCACCTTGGAGGGGACTTCAACCCCCCATTATTACCCGTGGTCATAAAGGATTCTCCTTCCAGGTACTAGATGGGACAACAACAATGGCTACTAGCAGATTGGCTAAAACCATCTTGTAGCCTAGGTTATGCATCAAGTTCAGTATGTGATTATTTATTAAAACAGATATACATTATTATGGTAATAAGCTTAATTGGATTGAGCAGATCTTTATATGGCGAGAAAGCAATGGAACTTCCGGAAAGGACAAATGAAGTAACGGGAGTTTATGCAAAGCAGTGTGTTGAGTTGGCCAAGGAACTATGTCTCCCCTCCATCAATCTATGGTCCAAGATGCAGGAAACAGAGGGTTGGCAAAAGAAGTTCCTCAGGTCAGTGAATTGCTGTATATCATCACCAGGCTGCATAACTGCATGATTACACTTATAGTGCACATCAAAAAGTCTAGAAACATAGAAATCAAACACAGAATCAGACACAAAACAAATGGATGGATAGGATTCTTGAAAAGTGAGCTCCACCATAAATCTTGCATAATCTTATCCATTCATTTGTTTTCTGTGTTTAGATTCTATATTCCTAGCATTGTTATCCAATGAGAGCCTATAAAGGCAATGACATTTGGTTTCTGAAAACAAATGCTAAATCTTGATGTACTTCAATTACCATCAAAGAAAGCAAATGAACATACAACCATTAGCATGAATAAACCTCCTGGGGTTGGCCTAGTGACTTAAGGCCCGAGGCTTAGGGGTCTGCTCCCTTTAGGTCTCATGTTCGATTCCCCTAATCAATATAAAACCCTTGAGACCACGGACTGCAGGGAAACCTATTTCGATAGGCTTGTTCGGGATTTAGAGACTTAGTCTGGTGCGCGAAAGTTAGTCTAGAATACCCTACCTAACCAAAAAACAAATTAGCATCAATATCATAGTTGTCACTGACACTTTTAGTTTACTGGGCTTGAACTTGATGATTATTACTAATATGAATGTGATCTAAAATTTCCTGTTGCGTTGTTTACAGTGATGGGTTGCACCTGACACCAGAAGGCAATGCAGTGGTGCACCAAGAAGTTGTAAGAGTTTTTAATGAAGCAGGGCTTTCTGCTACGGAAATGCCATATGATTTCCCGATTACTTGGAAATCGATGGGAAGGCACCTGAAAAAGCTTTCCGGCAACAATGCTTATGATGTTTTAGCTTTTTATTGAAATTTTACTTTTGTTTCTTTTTTGCACGCATCTTGATTTCCACGACACAACTGTAACGTCTTCTTTTTTTTTTTTTTTAACCTCTAAAAGACTATGAGCAACCTTTTTGGTGATTCTGCAATAGTTTTTTTACTTTATTTTTTGTTGTTTGATTAATAATTGCTATGCTGATATGTATGGCTTTGCTGTGAATCCTTTTTTCATTGAACTGCATTGATATTAAAATTAAAAGGGTTAATTACACTTTTCACCTCTATAGTTTGACCAAGATTTGCCTTTAGTTCTAATTATTTCAGTTTGGACAATTTGTTTCCTACATTTTAAGTTCAGTTTCAGTTTGGTCATTCAGTTTAAATTTTTGTTAATTGTGCCTACATGTACACATTAGAAAATTGACAAGTGCTTGAAATTGTTAATTTTAATCTTCAATTTGGATAGGATCAAGTTGAAGCTACACTCAAGTGTATGGATGGAATTGTTTAATTTGAAACTAGGACTATAACGAAATTTAAATCAAATTATAGGGTGAAAAGTGCAATTAATCCAAACTAAAAATATTGTATCTTGTATGGATGGTTGTTTATGAACTCCATTTTAGACTTCGTACCTTTACAAATACCACGCGCTTCAAATTAGGGAAATGGTGGAAAGTTCCTAGCAGAAGTTGGGTAAATTACACAAATGGTCAAGCATAACACCTATTTCATTTTGGTCCTACGTCTTTAATTTGTTTCAATTACATTTATGAGCTTCAATGTAATTACATATTACATATTAGTTCATATTTATTCAATGTAATTCCTCCTAATTGTTGTCTTAAACACATGAAAAATATTTGCATCAGTCATATATCAAGTGTGTGAGTGAATTTCCAACCACACTGCCAACTCAGTATTCAGTTGGAGAACACTGGCAGAATAGGATAAGTCTGAACGACCTGCAACAGAAAGAAGAGATTCCGGCGGTGGTTCGTCCACCTGGGGGCACTCCGATGATTAAGTTAGTAATCAAATATCTCTCAAAGATAATCAATAGTGCTTAACTCACTGTTCTGAATATAAATTGCGTACCTTAGACCCATGGGGGTGCCTCTCTTTTATAGCCAACTCAATCCTAGTCCCAATAAAAGCCTAGTTTCAATGGACTTCAGTTCAGTGTTTATCCTGGACTCTCCAATAGATAAAGATAAACTCCCTAAGAGTTTTATCCTTATTTAGGCTGAAGTCCTTCCTCATTCTAGGACTCTTGTTCCTTATCCGCTTATCCCGGATTCCGATATCTTCGGAGATAACCTCGGCCTAGCCGAGATTACCTCGGCGTTACGACTGGGACACGTGGCTCCTCGGCTGACCCGTCGGCGTCACCTTGGCCACATGTTGGTACTCAGAAAATATGTCCCCATAACTGCCTCTAGGTTCTATTACCTCGGCATCCTAAGGTGATGAAACCTATATCGTCATACCGTATAGAATGTCGGCTATCTTGCTCTATCATTCATTACCGTGGTCATAATACGTCGGCTTCACACGACCAGGACCTGTAGTCTGTCTCATCAAGGCTTTTAGAATCAATAACCTAGTTTGTTCAAGTTTATTTAGAAGAGATCGCCCTACTCGCTGAGGTCTTATCTTCATTAAATCGTGAACTCCAAGATGCCTATCACGCGCATGAGCGGTCACGCACAACATTTTAACCGTTTCTGTCACACGTTTTTAACCCATTGGACCGTGTTTGATACGCGCCATTAAATCGCCTTGTGCTTGCATGCGCTGTCTGACAGATACGTTGTTCCAGGCACATTTAATTGCATTTTTCCGCCTCTCCACATTTTTGACAAAACTCGTTCCCTCTCTCTTCATCTTTTCACTTATCATCGTTTTTGTTCAAACTCTCTCTCTTTCTTACTTTCTCAAATCCTCCATTGTTCGAAGCTCTCAAGCTCTGCTACCACCGCCGTTCACCTCCTCCGGCGAGGCTCATGCTAATCTTTTCCGTTACTGCAGTTCGTCTGACTTCGGCGAACTTAATACCGGCTTCTTTTCTTCGGTGAGTTACTGTTTCTTCCCAATTTAACTTCTTGTTTCAGTTTTTTGTCTTGCTTTACTGAACTCCACTGCTCTGCCTCTGCAATCCTGCTCATATCTTTGATATTTCAACTTGTATCTTGTTCTCCACCATATGTTTGTTTCATGAATCTGTTTTTGCCCCTTCTGTTTCCTGAATTCACACTGTTCACACATTTGTTGATTTTTGCCACTATTCTTGGCCTGACACACCTGCGCAAACTTTTGTCTTGTGTTTCTTGATGATCCATCACTGTTCTTAACTCTGAATTACTGCTTTTGTTTTTCTTCTTTTTGGAACAATTGTAAGCTTTGACCGACATGTCATCTTTTGAATGTTAATACAACTTCCTTTCCTGAATGCTTGTATCTTTGTCTTCTCTTGCTCTTGTATGATTCCATACTTGGAATATTTTGCATATCTTCAATGCACACTTTAACTGTGTAATTTTCTCAGGTTGAAATACCTCGGCTATACCCACCAACGGTTTACATCGGCAAGTACATAAGTACTTTATTTAATATAACCTTGGCTTTAACTTGTAAATTTTTCACAAATTTCAACAAGTGTTTAGACATAACCTTAGTTTAACTTCAACTTATAAATTTTTCACAAATTTCAACAAGTGTTAAACATGATCTCGGTCTAACTCAACTTGCAAATTTTTCTCAAATTTCAACAAGTGTTAGACATAACCTTAGTTTAACTTCAACTTGTAAATTTTTCACAAATTTCAACAAGTGTTAAACATGATTTCGGTCTAACTCAACTTGTAAATTTTTTTCAAATTTCAACAAATGTTAGACATAACCTTAGTTTAACTTCAACTTGTAAATTTTTCACAAATTTCAACAAGTGTTAAACATGATCTCGGTCTAACTCAACTTGTAAATTTTTCTCAAATTTCAACAAGTGCTAGACATAACCTTAGTTTAACTTCAACTTGTAAATTTTTCACAAATTTCAACAAGTGTTAAACATGATCTCGGTCTAACTCAACTTGTAAATTTTTCTCAAATTTCAACAAGTATTAGACATAACCTTAGTTTAACTTCAACTTGTAAATTTTTCACAAATTTCAACAAGTGTTAAACATGATCTCGATCTAACTTCAACTTGTAAATTTTTCTTAAATTTCAACAAGTGTTAGACATAACCTTAGTTTAACTTCAACTTGTAAATTTTTCACAAATTTCAACAAGTGTTAAACGTGATCTCGGTCTAACTCAACTTGTAAATTTTTCTCAAATTTCAACAAGTGTTAGACATAACCTTAGTTTAACTTCAACTTGTAAATTTTTCACAAATTTCAATAAGTGTTAAACGTGATCTCGGTCTAACTTCAACTTGTAAATTTTTCTCAAATTTCAACAAGTGTTAGACATAACCTTAGTTTAACTTCAACTTGTAAATTTTTCACAAATTTCAACAAGTGTTAAACGTGATCTCGGTCTAACTTCAACTTGTAAATTTTTTTCAAATTTTAACAAGTGTTAAACTAATTTTAGCTTGTATATTCTATTTTTCCAGGAACCATTTTCCAACTCTTTGCCCCTTACTGTGAACTTAAGTTACACTTGGGTTCTCATTATGGTTGTATTCCAGAAACCTCGTCAAGTATCTTTACCAATCATACGTGTAGAAAAATCAAGCTAAAACTTTATTTATTACTTCGGCAAATAACAAAAAACAAGAAAATCTAATGATAAAAAAATTTCAGGTTGCAAGTATTCCAGGGCCTTGGCAACTCTTTGCCCTCGTTATCTTCAAGCCGATATGGCCCATTGCTCAACACCGAGATGATTCTATAGGGTCCCTCCCAATTTGGGCCAAGCTTGCCCTCTCTGGGATCCTTCTTGTTGCCGACAACCTTTCTTAAGACGAGGTCACCGATTTGAAACTCCTTTGGGTTGACCTTCTTATTATAGGCCCTGGCAAGCTGCTACTGGTAAGCTGCCAGTTGAATTGCAGCTCTCTCCCTTCTTTCTTCTAGCAGATCCAGATCTCGGGCTAATAATACATCATTAGTCCCATTCTTTACTCCCTGAGTTCTGATCCCTGGGATGCCGACTTCCAAAGGAATGACTGCTTCTGTGCCATAAGTCATGGCAAATGGGGATTCCCCAGTTGATCTTCTCGACGTAGTTCGATATGTCCAGAGTACACTTGACAGTTCATCCACCCACTTTCCCTTCGCTGCTTGCAGCCTCTTCTTTATCCCATCCAAGATAACTTTGTTGGATACTTCTGCTTGTCCATTGCTTTGGGGAAAGCTTGGAGTTGAAAAGTAATTCTTGATTTTGAACTTTGCACAGAAGCTCTTGATTAGCTTACTGTCAAATTGTGTTCCATTGTCTGCTACTATTGCTCTTGGGATCCCAAACCTGGTAATGATATTCTTCCATATGAAGCTCTTTACATCCACGTCTCGGATCTTGGCTAGGGGTTCAGCTTCTATCCACTTGGTGAAGTAATCTGTTGCTACCAGTAGGTACTTCCTTTGCCTAGTTGCTTGGGGCAGTTGCCCAACGAGATCCATGCCCCATTGGGCAAACGGCCAAGGACTGGATACTGGGTTCAGGTCTGTTGCTAGTTGGTGTATCCATGGTGCAAACCTTTGGCACTTTTCATACTTCTTGACATAGGCTTCTGCATCTTTCTGCATGTAGGGCCACCAATACCCTTAGGTAATGGCCCTATGAGCAAGTGATCTGCCTCCAGCGTGGCTTCCACATATTCCTTCATGTATTTCATATAAAAAATCTTCAATTTGTGAGGGATGTACACACCCTAAAAGGGGTCCAGTGAAGGATCTTCTATAGAGATGTCCCTCTGCTGTCAGATTGAATCTTGTCGACTTCAATCTGATCTTGTGTACCTCTTTGTGATCATCTGGCAGTTTTCCTTCTTTCAGGAATTTTATTATTGCGTCCATCCAGCTTGGTCTCATGTCCACACACATTGCTTTACGCTCTATGGTCAGTGGTTCAATGCTCGGGCCCGACAAGTAGTCAACCATTATCGTCCTTGCTTTTCTAGGTTGTATTGCACTAGCCAAGTTGGCCAGGGCATTGGCATGACTGTTATCATCTCGGCTAACTTGCTGTAGTCGGCAATTCAGAAACAAGGCCACCAATCTGCCTACTTCCTTTGCGTATGCTGACATACGTTCATCTCAGGTTACGAATTCGCCCGTTGCTTGGTTGACAATAAGTTGAGAGTCACAAAAAACTATCACCTTATCTGCTTCTACTGCTACTGCCAGTTTCAGTCCTGCAATCAGTGCTTCATACTCTGCTTCATTGTTTGAGGCCTTGAACCCCAAACGAATGGATTGCTCTAGTATCTGCCCATCTGGAGATACTAGTACTACTCCTGCCCCCGCTCCTTGTCGGTTTGAACTTCCATCAACAAACAATCAAAAGGAGTCGCCGATGTAAATGCTGCAGGGCCTTAGTTTTTCTTCTTTCCTTTGTTCTGTTGCCCTCGGCTGGGCTCCTCTTTGCTCGCTTGGACACAGTTCATCTCGGCTCGATGGAGCCCGATGTACGGTGGCTCCTGGAGTGAACTTGGCCACAAAGTTGGCCAAGACTTGGCCTTTGATTGCCGTTCTAGGTCTGTACCCTAGGTCATATTGGCCCAAGGCCATTGCCCATCTGGCTATTCTTCCTGTCAGATCTCCCTGTTACGACAGGGACTTCAAAGGGTGTTCAGTTAGCACCACAATTCTGTGGGCCTAAAAATAATGGTTCAGTTTCTTTGAAGCCATTACTAATGCCAGTGCCAACTTCTCTAGGGGTAAACACCTAGTTTTTGCATCAGCCAGGGTTTTGCTTACATAGTAAACAGCCCTTTGTTCCCCTTTCTCTTCTCGGATTACCACTGCGCTTACCGCGTGCTCTGAAACTGCAAAGTATAGGAACAACTCCTCTCCAGGTTCTGGATTTGAGAGAACTGGAGCCGTGGTCAAATACTTCTTTAAGTTGGCTAGGGCGACTTCGCACTCCTCTGTCCATAAGAAGTCCGTGGCACTTTTTACTAAGTTGAAGAAGGGTTTGCATTTGTCAGAGCTCCTGCTTATGAACCTGTTCAGGGCTGCAGCCCTTCTAGTCAGCATCTACAACTGTTTTGCCAATGTTGGGCTCTTCAACTCAAGGATGGCCTTAATCTGATCTGGGCTGGCCTCAATGCCCCTTCTGGTCACCAGGTATCCCAAGAATTTACTAGATCCAACTCCAAATGCACACTTCGATGCATTGAGTCAGAGCCGATATGTTTTAAGGATGTCAAAGACTACTTTTAGGTCGGCCAGATGACCCTCAAGTTCCTTGGTCTTCACGACCATGTCATCGATGTAAACTTCCACCGTTCTGCCAATTAGATGTTTGAACATCTTGGTTACCAATCTCTGGTAAGTTGCTCTTGCGTTTTTCAACCCAAAAGGCATCACTCTGTAGCAATACAGCCCTTTTGGGGGTGATAAACGCAGTCTTCTCCTCATCTGATGGGTCTATTACTATCTGATGGTACCCCTTATAGGCATCCAGGAAGCTCATCCTTCCATGCCCTGAAGTGGCATCCACCAGTTGGTCAATCTTGGGTAAAGGAAAACTGTCTTTGGGACAGGCCTTGTTCAGGCTAGTAAAGTCCACGCAGACCCTCCATTTACCATTCTTTTTCTTTACCACCATTGTATTTGATAGCCATGTTGGGTAATTTACCTCTCAAATGGCTCGGGCCTCTAGAAGTCTGTCTACTTCCTCTTCCACTTCCTCTTCCACTGCCTCAACATGCATCAACGTCGGTCTTCTTACCCGTTGGATTACAGGTTTGGCCGACCTGTCTACGTTCAGTTTATGGCAGGTGATCTCGGGGTCAATGCCTGGCATTTCGTAATGCGTCTAGGCAAACACTTCAATGTTTGTTCTCAAGAAAGCCTCTAGTTCTTTTTCCTCTTCTTCGGCTAAGCCCGAACAAAGAAGAAAGAAGCATTCTTCATCCCCCTGCTGGACGAGGATTTTCTTTAGGGCTTCTTCACTCTTTTCACCTGGCTCCCTGCCGACGTCCTCTAAGACTTCCACGTCCTCGTCTTCGATCTCTGCCCTTTCTAGTTCTCGTATGTTGCAGGTAGATTTCATTGCTGCCATGGAGCAGTTCTTTGCCTGCAGCTGATCCCCTCTGACCTTTTCTATCCCATGCTCTGTTAGGAATCGCAGTAGTTGATGCAATGTTGAGGGAACAGCCCCCATTACATGCAACCATGGCCTTCCCAAGATAATATTGTAAGGGGAGGGTGTGTCGATTATGGTAAACTTTGTCTTTATCTTCTTGGTGCCAGCCTGCACTTCCAAGCTTGTTGTGTCCAACGGCCATGTCGGCATTCCATTGAACCCGACCATTGGGCCATTGGATTGCTCCATATCGTCAGGGTGAAGGCCCAGCTCCTTGTAACATCTGACATACATGATGTCACAAGAGCTGCCTTGGTGTAGACACCCCATTTTTGACCGTCCTCAAGACTTGGACGTCACCGCTTGAACACTCGGTAATCACCCATGTTCGTGTTTGTTTTGAGTTCCTGGAGGTCTCGGCTACGTGCCTTGCCTCCGAATCTCTCAACTCGATTGTTTTGTGTTTGATTTTGCACCAAACACTTGTGTTTTTGCTTCTGGGGGTAGAGAGTAGCTTGCTAGCTACCCCTGGTACCCACCGGCCATGGATTGAGGCCACCGGCCGTGTTTTGAGGCTACCGGCCATTGGTGAAATAGTCCATTGGCCGGTCAGCATTTGGTGTGGTCGGCCGACCATATTTTTGGCCGATGGCCTCCTTTTCTGGCCGATACCACCTTTTTGCCTTTTTCAGGCATGGTGCATGCTAGCTGTGCCAGCTGGAATGCACAAACCCTGCCCCCGTGCACATCTGTGGCTGTTTTGCCCTTTTTGCACCATTTTGGTCTAGCTTCTTGAGGAAGCTTGACCCTTTTTAGCTTCTCCAAGAAGCTTGCACCTTTTTAGCTTCTTGGAGAAGCTTGAACCTTTCTAGCTTCTCCAAGAAGCTTGCACCTTTCTAGCTTCCAAGAGAAACTTGGCACCTTGCCTTGGCCTATATAAAGAGGGCCTCTCCTCCCATTTGAAGGGTTAGAAAATCTTATATATATCATATATATATCACTCTCTCTCTATATCTCCCTCTCTCTCTACATTTGTGTGGGTTAGAGAGTGCAAAAGGGTCTAGTTCTTGGCCATTTGAACTACACCTCCTAGCACAACACCTCCATTATCAACCTAAGGAGCTTGGAGGCCATTTTCAGAGGCTAAGGGACTGTTTTTTGGGCCAAGAGGCTGCTGTCCCCTTTTGGCTACAAAGGTAACTCTTTTTCCCTCTTTATTCCCCGTTTTTGCACACACTTTTAGCCTGTCTTTCTTGCTGATTTGAGCTTTGTGTATAACATAAAAAAGTTCTATTTTTTTGTGTTTAAGATACTTCATTGAGGTCACTTTTGTGTTTGGGGTCGTTTACCCCCTCTTAGGCCTTGTTTGGCCCCATTTTGTGCTCTTTTTGGTGAACTCCGGGACCACCTTGTTTGGGCCTCCTCACCACTGAAATCTTGAGGGATTTTAGTGGTGAGGATAGTGGTTTAAGGTCCTAAGAAGGAGAGGGCCACCCCCTTTCCTTGTTGTCTTCAATATATGTCATTTTAGCCTCATATGTGAGCACCATTCTTGAGTTCATGTTGGCCATGTCTTAAGTGTTATTTATGCTTATTTTTCCATGATATAGCACTGTTTTTACTTGATTTAGACACACCATGCATGCTTAGCATACTTGTCTTGTAATGTTATGAAATTGCCTTAACATGCTTTGTGCTTTGAGCCTTGTTTCTAGCATGATTTTGGCTTAGCTTTGTGAAGCTTTTATGCATATTTTGGCATGATTGAGGTTTGATTTTGGTTGTTTGGGTCATCCATGACTTGTTTTGTATAGCTACCATGCAATCTAGCTTGTATGCTTTGAGTGTTGGCTCCTCTACCATGCTCTATTTGCATCATTTCAGTGGTTTAGCACCATTAGTTATGATATTTCAGTCCTTGATCCATGCTTGTATGCTTGCATTTGATGCCCCTTTAATGCTTTAAAAGGTTGGTGTTTCATGCCCCATGTTTGGACCTTTGTGTATGCTTCCTTGTGTAGGCCATTTAGATGCCATCTAAGTGTGTTTTGGACCTTGTCTCGACCTACATTGGGACTGTTTTGAGTCCCCTCGGCCCTTTGGGACTTGCTTCATATAGCCATGGTTTAAGCCCCTTGGCTTGCCTTGAGTTTTGGACATAGCTGCATGCCTTGCTTGCATTGATAGGTTGATTTGGCATCATCCCTCATGTATTTTTCAGAGTTTAATGTGCTTGCCATTTGTCCATAATAGTCTCTTTTAAATGTGTTTAAAAGTTGCTTCTTTGTGCTTAAGTGTTGGACCATGTGTGCATGCATGTTTGTATGAACATTCACCCTCATTTCCATAGCATTTGGCCACTGTTTTGGGCTTATTTGAGAGCTGCCCAAATTAGCCTAAGTCCACCTTTTGCATATTGCTTAAATGTAGTTACATTGCTTCATGCCTTGCATGCTTGTTTGCTTAGGTTGTGTGCCTAATGTACATTACTTGCTTGCATGCTCATATTGCATATTTAGCTCACATGCTTAGGTTGCATTTGGCATGCATGCCTTGCCTCTTGAATCACCATGATTGAGGTTGGGTTCCTTATGTGTTTGTGTGCATTACATTTGACATTAAAATGCACAACTTGGCTTCTTGGGCTATCACGCATTGAGATGCGCGATTGGTGGTCCGAGAATCGAGCACCATACCCCTTTGAGTTGTAAATATGATAAGGGATGTGGTGGTGCATACATTTGTTTGAAATGCATTGCCATTCCTTGTTTTGCCCTCTGTTGCTGTCAAAACAGGTTCTGCAGGAAGATTTGGCCGGCCGGCCATCTATACTGCCGACCGGCCATCCATTGTTGGCTGATGGCTTTATAAATGGTTGATTACCATCTGGACATGGCCGGTGGTGTTCTGTCTTAGTCGGTGATGTTCCACAGTGTCCATGGAGTGCTCCCTGGAACTTGTGCAATTTTTAGAGAAGCAAAGCAGGGAAAACAGAGGCAAACTTGTGCATGGCGTTGGATTTCCGAGCAAACCCGAGCACGCGCGCATTGGACCCTCTTCCCGAGGCCTTTACTGCTTTCTTAGCTTAGTTAATTTGCTTAATTAATTAGGTGGTCTGTAATAATTAATTAGCTTGTAGGTTAATTAATTTGTATTATTCTTTTGGTCCCTCCGAGCGAGGGTGAATTTGTAATAAGTGTGGGTGCGTGTGTGCATGTCTTCCAATCCCCACTTCTTTCTCCCTTTTACTTACCTGCTTTTGATGGTTAGTATTAGGGCATATTTAAATTAGCATACCTTATGCTATGCATGCTTGCATCCATACATTTGTCTTGCATGCATCGGGCTCGGCGCATCATACTAACTGCATTGTATTTCAATTCCAAGTTGAATACGTGTTAGCTGTAGCGTCATCATATGCCATCTTAGAATAGCCGAGCCTATTGTAGTTGCATCTTGCATGTGTTGCATTAGCCATCTTAACATGAACTAGGATCATGCGTTGATTACTAACTAGTTTCTGTTTTGGCTTGGAGTACTAGGTAAGCTTTTATGCTTTAGCATCCTTGCATGCGTGTGAGTGTTTGCCATGACAGCATGCTTGCCATGAGGCTAATTGCTTACGTGTTATAACTGCCTGAATGCCTGTGGGTGAAGGTTGGGTTATTTAAATTGGAACAATGCATTGAATGCGAGTTTTAAGCCCACTTGAGGGTGGCAAAATTCATGTCTTAGCCTACTTGCGGGTAGCATCATCAAACCATTTTCAAACAAACCAACATGAAATGTTTTGTTCCAATTCAGGCGACCCACTCTATACTTGTTTGCTGTGCACATAACATAGTAAATCTAGGCTAATAACCGGAATAAGAACACAATGCTTTCAAAACAAGATATCACGGTTAGTAGAGGCCGATCTTTGATCGGGCGAGAGGGGGTGCTCATAGTTGACCTTCCCCAATCGTACCTAAGTTCCCGAGCCGGGGCAACTTTGGTGATGACGGACACGTGGCCTTTGGCACCGAATCAGGGTTTCCTAAATTTTCCAAAATAAAACATTTAGGTGGCGACTCTGTATCTGGCAAAGCAGTCCATGTTTGGCACTTCTTTACAAAAAATATGTTTTCCAAAATGATTTGCCGGATTTGGACTCTTTGGTTCAGCTTTAGAACCGTGACGATTTGAGTCCGAACTGTAGTAAGCCCAATGAACAGAACGGGATTTCCCTCCCGGGGCGTTCGGGGACGTCTACACTTGGTCAATTAGGATGTGCTTCACTTGGCACTCCCCAACCTGGAGGGATACTACCAAGGCATCGTTGTGCGGATGTTGTACCATCTCAAGGTCGGCTTCAGTGAAGGACACCACCGGTCCCTGGCACTCCTCGGCCCAAGGTCTTTTCTGCCGGACCCGGTACATATGCTGTAGGTGCTTTACCTTCTAGGTCTCCCCCTGTATTTCATTTTCGTTGACCTTCGAATGAATTACATTGACTACCCGAGGTCCGCCTGCCTGCGGTTGCTGTGCTAGGGGAGGTGGAGCTGCTGGTGCCTGAGGAAGTCTTGCTTGCTCCTCCCTTATCCTGGCCTCATCTACAAGGTCCCTCAAATGGCCTTGCCTTACCAGGTCTTCTAAGTGTGACTTCAGGGCTCTGCAACCTTGAGTTAGGTGCCCATCTTCATTATGGTAAGCACAATGCTTGCCAAGGCTCCTTCCCATAAACTCTCTCGGTACCCTAGTTGGTGCTCTGAAATAGGGTTGGCTTCGGATTTTATCCAGGACTTTGTGAATTGGGATTTGAAATACAATTGTGACTGCCTGTGCAGTTGTCAGCCCTATCTCTTGCTTGTTGGATCCGTTGTTACCGCGGCCTCACTTCGGCGAGCCGTTGCTTTCTCCTGCTTTGTCGCCTTAATTCCTGGCGTGTCTTCCTCAACTCTGGCATATTTCTCAATTATAGCCATGAGCTCCTCCATGCTTTTTGGCAATGTCTTTGCCAATGACTTTCGCAGTGCACAATCATCTTTCAGGCCATTCTTGAAAGACACAACCGCCACCTCTTGGTTGCATTCGGGTATTCGGTTGAACACCTCATAATACCTTTTTGCGTAGGCCCTAAGGCCTTCATCCTCACTGATTCTCAAAGCCATCAGGGCGTCCACTCTTAATGGCTGTAGTTTGTTTGTCACGAACCTGGCCACGAACATCTTGGCCAGGCTTTCCCAGGTCTTCACACTTCCCTTTGGAAATTTGTGAAACCAGTCCGATGCAATTTCCCCAAAGGATGAGGGGAACACCTTGCAGAGCAATGGCTCGTTCCCAGTGTACAGTGCCATCAAGTTCAGGTATAATCTGACGTGAAAGTTGGGGTCTGACTTACCATCGTATATCTGGAACCTCGGCATACTGAATCTTTTTGGGGCCTCAACTTTGTCTAACTCTACCGAGAATGGTGTTCTCAATTTAACTGTTGAAGTTACCTTGGCATGCTCTTGCTTCCTCTTGAGGTAATCTCTTAAGTCCTCTTTGGTCTGCCCAGGAGCTCGGCTATCTCCTGATTTCAGTCTTTTAGGTGCACTACTTTCAGCTTCGTTGTGAGCACTTTTTGACTTTTCTCCATTGGTCGCATTGAAGCACAACTCCTGCCTTTGAACATGCCGATGTTCTCTGGGGTCTGCCTCCTTGGTGCGATGCATCCTTCGAGATTCTTTCCTTCTTGGCTCTCCTCGCCCGACCTCCCTTGAAGGCCGGTGAGAGTGTCTTTCACTCCTGGCATGCTGGGGGGCTACAGGGATTGTTTTCTGCCCTCCTTTCTAGGCATTGGCCGCTGGAATCGGCGTGTCCTGCAGCGGGAACGGTGGCTGCATGACGTTATTTTGCATCATGAAATTGACCATTGTTTGTAGGTCCGCCAATTTGTTTGCCATGGTCTTTACCTCATCGTTTCTCCGCAGGCATCTTTCTTTCCATGCCTGGAGGTTGTCCTCGTTATAGTACCCACTTTGGTCTGTCTTCTTTGGTACGTCGCCTTCCTGGCCGACGTCCTTCTCTCCGTGATTCTGGTCACGAGTTTCTTCGTTACAATTGTCTTCTTCGACGTCAAGGTCAATAGGTTTCCCACTCCCAGTAGGAGTGTTATCCCTAATCTTCTCTTTTTGTCCAACGTTGGCCATCTATTCTCCTTTTTTTCCCATAGACGGCGCCAAATTGTGTGAGTGAATTTCCGACCACACTGCCAACTTAGTATTCAGTTGGAGAATACTGGCAGAATAGGATAAGCCCGAACGACCTGCAACAGAAAGAAGAGATTCCAGCAGTGGTTCGTCCACCCGGGGGCACTCCGATGATTAAGTCAGTAATCAAATATCTCTCAAAGATAATCAATAGTGCTTAACTCACTGTTCTGAATATAAATTGCGTACCTTAGACCCATGGGGGTGCCTCTCTTTTATAGCCAACTCAATCCTAGTCCCAATAGAAGCCTAGCTTCAATGAACTTCAATTCAGTGCTTATCCTGGACTCTCAATAGATAAATATAAACTCCTTAAGAGCTTTATCCTTATCTAGGCTGAAGTCCTTCCTCATTCTAGGACTCTTGTCTCTTATCCGCTTATGCCGGATTCCGATATCTTCAGAGATAACCTTGGCCTAGCCGAGATTACCTCGGCGTTACGACCGGGACACGTGGCTCCTCGGCTGACACGTCGGCGTCACCTTGGCCACATGTTGGTACTCAGAAAATATGTCCCCATATCAAGTATTTAATAATATTGAGGACATTTTAGTATGCATGTTTATATCAAAATATATATATACATGTATAGAGATTTCTGCCGACCAAAGTGGGCCGAGCTAGTTTGGACTTCAGCCACGTCAGTTGGGTTATGCGACCAAGCTAGCATCGCTGAGGATGGTTTGGGCCGAGGTCTTGAACCATGCAGATGGGCCTGCTCGAGATTTACGAGTCGGACTGAGCTAATTGTCGGGCCCAAGCCGTGGGTCAAGCTGGTCGAGGGAGTCGTGCCTCCGATCGGGCCAGTCACTTGCCATACATGGAACTTGAGTAAGTTGTGTGGGGAGCCGAGTTGGATAATTAGCTCAGTCATTGAAGCAAGTCAAGATTGATGCCCGAGAAAATCGGGCTGTATGTAGCTCAGTAGGGATGGTTGCGAAGTCCAATTGCAGTGAGATGGAGATTCCACCATCTGTACGTATCAATACCGTTAGGCAGTTTTGCCATTAATGTTTGGCAGTATTTGTGCCTACATGTGGAGAGAGACAAGAGGGCAGTACATCCACATGTCTAGGAAAGGACGAACAAGGTGGTTGTAGACATCCTATTTTTGACTGACCTTAAGACTCAGACGTCATCGATTGAGCACTCGGTGATGATGCATGTTGTGCTCGTTCTGAGGTTACGGAGTCTCGGCTGAGAGCTTTACCTCCGGACTTCGGGACTCTTTTGTGCTTTGCCTTGATTTGCGAATCAGGTTCTGTTTTCTCCTCCCGAAGGGAGGGAGAGGTCTCGTAGACCATCTCTCAATGGCCGTAGGCTACTTTTCGTGGTCGTAGATCACTGTTCCCGTTTGGAGACCAGTTTCCGATTTTCGAGGCCGTCGGCCGTGCGCTTCGGTTCAGGACCGCTTGACTTTCTCCGTTCGCTCCGGTTTTTGGCACACACCTTGTTTCCTCTCTCTAGAGGGACATTGTGGCCCGGGAGACCACCTTCGTGGTCGCACGCCACTTTCGATGCTTAACAGTCAGTTTTCGGGGCACCCGGCTGCGCGTTTTGGCCCCCGAACCCTCGTTTTGCATCCGTCTTGGTTCATTTTTGGCATGGACCCTATTTTCATTGTTCGGAAGGTGGTACAAGGGTGGGAGGCCACCTTTTCTCTTGGAGACCGCCTTCTCTCCCACCGGCCAATTTTCTTGTCAAGAAGCTGGTCTCCTTGTTTTTTGAGCCACATTTGACTGATCTCCACCATACCACTAGCTTGCTTTCAGCTTGGAGACCACCCTGGGAGGCTGCCGACCACCTTGACCCTTTTGACCTGGTCGGCCGACCAGGGCAAGTGGTCGGCTGACCACCTGAACAGGTCGGCCAGCTTCCCTCAGTTCTGTCTCTGTGAGTGTGTGCCAGCTGTGCCAGTTGGAAGGCACAGAAGGGATCCTCCATACACGTGTATGGAGGATCTTCAAACTTATTTTTTTAGCTTCTTGGAGAAGCTTTGGACCTCTTTGGCTATAAGAGAGACCCTCTCCCTCATTAGCAAAGGTTCAGAATTTTGGTCTAAGGCTTATACATACATCTCTCTTTCTATCTCTACATTTGAGCTCCAAAAGTCCCTTGTTCTTGGCCTATTGCATACCATCTCTTGGCCTAACACCTGCAACATCAACCTAAGCACCTTGGAGCTTGTTTTCAGAGGCTAAGGAGTTGCTGTTTTGGTCCAGAAGCTGCTGGAGTGCTTGAGCTTCAAGGGTAACACCCTATTCCCTCTTTTGGTCTTTATTTTGCTTCATCTTTTAGCTATACTTTCAAGCATATTTGATCTTTGGTGTAAACTAAAAAAAAGTCTTATTTTGAGGTCCTTAACATGTTTGTTTAAGATTATTTTTCTGTTGAGGGTCATCTACCCCCTTGCATGCTTCATTCCACCTTGTTTTGAGCCATGCATTAAGGCCTTTGTTTTGAGCTTTGTTTGCCCTTTTGACCACTGAAATCCAGCGGATTTTTAGTGGTTATTATGTGTTTTTGAGAGCTAAAATCAGAGAGGAGTGACTCTCTCTCTCCTTGTTTTGATTTCTAGCATATTTGGCCTGACAAAGGAGCCCTTATTTGCATGCTTCCAAGCCATGTTTCAGGCTATTTTTGGTAGGTTTTAGGATCTGCATAGGCTCTGTCCAGAGCCCATTTTGCCATTTTGGGTGTCCATCTTGCGTGTGTAGAACAACCCTCTTTATAGCCTATCAATGGAGCCTACCATTCTTGCATGCATAGACCATGTTTCAGTGGGTTTTTGGGCTTTATTTGGCATGTCATACCTCTGACTTTTGCCGGTTTCGTGGCCTCTTGATTGCCTCACATGCTTGTAGTGCAAATCCTCTTTACTAGCTTACATTGCGTGCTATTTTGGCCTTTGATTCTAGAACTTTTTGGCTATGCTTTAAACTAATTTTGTGCATGTTTTAGACTGCCTTAGCTCTGTTTTTATGCCTCATGGTCGAATGATGCTTGCTATGCATGGTTGTAGTTCAATACCCTTGCCTAGCTTTGAGTTTCGGAACCTCTTGCATGCTTAGGTTGAGGTGTTTCCATGTTTTGGGGCCATTGTGCATCACATTTCAAAGCTTACATGTATGCCATATTCCTATGTTTTCCACTCTTTAAATGTGTTTGAGAGTTGTGCATGAATACCTCATTTTTGGACCATTGCATGAGCTTCATTTCTATGCATTTTGAGCCATCATTTCAGACCATTTTCCCACTGTCTTGGACCTGCATAGGGACTTTTTGGGGCTGGTTGGGTCATTTGAGCATTGCTTTGTGTACCTCTAGTGTAATGCACTTCACTAGTTTCGGTATTCGGGCCATCTAGCATGCATTGTGTGAGGTGTTTACATGATTCGGGACCATCTTGCATGTCATTTCAGAGCTGGAAAATGTGTGATTGTATGCCTTATTTCATCCCTTGCCATGCTTTGGTAGAGTTGCATTTGGTGCCTTAGGTTTGGTCCCTTGCACTTGTGCATGTTTGCATGTGTTTTTGTTGCCTAATTTCATCATGTTTGGCCACTGATTTGAGTGTGGCTGAGGCCCATTCATTTTAGCTTAAGTCCATCCTGCATTGCATATGCCATATAGTCCATGTTGTTGCATGATTGACCATTGCATTGTGTATGCCTTGATCATCTCATTGATAATCTTCATATGTGCATTGCGTATGCCATGTAGCGTCATATGCATTGAGTATGCCATTCTTAGTTCATAGCATTGCGTATGCTAATCGCACCCTTGCATGTCATCCCTTGCATGTTTGCATCATTTAGTCGCATTGCATTTAGGTTGCATGCTAGAGTTGCATTGGTGCATGCATTGTGTGTTGCATCGTGTTTGGAATAGGGTTTAGTCCAAACACGGGAAACGAGGGACGTTTCATACTCCAAGTGACGAAATGTGCCTCGATTCTCGGTCGCCGACACTCCAGATTACCCATGATGGAGTTTAGGCCTTGTTGTGTTTATATGGGCATTCATTTTACATCGAGTCGTGCAATCCGACTCCTCAGCCATCATGCATCGAGATGCGTGATTGGTGGCACGAGGATCAAGGACTACACTCCTTAGAGCTTATGCAATGACGGGGAGAGTGGTCGTGCACACATATGTTGAAAATACTTTGCCATGCCCCTTTCTTGCTCTCTGTTGCAGCAAACCGGAAACCAGCAGCAAAAACTGGTTAGCAGCCTTCTGGAGCTTTGTACAGCGTTCTGGGACCAATTGCAAACAGAGGCAAATCGGGGCATTGCGATGAATTTCCCGACAAGGCGACTTGAACATGCATGCATTCCTTATCATTCAAGACCGAGCTGAGGCAGTCCATTTCATATGTTTTGCACGCTAGCTTATTTATTTTAGTTAATTTGTTAATTAATTAGGGTTGTGTAATAATTAGCCGTAATTTGGTATTCATTCGGTTGTGTATTATTTATTCGGACCCTCCGAGAGAGGGCAATGTTGTAATAAGTGTGCGTGTGTGTGATGTATGTCTTCTAACCCCACGTCTTTCTCCTTTTTATTTACCAGCTTATAATGGTTAGTTTTAGGGCATGTTTCAATTAGCATCTATATGTTCTCATGCTTGCATTCATTCATCTGTATTGTATGCACCGGGCTCGGCGCATCATACTAACTGCATTGTACTTCAATTCCAAGTTGAATACATGTATCGATTGTTGCGTCTCATATGCCATCTTAGAATAGCCGAGCCTATCTTAGTTGCATTCTTGCATATGTTGCATTAGGCATCTTAGCGTAGTTAGGATTCATGCATGTTTTTTAATTAGCTTCTTTCTTTGGCTCGGAGTACTCAGTAAGTGTTTATACTTTAGCATCCTTGCATGTGTGTGAGTGACTGCCATGATAACATGCTTACCATGAGGCTATGTGCTTATGTGATATAATTGCCTGAATGCTTGTGGGTGAAAGTTAGGTTGCTTGAGTTGGAATAATTCGTCGAAACCTGTGTTTTAGCCTACTTGCGAGTAGCAAACTTCAATCCATTTTTGAAACAAACGGATATGTGATGCTTTGTTCCAACTTAGGCAATCCAGTCTATACTTGTATGCTGTGCGCATCACATAGTAATTCTAGGCTAATAAACCGGAATAAGAGCACATGTGTTTTCAAAAACTCGATATCATGGTTAGTAGAGGCCAATCTTTGATCAGGCGAGCGGGGGTGCTCACGAAGTGACCTTCCCCAATCATACCCAAGTTCTCGAGCCGAGGCAACTTTGGTGATGACGGACGCGTGGCCTTAGGCACGAGTCAGGATTTCCTAAATTCTCCCAAAATAAAATATTTAGGTGGCGACTCTGTATCTAGCAAAGCAGTCCATGTTTGGCACTTCTTTCCAAAAATCTGTTTTTCAAAACAATTTGCTGGATTTGGACTCTTTGGTGATTTATTGGTCTCGCATTGCACTTTGCGGGATTAGATTCAGAACCGTGACATTTGAGTTTGAACTGTAGTAAGCCTAATGAACAAAACGCGATTTTTCCCGGGACGTTCGGGGACGTCTACAGTTTCTGGCGACTCTGCTGGGGATTTAGAGAACTTGACTCGAACTCACGATGTGTTGTTTTGATTACACTTATGTGTTTCTTTGCATTGCATTTGCATTGGTGCGCCTAGGACACCGTGTTTGCCGTCTGCTATTCCTGAACGGTTTGCCGGAGGCTCGCTTTGAGAAGCGTGCCATAAGGCTGACCGGTTACGGGCTTTGCCACGATGGGAACACAAACCCCAGTTTTTACCGGGGCACCCTTTTTGACCATTCGACCTAGTGCATATTCGGAATCTGTAGTCACCATTCCAAGTTAGGACAGGTTGCTTACCCGATTATAGGTTGTTTGAAACCGCTGCGTACGTAGTGAAACCCTAGCTCCTGACAAAATAGGATAGGGAAACCCTACCCCTCCATAGGGGTGTTTTGGCTCTTATTTGCTTGATTACTTGCTTTTAGAGTTGGCCTCTACAGGAATGCATGTATCAGTTTTCAAGTTTGGGCATCAGGCCTGCGGGCACCAACGCTTTGAGAATCAGTTATCTACAGGTATCAGATTCAGATTTAGGGGCAGTAATTTGGGAACAATGATCGGTGTTTGGGAACAGTGTATTCAGCTTATCAACTGCGTGTTGTTATACCCAACTGTGTGTTGTGTTTATTTAAGTCGTTATGCTGTCCGTTTTCCAGTTGTTCATTTCCTTATTATTGCTTTATTTATCTTTTTGCTAGGTAGTATAGCACAATTGCTTCCAACCAAGCAGATATTCCCAAAGCACTCTGGACTAGAGGTCGTCGACTCCATCGATCTGAGGATCTGGTAGATGGACAACCAGTGTTCCACTCATTACCCCCGATTACTAGACGGAGGGCAGTCAGGCAGAGGATATCAATTCAGCAGTCAGTTCAGAGGGCTTTGTCTACCCCACCTGAGTACAGTAGGGATCAGAGTTCTGTTTCTCCTGCAGAGAGGGAACATATACTGGATATTCAGCTAGATTAGCAGAACATGGTAGGGATGGAGGAAATGGTGCGTCAACTCCAAGAAAGTATGAAAATCATGCAGTAGGACGCTGTCTGCCAAGCGAAATTTGCCAAATAGCAGGCTATGGTCATGACCCAGCAGGTAGAGCTAATTACCTGGCTGCAGCAGCAAGTCGGAGCATCAGCCTCACATCAAGCTCCTCCCCCACCAAGGGTCCCACTACCCGGGGAGACACCAAATGTCCAAAATATCCAGGAGGATACAGACATCCCAACAGGGCTGGCTCCGCCCCCGATTCTACCTCAACTATCCAAGGCACCTACGCCTATCAATCAACCGGACTCTCCCTTTGAGTTCGAGATGGACCCTACAGCGTTGAAGTTGAGCAAGCTTGAAAAGTTGTTCAAGAAATCCCAAGGGGTAAAGTCCATCCCAGACATTGAGGACGGGTATACCGACACGGCTGTGACGCTGCCAGATCGGTTTAAGATGCCATAAATCGACCGCTTTGACGGGTCCGGGGATCCCATGGTGCATCTACGTTTGTTTTCAGACATACTAAGGCCGATGGGCCTCACCAGACTACAGAAGCTTTCATTGTTTGGCCGGACCCTGTCGGGTGTGGCGGCCATCTGGTACGCAAAATTGGAAGACGATGTTAAGAGGAATTGGGATAAGATGGCCAAGGCTTTCATTGCACAGTACTCTTATAACACACAAATCGAGATTACGACCCATGATCTCGAGACAACAAGGCAGGAGCCTAAGGAGAGTTTCTCTGAATTCGTAACCCGCTGGAGGGCCAAGGCCTTAATGATGACCACTAGGCCTACTGACAAAGATCAGATTCGGATGATTATGCGCAATCTCCAGCCTAAGCTTATGCAGAAAATGATTATTCTCCCCTTCCTTACCTTTTCAGATCTGCATGAGATGGGAGTACAGATCGAGGATGCCTTGAAGCAGGGCTTGATTGACAATGACAAAGAGCAACCCAGGAGAACCTTCAACCAAAACAACAATGCAGGCACAAGCAGTGCTGCAACTGCTAAAGCTTTGGAAGTAAGCATGGTCACCACCACCCCTCCAAAAACCCTGGCAGCTACACCATTCTCCGGTGCGTCTGGAAGTAACGCACAAACAACCAAATTCCAACCTCGAGGCCAAAGAACCTTCACTCCATTATATATGCCCCTGTCCAAAGCTCTAGAGGTATTAATCAAAAAAGGGCACTTAAAGCCCCTGCAGCCGAGGCCATTGCCAAATCCACTACCTCCCTCTCATAACCCGGCGAAGTATTGTGCCTTTCACCAACAACATGGTCACGATACTGACCACTGTTTTAGATTGCGTCACGGGATTCAGGATCTCGTTGATAATAGGGTGATTGTGCCTCCAGAGAAACCCAACGTCACAACCAACCCTCTCCCACCACACAACCAAGCTCCATCTCCCAAACGAATCAACTTTATCCAAACTGGGGTCATGTCATACGACCCCAGCATATATATTACCCCGTCCCACCTACCCAAGCCGGAGGTGTTCCTTCCCAACAGCACTGACTTGTGCATGTTAGACATCTCCAGAACCCAACCTGAACCAATGGTGGTGGTTGTCGAAGACAGAATAGGGATGATTTCGGAGGCAAGTGGTACAGTGGATTCAGGGACTGAGGAATTGGAGAGCTTTGCTGAGGAGGTGTACAATCCGAGTGGCTACATTGCGTCAGTAGGTCAGATTAGGCCAAATGTGGAATTGCTGGTGGGGCAGAAATTTGTGTACTATGGGGGGATGAACTTGATCAGAGAATAGATGACTTAGGAGTTCTGGAAGGGGACATTGCTGACCTTCAGATTTTCAACGAGCAAGAGCCGGGGAACGTGACAGTCAACTGGTTTGATTTTGAGGAGTCAGCAGAGGTCACCGAGTGGCTTGACGACCAACTGGATATTGTTGAAGAATCTCAACTGGAAAGGGGCCCGTCAGGGGCAAGGACATCAATTATGGCCGGAAGGGCCGGAGATTAGAATGCATTGCCGGAGAGCGCCAGTGCTAAGAATTTCGCTCGGGACTTGGGCATTGTGAATGCAGGAAATGTTGAGCAGGCTGTGTTGAAGCAGTTAGAACAAGAAGGGATCAAAGATTCTGAAAAAGCCAGAAAGGCTAAAGCTCCTGTAGGGGTTGACAGTGCTGTGTGCACAAGAACAGAATGTACTGCGAGTACAGGAACGCAAGGTGCTGCGGGCATAGAGATTTTTGTAACGGAGCCGGACAGGTGTCTGTCGGCTGCCGATGGAATGTGGTGGGAGGACGATGATCTATGTCTTGCCCACACGGATGAGGATTGGGAAAGCAATCAACCTGATGATACCTGGTACATCGGCGAAGTCGATCATATGACCAGGAGCGGGCGGTATTTCAAGCCCCCGCATCTAGATCAACCAGAGGCGTCCGGGAAGGACAAGGAGGTGGAGAAACAGAAAGAGAAGCAACTCGAAGAAGAGGCTATACTGAAGCAGTTGAAAAAGATACAAGCAGACATCTCCATCTGGGGACTGCTTATGGCCTCACGTGTTCATAGATAGGCTGTTCTATCGGCCATGGACAAGGTCAAGCTCTCAATAGACACCACGCCTGAACAGCTGGTGGGATTAGTCTTTCCGGGAGGAGGTTCCCCGACGTTGACCTTTTCTGACAAAGAACTGTCGCTTGAGAGCGCAAATCATAATAAACCGCTCTGCATCTCTGTGGAATGTAGAAACAAATGGATACCGGTGGTTCTTGTCAACACGGGATCCGCCATTAATGTGTGCCCGTTGAGGACGGCATATGCAATCGGGTTGAAGCCCGCGGACTTCGTGCCAACTGCCCAGGTGATTCGGGCGTATGATAACACAAGCAGGGAGTTGATGGGGACTGTCAAAATTCAGACCCAGGTTGGTCCAGGACAACATGAGATCGATTTCCATGTCTTGGACGTTCCCGCAACCTTTAACCTACTTTTGGGGTGACCGTGGTTGCACCAGGTAAAGGCAGTTTCTTCCACCTTGCACCAGATGTTGAAATACCCTCACGGGAAGGGGGTAGCTATAGTTTTTGGAAATTCATCAATCCATCTGCCCCCGGAGGTGTCTACACTAGCCTTGGAAATTGAGCACGGCACGGAGGATGTGTTCTTATCGGGGTTTACTCTGGCTGAGGCTCGAGTAGTGCAAAACATCTTGGCTGTTGATGAGGGGGTGTATGTCAGCGCACAATCAATATACCTCATGAACAAGCTTCAACACATCCCCAGGATGGGATTGGGAAAGAGTGGCCGGAAAGGCATCGCAGTATCGGCCGAAGTGCCGTACAACCCGCATACTTTTGGCTTGGGTTATCTGCCCACCAAAGAGGACTGGGTAAGGAAAGGTAAGGAGATGGCTGGGAGAGCTAGAGCAAAGCGGGCGGGGAAGCCTTTTGAGTTGATGCACCGACCCATCCAGGGTACCCTAAACGGACCCTTCGTCCGGAAGGCGGAGGACTTTCCATTTTGTGGCTTCTCGGAGCCATGGTTGAATGCGGAGAGGAAGCGCATGCCAGGTTTTGAAATCTTCTTTGACCTGCAGTTATCCGGGGATGATGTTGCCGAGGAGCAGACAAACCCATCAGCTGAGGTTGAGCAATGTAAAAATGTGGATTCCAAGAGCGCTGAAATTGAAATGGGGGTAGCACTAGCTTGTCTACTTTCAGATCCTCCGATCGTACAGAAGTGCCTGGGGGATGAGTGATGCTAGCTCGAAAAATTCTCAGACAGGGTTACTACTGGTCAACCATGGATGAGGATTATATTGGCTTTGTTCGGCGATGCCACAAATGCCAGATCCATGCAAACCGCATGAACATTCTGCCGTCGAAGCTGTACAACATGACTTCGCAATGGCCATTTTCAGTCTAGGGGATTGACGTTATTGGGGTAGTTACTCCAAAGGGGTCAAACGGTCATGAGTACATCCTGGTGGCGATAGACTACTTTACAAAGTGGGTTGAGGCCCAATCCTACGCAGTGCTGAAAGCGTCACACGTAGCTAAGTTCATCAGGAACAATATCATCTGTTGCTATGGAGTCCTGAACTAGATCATTTCGGATAATGGTTCCCACTTCAAGAAGGAGGTGATCGACTTGTTAGAGAAGTACAACGTGGCTTTTCATAAGTCATCCACATATCGGCCGTAAACCAACGGAGCTGTTGAGGCCGCCAACAAGAATATCAAGCACATTCTACAGAAGATGGTGGAAACCTATAGTGACTGGCCAGATAAGTTGCCATTTGCTCTTTGGGGCTACAGAACATCAATTCGAACTTCTACTGGGGCAACTCCGTATTCCTTGGTTTATGAGATGGAGGTTGTTCTGCCAATCGAAGTTGAGGTTCCGTCGTTACGGGTTATGGTTGAGTGCCAGATAGCAGAGGTAGATTGGCAGCAGAACAGGTTCGAAGAACTTATGCTTTTCGACGAGAGGAGGTTGAAAGCACTGTATCACGTCCGAGGTTATCAACGAAGAATTGCCAGGGCTTTCAACAAGAAGGTTAAGTCTAGGAATCTGAAAGAAGGGGATTTGGTGCTCAAAGACAACCGAGCTCCCATCCACGACCTAAAGGGCAAGTTCAGACCTAATTAGATTGGTCCTTACATCATCAAGTCAATTTGGTCGGGTGGAGCTGTCATTCTTATGGACCTAGATGGCCTCGAGTTCTCCCAACCAATCAACATGGACAAGTTGAAGAAATACTATCCCTGAGTGGCTCGCTAGGCCAAAAACCCGAAAGGGCGACCTAGGCAAAAGTTAGAGCACAGAAAATTTGAAATAAGAAAAACTGAGCTCGCAAGGTTGAAAACCCAGAAAGGGCGGCCTTGGCAAAAGTTAGAGCGCAAAAGAAGAGTGTTAAAACCCGAGTGAACCTCAACCGAACTACGTAAGGCTTGATTCCCATCTTTGGGATACGTAGGCAACTTCATTCTGAAGTCCAGCCATAAACACTTCCAAATCAACTGTGTCTATATGATTGATTTGGCCATCTTTGTCTTTTTTGCATCCAAGAGTTCGATTGTCATCTCAAGTGCAGTGCTATTGAGACAAGGGGCAACTTTCTAGTTATTGGATTCGAGGTTATGCATCTCAAGGATAGATTTTGGGCGTGTCCAGTTATGATCCATATCGAAAATGGTTTTGAAAAGTTTTAATAAAAGTTGATTTTGTTCAAATTAATCTTTTTACAACTTAGACCATTTTTAGACCAAACGAAAAATTTTTATTACCCACAACCTTCAATTTCATTGATTTCAATACAGAGTTCTCCGACTCTTGATACAAATTGAAGTTGCTTTTTATTGGATCCAAAAGAAAACTTGAAAGTACAGATTAAAGCAATAAACTTGGGGCATAGTCAGGTGTTTCTGCGTCCCCTCCCAAAGCTTGTGGAAGCCTCAGATGCCAAAGTAGGCCCGATTTGTGCCTCATCTTCAAGCCAAGCTATGCATTCTCCAGAAAGGGCGCAACTGAAATAGGGAGCAGGGGCCAGAAGTTCTCTTGCTCTCCATGCAGTGGTATACCGAGCTAGTTGTGTGCCTCGAATCGGAAATGAAGCAGGGTACTCTATCACCTCTTCTGGGCAAGTCTGGTTCTGTCCGAACTGATGCCTAAATCGGAATGAGAAGTAGAAGACACAGTGTGTCAAGCCAACCAACTGAATGCCAGGCTGTCGGGACATGCTGTAGCTCATCTCAAGCAGATCAAACCAGGGGCAATGCCAAGCAATGTTGACAGCGGACGTGTTGCAGATCCAATGGCACCACCATCCCTCATTTGGGAAGTCAACTAGCCGAGGGCGAAAGAAATAGCTGCGTGATGGGTATGCAGGACAAGCATCCACTACCTTCAACTTCTCCATCAACCATACTTGGGGAGGGATGAAAAATAAGAGAGATTAAAGAATAGAGAGATGTATGTGGAGAGAAAAGTAAGAAAGGGTTTTGAGAGAAAAACAGAGCCTGAGGGCTGAGTGATGTGAGAAACACATGTGAGAAGGGTGAGAAACATTACCTGCAACATTAGTGAACTTCCTGCTAACTTGGTTGTTTCTCGGCGATGGAAAGCATCCAAGCCCATCAGAGTCTTGGCTAGTGTCATGCCAATGCAGCTCTTGCCCTCTTTTAAGCCTTGGGCAACTTCAATCAAATGAATGCTAGACCCTCCAAAGCCAGGGGTAAGCAAAAAATGGGCCAATATATACAAGCAGAGGGCGTGCTGCCGAAAGCTTTGCCAGAGACAGTCGCCACGGTTGCCGGCGTCAAAAAATTGATAAATGAGATTGGGGATGTCTAACTCCCCGTTATGAACCAAAGATCGGGTGTCCTGTAAAGTGAGCCCGCACATCCTTCCCAAAGCTTGGATGTAGCCAAAATACAACTAGGGCAAGATTTCCTCGTCACGCCGGGACTCCATCAAAGCTTGAAATTCTTGGATTGTGGGGCACAACTCTTGTCTGTCGAAGCTAAAAACGTGTGTAGCCGGGTTCCAATATCTAGTTGCAGCATGGAGGAATGGAAAACACAGTGGAGTACGGCTCAGTGGCAGTAGTGCATTTAGCCCGAAACCTCAGAAATTCAACTTTTCCAAGCCATCTAAAGTCACAATCCAATTGGAGAGTTTTTTGGCGAAGAATGGTTCCATTTGGGGCAAAAATGGAGCTAAAATGAAGAAAACATGAAGCTGGAGCTTTTGTAGAAGATAAGGAAGTGAGTGGAAGACAGGTGGCAACAATCTAGAGGTTCCTTACACTGATGGCCGACCGGCTAGTGTTGGTGGCCGACCGGCCACTTTTGTAGCCGACCGGCCAATACTAGTGGCCGACAACCATTCTTCTTGGCCGGCAGCATCCTTTTGTGGCCGGTGGCCTTCCACTTTGCCTTCTGGTCCTTCCAAGTGTTGAGAACATGTGTTTTGTTCCACTCTTGGTGCATTTCTCCTGCTTCTCTTTAAGGATTTTGTCAAATTGCTTATCGAGTTATTGTATTGCTTATTGAGTTGTTGTTTTGCTTATCGAGTTGTATTTGTTTTGCTCGTTGAGTTGTTGTTTGGCTAGTTGAGTTGTTATACTCAGTTTGTTGTCGGTCAGTTCGCTACCTGATTAAGGCAATGCAATTTGAAATGCGCAATTTTCAAAATAAATCGATCTCATTTTCATGTTGTGCGCTGTTATGTGATGGATGCTCAGAATATAAAATGCAACACACTTTTTGAACCAAAAGCTTCTTTCATTCCAATCATGGTTTCTTTTTACAAAGTGTATAAGTTTTAAAGAAAATAAAACTGCCTAAGGCTATACAATGTGCTCACAACTAGTAAAAAGAAAACTAAAGCAAAAAAGCATCTGAATCTATGCCAACTGTCTCAAGATCGAGAGGCCCTCTTCGTCCTCTTCCTCGGTAGGGCAGACCCAAAGTTGTCGCCATCGGCCCCGCTATTTAAATCTAAACCGGAGCCCGATCCAGAGCCATCTCCGCTCCCCTCCTCAAAGCCCTCCTCGACATCACCATCGCCCTCAGAACCGGAGCCGGTGCCGTCGACTCCACCCTCAGATGACTTTGACTACGGGCTCACTGGCTCCGCGTCCTCGTCTGTCTCATCATCCTCCGGGATAGGCTCTGGTGAACTGCTCCCAGCACGAGCACGTCTAGCTCCGCCTCGGCCGTGTGCCGGAGTCCCTCGTCTCTCTCTCCCTGCTGTCAGATGAGGCACTAAAGTCCTTCTATAGCTCCTGCTGGGGCACCCGGAGGAACTCGCATCTGAAAAGGGACCTGAAACAGTTTGTCAAATGCATCAGTTATGCTATGCAAAGATGAGTATAATGATGAAATGTCGTATGTGAGACCAGTATATCAATGCAATGTTCTCAAATGTAATAAATTGCCGTTGAAACGCTAATGTATCAGCAGAAAACTTCATAAAGTGTAAGCTGAAGGAAACTTACCGGGATCCTGTACAAACTGAGTAGGTTCAGACTAGTCTGAACCATCCCCATAAGAGAAGCCGCCAGCTCGAGAGCCTGTCCGGTGTACTCTATGGAAGCCTGTAAATGTGTTGAGATGATCAGTGGTCTACAAAGCATAACTGAAATGAATTGAATGTGCAAAATGTAAGGTATGGTACATACCGAAGTCGATCCTCGAACTCTGACAAGCTCGTGATCAGCTGGTGGAGGCTCAATGGGAACCTGATAAGTTTCCCCTCTGGATCCCCAGCAAATCAATGTAGTCGGCAGCTCTGGCCACCCCGCTCTCTGTCTCGTATGGGAACTCCTCCTCTCATGAGCCGGTAGCATGAGGTACGTCTGGATAAAGGCAGTGTAATCGCCCTCAAGCCTAAAGAAGTCGGCATCCCAACCTCTGGTGAGGTCGATCATCTCCTGTGTAGTATACCTCTCCGTGATCCTCATGTATGAAGGTGGCGGCATCGGAACCACCAGCTCAGGCAAGCTGAGGTTCTATTGCAGGAATTGCTCCCCAAGGAACCACGCTCGGCAAACTGGGCTATCGAGCAAGATCCAAAATTGAGAGGCCTCCCGAGCACCGGCAAACTGATCCCTGACCCCGGCAGGCATCAATGCCCATGGCTGCCAGGTAATCTACAAATAGCGAATATACGAACTGTTAGCTGCCATTGTATATGCAATATGAAGTAAAGCTGAAATGACTGTAAGGTTTGAGTTACCTCTGTGGCGGTCATGGTATCGAAGAAACGGCGGAAGAAGGAGAATGACTCTCGGGGCCTCTGGTGGCATCTCCCGTTGTATCTGTGTGAGTAAGGGACCATGGGTGGTATCTCTACCTTTGGCTCTAGGACAGGCCTCGGAAAATAGGCGTACACCCATAGCTGCAGAAAGTGGAAGGATAACAGTGAGAATATAGCAGTGATGTGTACAGAGAATGTAAAGCAGAAAGTAGATAAAGTAGTGCAGTATACAGTGTATGCAGTATATAGATAAAGTAGTATAGTGAACAGTGTGTGCAGTGTTCAGGTAAAGCAAAAAGCAGATGGTATGCAGTGCAGTGAACAGTGTGTGCAGTGTTCAAGTAAAGCAAAAAACAGATGGTATGCAATGCAGTGTACAGTGTATAGGGTTCAGATAAAGCGAAAAGTATACAATGTGAGTGGTGTAGTGTGCAATGTGCAATGTGCAGTATACAGGAAGTGCAAGGTAGAAATGTAAAGTAAAAGGGTACGGCGTACCTCCCAGGCTTTCCAGTAACCTCCTAACAGATGCCCGCTCTGGCGAGAGCTAGAGCTCATGTATCCATACAATGTGGCCAAGCCTGCGCCGCCCCAGTCGTAGAGCCGGACGCGAGATAGGTCCACTAATGCGCTCAAGAGGTAGAGTCCGACGTTGTTCGCCCGGTCGGCAAACAACGTAGTACCAAACAGGAACATGAGGAATCCCCGTGCGTAGTACTCAGCCTCCTCGCGGGTCATTGGTGTCGTCCCTTTGAAATGGTCGGCGAACCAGGTATATCGCACCATCCTTGATCGGGAGATGGGTAGGCGAATCCCCAACAAGTAGATCTGGGCGGCCCCCCACTCGCCCATGTCGGTGTCAAGAGGGATCAGATCACCCCCTACTACTATGCCAATGAGCATAGAGAAGTCAAAGGGAGTCATTGTCATCTCCCCTACTGTAGAGAAATAGAGGGAATCAGTGGTATCCCACCACCTCTCTACTAAAGCACCCAGTAGCGGCCGGCTCACGATGAGGTGTGTGAGCCCCCCAGCCTCGTCGACGATATGACGGACGACGTCAGGCAACTCCATATACCACTCCCTCGTAGAGATAGTCCTGTATCTGCGAAAGGCATGTGAATCCCCCTGTAAGCAGGACAAACAGATGCAAGGCGGTGTAAGAAATACAGTGTGAGTGTACATTTAGGGCAAGCAGATGCAAATCAGTATAAAAGATGCAGTGCACCACTGTGCTTGGGAAGAACAGATAAAAGGCAGTGTGACCTATGCAAGGCATGTGATCTACATTGCGAAAAATAAAGAGGAAGTGTATACCTCAGAGGCGCCGTAGGATAGATATGACTCCGGCTCGCGTAGCAAGAGGTCCTCCAGCGCACCTCGCGCAAATCCCCTGAACTGGCGGATGTTATCGGGAGGCAACACGTGTACCTCGGGATGGTATGTCGCTGGGTCGAACAGTCGAATGCTAAGCGGCAATGACTCAAACTCGAGATCCATCTCCATTCCCAGATTAGCTCCGTCGTGTGGGATGTCGTCTACTATCTCAAGGAAGGATGTGGGAATGGTCGAAAATGTGAAAAATGGGCGGGAATGCCAAAAGTCAACCGAAAGTCAACTCCGAGGAGTGAAAAATGGAGGAAAAGGTCAAGACCCGGAGGAGGGCACGGAAATCAAGGGTAGCTAGGCAGAAACAAACCTCGGGTGATGGAAATCAAGAGGGAAACACCTACCGCGACTTTCAATAGGTTCAAAGTGTTTTGAACTACGAGGGTTTATCGAATCGGACGTTTGTGGGGCGTTAAAAAACGCTTGTATAGTTCAGATCTAAAGAGGAAGGTCTAGAGAGCCTGGAGGATGATTTTCGACCTTAGGGTTGTATGGAAATGAAGTGTAGATGTGTTTATTTAAAGGCCCGAGGTGAAATCTCCAATTTACCCCAAATCTGCCATTGGTGGCCAACCGGCCACCATTGGTGGCCGATGAGTTTAATTTGGGGCCGATGGGTGGCCGGTGGCTTCCTAGGGTGGCCGGCAAGCCTCTGATGCTCTCATTAGATATTGATTTGCTGTTTTATGCCTTGATCCTTCAAGAAAGTGCAAGGGAAATACATGTTTAAGCTCAAGTGGCCTCTGCGGAAGCTCTGGACTGTGTTTTCAGTATGTGATGCTCAGCACGTGCGAAGTGTATCCTTTCGTATCTCGTAAGATCGGAGAGTCATTTTTTTAACATGTTGCATTAGAGCGTTTTTTTCATATGCAACACTCGCATTGTAATGCACTTCTCACACTTGCGTTGAATATGCGCTCTGATGTCTCTCGTAGAGCATGCATTTGTTATTCCCGTATGGAACATACATTCATTAGACTCGCATAGAATATGCATCTCAATGTTGCATGGAGCATGCATTTGCCACGTTTACGGAGGATACTCACATTTGCATAGAATGTGCATTCCTTTGTCTTTGCATGGGGCATGCATTTTTGTATCATTGCACAGGACACGCATCCCCATGTTTGCATAGAATATGCATATTGCATTAAATGCGTATTGTTATCATTGAGCATGGAACATGCACTTCTCACTGGTATAGAGCATGCATTTGTTAATCTTGCATGAAGCATGCATTTGTTATGTTTGCATAGAATATGCACTTACCACGCTCGCATAGAATATGCATTCCTATTGTATTGCACCTGTCAAGTTTCTTTCTTATGCAGGCACGATATTATATGTACGGTTCATTCAAGGCTGGTGCAGCCAGACGATATTGTATGTACGGTTCATTCGGAAGAACTCCGGGTAAGATCATTCTTGTTATTTGAATACCTTGTTTTGGTTAGAAGCATTTAGGTTGTGTGCCTGACACTTATACCTCGCTTTTGGTTAGAAGCATTTGGGTTGTGTGTCTGACGCTTATACCTCGCTTTTGGTTAGAAGCGTTTGGGATGTGTGTCCGATGCTTATACCTTGTTTTGGTTAGAAGCATTGGGTTGTGGGCCTGATGTTTGTACCACCCCTTTGGTTAGAAACGTTTGGAATGTGTGTCTGGCGCTTATACCCCCTTTGGTTAGAAGCATTGGGCTGTGTGCCTGATGTTTATACCACCCCTTGTGGGTTAGAAACATTGGAACGTGCCCTGATGTTTATACCACCCTTCGGTGTTTGCACCGCTCCTTTTTCCCTCTCGCGCGTGGCGCGTTAGGATGCTTTGGTTAAATTCATCTGGACGGATTCCAATGCATATACCGTTCTTTGCTTTGGTTAAATTAATCTTCGCGTGTGCTACGCATTGGGATCTTGTTTGCCGCCTCGGATGCGTCTGACGGTTGGTGTTGTTCTTTACCTTTTCTGCATGAGGTGCAGTCCAGATTGCATAATTTTCTTACATCCTTTCTGCATGAAATGTAGTTCAGTCTGCAATTTCCACGCGCGGCGTGTTTGCTTACTTTTGTGTTCGAGTTTGCTGTAGTATTTCTTTGCATAGCATTTGCATTTAAATGTTTCATTACAGCTCTCATTTCATGATCACAAGTTATGTTCTGCATTGTGCATATCATTTGCATTTTACCCCAGCCTGCGGGCGTATCCGTATTGTTATCTTGCTTGTTTGTCTGAGTCTTTGGCCTTGTCAAAATTGGGTCTTCTCTAGGCTTTGACATTCACTCCCGTCATTTCATGACTTCCGAGTTCTGTCAAAGAGGGGCAACTGTAGACACCCAATTTTTGACCGTCCTTAAGACTTGGACGTCATCGTTTGAACACTTGGTGATTGTGCTCGCTCGTGTTTGTTTTGAGTCTCTGAAGGTCTCGGCTGACCGCCTTGCCTTGGAGCCTCTCGACTTGTCTGTTTTGTGCTTGGTTGTGGGCCAAGAGCTTGTTTCTTTGAATCTGGAGAAGAAGATGGCTTGTCGGCCATCCCCAATGTCCATCGGCCATAGCTTGTGCCTACCGGCCATCAGTGGTGGCCAATCGGCCACATTGATGGCCTATCGGCCACTATTGATGGCCGACAGCCATTTTTCTTTTTTTTTTCAGATATTTTATGTGCCAGCTGTGCCAACTGTTGATCACTAAGTTTATCCTCCATACACGTGTATGGAAGGATGAAGCCAAGCTTTTGTCTTGTTTTTCTATATAAGGGGAGGTCTCTCCCTCATTTTGAGGGGTTCAGAAAATTTGTGAGCAAAATTTCACTCTCTCTCTCTAGAATTCTCTCTCTCTCTCTCTCTCTCTCTCTCTCTTCCTATTTAGTGCTTGAAAGTGAGTTTTCTTTACATATTTGCATACAACCCCTTAGCCAAACACCTTCACCTTGGAGCTGAGGTCTCTTGAAGCTTGGTTTGAGGTCATAAGCTTGGTTTGAGCTCAGAATTAGTGCTGTTTGTTGCTATTAGGGGTGTGCATAATACCGCCGAAACCGTCGAAACTGCCAAAACCGCACCGAGCCGCACCGCCAAGGCAAATTCGTTATTATTTGCCAATCAAACCGCCGGTTTTTTATAAGAAAAATGGCAAATTCTAGTGACACTTTTATCAATCCGTCGGTTTCTATTTTTCTTCCAAACCGCACCGACCCGCACCGCTATTAAATCATGTTTTATAAGATTCTAAAAATTCTTTTTTACTTAAGTTTCCTTGTTGTTCTATACCTTAGAATATAGTATTACATTACTGCTTGAGGGGAATTCAAGATGTCAATAATCCAAAATAAAGTTGGATTCTAATTCACTTTTCAATCTTTTTTTTTTTTTTTTTTTTTTCTAGCCATGTTGCAAACTTGCATCAGCTCACTTTTCAATCTAAATACTTTTCAACAGTAAACATTTTCAATATATTGTAAACCTTGAATGATATTAATTTTATGTATTGTATTTGATTATTGTAACTTCCACAGATGCTTGTAATGAACTGATGGTATAATCGTTGATATTATCATGTTGTTGCTACATTTGCTGCATCAGAAGAAAGTTTCGCAAGATGCTTAACATCACGGTATCTCTCGTCTTTTTTTTACTCTTTGATTTAAGTTTTGTAATTTGAATTATATTTTTTATAAACCGCCAATCCGCCCGAACCGCCAAGGCAAATCCGCCATTATTTGCCAACCGAACCGCCGGTTTTTGATAAGGAAAATGGCAAATTCTAGTGACACTTTTATCAATCCGCCACCCGCCATACGGTTTCTATTTTTCTCTCAAACTGCGCCGACCCGCACCGCGCACACCCCTAGTTGCTATGCTTCAAGGGTAAAGCCTTACCCTCTTTAAAGCTTTGTTTCAGTTGCTAGTTTGGCCACCTTTGCATGCTATTTTTGGCCTACTTTTCAACTACAAAAACCTCTGTTTTTAAGGTTTAAAAATGATGGTTTAAGGCCTTTTTGGAGTTAGGGGTGGTCCACCTTCTTTTGTAGCTTATTTGCTAAGCCTTGTGCCATCTTTTAAAGCTTTTGAAACAACCTTTTCTTGGCCTT
Source organism: Camellia granthamiana (assembly GCA_036172215.1). NCBI lineage: Eukaryota > Viridiplantae > Streptophyta > Magnoliopsida > Ericales > Theaceae > Camellia > Camellia granthamiana. The sequence continues at coordinate 57,325,889 of CM069917.1, read as the reverse complement.
TTAACCACTGAATTCCAGAGGAATTTCAGTGGTAGAAAGTTGGTTTTGAGGTTCCAAATAGGAGGGGGTGGCCTCCCCTCCTTGTGTTTTGTTTGCATGTATTGATGGCCTAGCATGTGAGCATGTATTTCTCCCTTTTTGAAGCTTAGTTCAAGCATGTTTTAGGCTTTATTTTGACCTACTTTAATTCTTTTCTTGGCTGGTTGGGTCACTTGTTGCTTGCTTTTTGTACTTGTAGTGCAATCGTGCTTACTAGCCTAGCATATTTGATGATTTAGCCTATTGTTCTAGCTTGTGTTAGCTTAACTCCAGCACATTTTTGCTACTGATTTAGCATTCTTTAGCTTTGTTTTTGGGTGGTCTTGGTCATATATGCTTTGCTTTGTATAGCCATAGTGTAGTTGGCCTCACTAGCTTTGTGTTTCAAGGCCTCCAACATGCTTTTCTTGGGTTGTTCGCATGCCATAGCATCATTTAACATGTAATTTCAGTGCATAAACCTCTGTCACACTCTCACATACTTCACTTCTTCATTGCTTTTGAAGGTTGTGTGTTGTGCATTGTTTGTGGGCTAACATGTGTGCATGTTTTCCTAGTCTTTTGAGCTTCTATCTTAGCATGTTTAGACCATTGTTTTGGCATGTTTAAGCTCTGTCCAGAGCAGGTTTGGCTATTTGAGTTTTATGTTGCATACTTCTAGTGTAGTGCTCTTCACTAGTTTCAATGCTTTTGGCCCTTAACATGTTGTGCATATGTTAATTGCATGGTTTAGTGTCTTGAGCATGCCATTTCAGCACTATAAGTCTGCAACCTCCCTCATTTCTTCATTTTTCCATTTGTTTTGAGGGTGGTTAACCTTATGCTTGTGTTTAAGTTTGAGATAGAGCTTGTGCTCAATGGCTTTAACCTTCTTTTGAGGGTTCCTCCTAGCCAAAGGCATGAGCTTTCTCATGTCTTAAACCATCCTTTGGTTGACTCCTCTCTCATTAGAGGACTTTCACATTGGACTAAATCGGTTAAAGGATTAATCGGTAATGTAAAATGTGTAAACAAAATGAGCAAAGTAAAACATGAACAAGATAAGCATTTGTGTTGCATTGCATGCGTTTGGATCGAACGTTAATCCAAACACAAAAAATGTGAGACGTTTCATACTCAAAGTGATGAAATGTGTCATGTTTCTTAGTCGCCGTCACCCTTGGTCATGCATGATAAGGTGGTAGCACTTTAAGTCTTATGTACACATTCACTAAGCTTGTACAAGCTTGGTTCTTTAGCCATCATGCATGAAAATACTTGATTGGTGGCTTGAGAGCCAAGTGCCATACTCCTTTGAGCTTGAGACATGATAAGGAGGGTGGTAGTACACACATTTCCTTGCAAATACACTGTCGTGCCTCTGTTTGCTCTCTGTTGCAGCAAAAGGAGGAAGTTCAGGAGAGCAGTGGCTGACCGGCCACATGTACTAGCCGACCGGCCACCAAAGCCAGCCGACCGGCCATTAGTAGTGGCCGATGGCCACCAATCATAGCTGATCGGCCATCAGTGTATTCTTGAGATTAAACAAAAGTAATCTGGAGGTTGGCATAATTTTCAAAGGTTCAAAGATGTGCAAACAGAGGCATTTAGAGGCAATGTGGGGGATTTTCGGGAGGAAGCCAATCGAGCATGCATATCTCCCTCGCCCGTGAGGCCACTTTATTGCTTTATTAGCTAGTTTTAGCTAATTATTTACATGTGTTGTAATTAATCATTCAATTTGGTTTGTAATATTTTAATTAGCTTAGCATATCTAGTTATTCCATTGTGTTGTAATTAATTAGCTAGAATAGTTAATTAATTTGTTTTGTAATATTTAGCTTAGCTTAGATTAGCTTTGCTTATTCATTCGGACCCTTCTTCGCGAGGGCGTATTGTTGTAATAAGTGTGCATGCGTGTGTGCATGTCATCCAACCCCACGTCTTTCTTCCTTTTATTTATCCGCTTTCGGTGGTTAGATTAGGGACACGGTTTGATTAGCATACCTTATGCTTGCATGTTTGCATCATTCATTTGCACATCGTTCAAACTGCATTGTATTTCAATACCTATTTGAATACGTGTTACACAGCATGTTATCAAATTGTATCATATGCCATCTTAGGTAGTCGAGCCTATTAGTTGTGTCATATGCCATCTTAGGTAGTCGAGCTTATTAGTTGCATTATTGCATGTGTTGCATTAGGCATTTTGCATAGTTAGGATCATGCATATTTCTAACTAGCTTTTGTTTTGGCTTGGAGTACACTGTAAGCTTTATGCTTTAGCATACTTGCATGAGTGTAAGTGTTGCCATGTTTAGCATGCTTGCCATGAGGCTATTTGCTCAAGTGATTAACTGTATGAATGCCTGTGGATGAAGGCTTTATTACTTGAATTGAAACAATTCATCAAATGTGAGTTTTAAGCCCACTTTGCGAAGTGGCAAATCATGTTTTAAGCCCATCGTGTTTGGTGGCAAATCCACGCTTTAGCCCACTTGAGGGTGGCACTTTCAAACCATTTTTCAAAGACAAACATGAGTTGTTTTGTTCCAATTCTTGCGATTTTAATCTATACTTGTATGTTGTGCGCATCACATAGTAAAGTTAGCTAATAACCGGATAAGAACATATGAGGTTTATAAAACATGTCATTTTAGTAGAGGTTGATCATTTGATCAGATGAGCGGGGGTGCTTACTTCAGGACATTCCCCTCTCGTACCCAAGCTCCCGAGCCGAGGCAACTTTGGTGATGACGGACATGTGGCCTTTGGTACGAGTCAGGGTTTCCTAAATTTTTCAAAAATAAAACATTTAGGTGGCGACTCTGTAATCTGGAAAAGCAGTCCAGTTTTTGCATTATTTGATTCAAAATCGATTTTCTAAAAATGATTTTCCGAATTGGACTCTTTGGTGTTTATCAGTCAAACATTGCACTTTGTGAGATTAGATTCAGAACCGTGATAGGAGTCCGAACTGTAGGACCAATTCGAGCTCTCCGAAAGGGGGGCGCGAAGAAAGTCGAGTCTACAATGGCCAAGGTGATGAATGAAGGATCAGTGAAGATGGATGATTGTGTCCTAACTTTATGAGACTGCTGTTGAAAATGCATGCCAATTAGACACGATTTGATCGTTGATCTATCATTTAACGTCCCCAATTGGCCAGTTCGAGGATCCCAATGTGAGACTCGAAATTGGCAAAATTGGACTCCAAAAATGGAATCTACACGACAAAAAACTATAGGGTAGCCATCCTCGAAGTGATCGAACCATCTGATTAACCCGAATGCAATAAGATGCAACTATAACAACCCCGACCTATAATTAGCTTATAATCCATGATTAAGAATGCCAAATGAGTAATTAAGAAAAAATTCTGAGTTAATTGCATGTGTTTTGTGTTAATTGTGCTTATATTTGTCTGATGTAGGCATATCTGTCTGATTTTATGTTTCAATATGCAAATTGAAGGCCTTATGGGCATCCAAATGTGAAATTGACTAAGTCTATGTGTTTTATGGTAGGTTTAATTGAAATTCGATTCAGAACCAAATAATTAGAATAAAATAATAATAATTGATTAAGTTAAGATAGGATTAAGCAAAACCATTAACTAAGCCTATATAAGGCTAGTGTAAGCTTCTAGAATGAGTTAGAGCACTCCACCCCTAATCATTTTGAGCTCCAATGTAGAGAGAGGGAAAGAAGCAAGAAAATTGAACTAAACAAGGGAATTGCTAGAAATTTAGAGGAAATTAAAGAGAACTTGGAAGATTAGGCTTTTACACTTGGAAATTCAAGTCCGTAGGTAAGAAACCAACTCTTATATGATGAATGTAAGACATCAAATAGATGAATTCAAGAGAATTAAGTAACACCATCCAAGAATTAAGTTTAAGCAATAGAAAAGAAGAGCATTGTTGCATGCATGTGCATTTCATGGAGTTTTGAAATTGTTTTCAAAAGAATTCTCTTATGCATGTGGTAATTCTAGCTTGGTTTCAAGTATTCATCACATTTTGTACCATTCTATTCAAATTGATCATGTTTTGGTTCAATCCATTTCATGCATGTTGTATACATGTAAGTATTAAGTTTGCTTTAGAACAATTAGCTTGTTTTGGTCTTGATTTTGCGAAATGATCTTTAATTCATAATGTTTTTATAAGTTTACAAGTGTTTTCTCAAGTTTTGGCCCAAAAGAATGAGTTTTGATGCATTGGAATTGAGTTTTGGAGCTTAGAAAGCAATCTGGAAATTCCAGAATTCGCACTCTTCGCTCAAGCGGTGAAAGTTGTGCTTGAGTGAAGAATGAAAGCTCTTAGAAGTTTTGCAGAATTTGGGGGTTCGCTCAAGTGGGAAAATTTGCTCTCGAGTGACCACCCTTATTTTTTAACCTTTGCTCGAGCAAAGAAAGTTGCACTCGAGCATAAAATTCAAGCTCTTAGTACTTTTGCAGACATGAACCTTGGCTCGAGTGACAGAATCTGCGCTTGAGCGACCACCCTTATTTTTGAACCTTGGCTCGAGCGACTAGAAGTTGCGCTCGAGCATAAAATGAGAGCTCTTAGAAGTTTTGCAGACCAAGGGGTCCGCTCAAGAGAAGCAAGTTGCGCTCCAGCGAACTGCCCTGCTTTTGAAAATTTGACTAAGTGTTTCAAATTACATTTTGACATCCTCATTGCATCTTAGGCATTCCTAGGCCCTAATTAAGACATAATAATGAGGATAAGGATTAGAAACACACCAAGCTAGAAAAGAAATAAGTTATGTATATTCAGAAACTTGTGTTTCAATGTGTATCCGTTCTGTGTTTGTGTAGGTCACATGCCATAGCCTGTCTGATTTGTCTGTTCTGCTACTGGAGTTATCTGTGAATAATAACTCTGTAAAACTATGTTTGACTTTAATTATTTTCTGATACATGAAATGATCTGTTTTGTGAAATGCTATTTTCTATATGGATGAATGATTGTCCAAATTTCTAAAAAGTATTCGTGGTATCCTTAGCATCATGTGATATCTGTTATCTACTCTGTATACATCTCATGTAATCATGAGTCAGCTGATCGTCTCATATAATCATGAGTCAACTGTACGTCCCATATGATCATAGGTCAACTGTTATGGATCTTTATGAACGTATCTGTGCACATGAGTCAATTGTTTACGTCCCATATAAATGGGTCAACTGTTCTGTTAGCGCTAATTGATGTACCACGTATGATTATTTGTGAACTCTGAATATGAATATAATTATGAATCTGCTTCTTATCTGAACTCTAATTTCTGAATTTGTTATAGACATCATTCATTAAAACCTTTACTATGTTATTATTCACTAGGCTCCAGCTCACTATATTATTTATGTATGTAGGTGATCAGGCGCGTAACTAGGCTTAGTGATGATTGCCTGGAGATTTGTTCTGTCAGCTAACCATTGTGTCTCCCAAGGAGGTTTCCATTTTGAGAAGTGGTCAAGTTTTGTGAACTATGTTTAAGACCTTTGTTTTCTTTTGTTTAAGTTTGAACAAGTTTTTGTATGTTCTGTATATTTGGGTAACGTATGACTAATATAAATATGACGTCATATATATGTCTATTATTTTTAAAGTTTATGTCCAATATATGTCTGCACAGCTCTATGGACATTGTATTTTGATATTTGCTTCTGCTAGCCCCTTAATTTTGCTTAATCTATTTAGAGGCCTTTAGTAATTCTAGGATTACTAGCCGGTTATGGCGTTAAACCTATAGGGGCGAGTTTGGGTCGTGACAGAGTAGTATCAGAGTACGAGTTATACCGCATACACAAGTCCATATAAGCTATAGGATGTCCTAGAAAAGAATTAGGGACATCAAATCTGCATGTGTGAGTCTGTGTGTGAATTATCTGAACATATCTAAATTAAAGTGAAATGACATAAACATATCTAAACTGAACGCAACCATTGTGAAACTATGAAGATTATTTGCCTTTGTTTATTATTGTCCTGTTTACCTATAGCAATGGAAAGAACAAGAAATGATGACGTGACAGAATCATCTGATGCTCGGATGGATCGACTGGAAAGAATGCTTGAGGCTTTAACCAAATCCATAAGACAGCAACAAAGACAACAGCCATTACCTCCTTCGTCTTCCCCGGTACAATTTGAGCCAATGAACAATGACATTATCAATTTGATGCAAAAATTTAACAAGATGAGGCGACCGACTTTTCTGGGTGGTATTGAGCCATTGAAACCTGAAACACGAATGCTCGAAACCAAGAAATTATTTGAAGTTTTTTCCATGCTCTGAAATTCAGAAAGTTTTATTGGCTACTTACACTTTGAAAGATAAAGCCCGACGTTAGTGGATGTTAATCCAAGATAGTAATGGGGCCACAACATGAAATCAATTTAAAGAGATCTTTTATGAAAAGTACTTCCCTCAGTGCTTCAGAGACCAAAAGGTATTCGAGTTTGAGCAATTAAAGAATGGCAACATGTCTGTAGCCGAATATGAAACCAAATTTACTGAGTTAGCCCGGTTTGCTCCACATATGGTAGACATAAATTACAAGAAAGCTAAAAAATTTGAAGGAATGCTGAATCTAGATATGTTTGACCAAGTGGGAGTTCTGAAATTGCCTAAGTATGTGGATGTACTAGACAGAGCTTTGATGATAGAAGCCAATTTAGTAGCAATGAAACAAGCTAAGACTCCAACAACTGAATGGCGAGGCAAAAGATCCAGATTCAATTTTAGAAAGGATCATTCATTCTCTAGGAACAAGAAACAAAATACAGGGTTTTCTAGTAATTCAAGTCAGAGTAGTGGATCTGTAGTTACATGTTTAGAGTATGGAAGGAAGCATAAGGGTGTATGTTACTGTGCAATGAAATGAGCCACATGTGAAAGATTGTCCGATTGGGTTTGAAAATGCCAACCATCCTGCGACAAGTTCAGCCAAATCTGCTTCTGCACCAAGAACAAATATGGGAGCTAACATTGCGAAAGAAACCATAAGGCAAGGTCGTGTATTCGCACTTGTACCTGGTGATGTCCAGAACACCGAGTCAGTGGTGTTAGGTATGCTTCCTATCTATGCCCAAAATGCATATGTTTTGATAGATTTCGGATCTACCCACTCGTTTGTGTCACATGCTTTTTCACGGAAACTAACTAGACCGCTAGAACGAATGACTTATTTGTTATCTGTATCTACACCATCTGGGGGTTCTATGTTGTGTGCATATGTATATCCTGCGTGTGATACTACGATTGGTGATGTGTTATTATATGTTGACTTGATGCCTATGACTATTGATCATTTTGATTGTATACTGGGTATGGATTGGTTGACGAAATACTGTGCAATTATTGACTATGTAAATAAATCAGTTGTGTTCCAACCACCTGGTTTACCTGAATTTGTGTTTACTGGGAGTGGGATAGTTCCTCCTCCATATTTGATCTTTTCAATGAAAGCCAATAAACTGGTGAGAAAGGGTTGTCGGGGCTATTTGTGCTGTGTTTTGAATGTGATTACTGATAATGCTAATGTCGAGAACATCCCTATAGTCAATGAATTCCTTGATGTTTTTCTAATAAATTACCTGGTGATTTAATTGATAGAGAGATTGAATTCACTATTGAAATAGTACCTGGAACCCAGCCAATTTTTAAGACATGAAGTTTATTCGGCTGAGCACTTCACCTTGGGGTGCTCCAATTTTGTTTGTCAAAAAGAAAGACGGAACCTTGAGGCTATGTATAGATTACCAATAATTGAACAAAGTAACCATCAAAAACAAATATTCACTACCCCGAATAGATGATTTGTTTGACCAACTCCAGGGAGCCCAAGTGTTTTCAAAGATAGATCTTAGATCCGAATATCATCAACTAAAAGTTAAAATAGAAGACATAGAGAAAATTGCCTCCTGAACTAGATACGAGTACTATGAGTTTTTGGTAATGCCGTTTGGGTAACTGACGCACCAATAGCCTTCATGGGTCTAATGAATAGGGTGTTCAACCAATTGCTTGATGAGTTTATTGTTGTATTTATTGATGATATTCTGATTGATTCTAAAAAGAGGGAAGAACATGACAATCATTTGAGAACCGTACTATAAACTTTGAGAGAAAAGAGATTGTACGCTAAACTATCCAAATATGAGTTTTGGCTTGATAGTGTGACCTTTTTGGGACATGTAATCAATAAAGCTGGCATATCAGTTGATGCACAGAAAATTGAAGCCATTGTAGACTAGCCAAGATCGACAAATGTATCAGAAGTTAGAAATTTTCTGGGGCTTGCTAGCTATTACCGTAGATTTGTAAAAGACTTTTCCAAACTTGCCATGCTATTGACTCAATTGACACAGAAAAATGTACCGTTTGATTGGAATGATCAAAGAGAATCTGTCTTTCAAGAATTGAAGACTAGATTAGTAACTACACCAATTTTGACTTTGGGTTTCAGATTTACGGTGATGTCTCGTACAAAGGCTTAGGATGTGTGTTAATGCAAAACGGTAAAGTGATGGCTTATGCTTCTCGCCAACCCCGACCTTATGAGAAGAACTATTCGACCCATGACCTCGAACTTGCAGCTGTGGTGTTTGCACTAAAAATTTGGCATCATTATCTATATGGAATGACTTGTGAGGTGTATACCAATCATAAAAGCCTAAAATACTTTTTCACTCCGAAAGAATTGAATATGAGACAAAGAAGAAGCCTTGAGTTGATTAAAGATTATGACTTGCAAATTTTGTATCATCCGAGAAAGGCAAATACAGTTGTCGATGCTTTGAGTCGAAAATCCATTGGAAATTTGTCAAATTTGCTCACTGGTCAGAAAGCGTCGTTGTATGATCTGGAAAGGAATGGAATTGAAATTGTGTTACGTGAACAAGGTGAAGTCCTAGCTGTTATCTTTGCACAACTAGCTATTATTGAGGAAGTTAAAGAAAAGCAACTACAAGATAAGTTTCTAAAGAAGATTATTGATGAAATTGAATCAAAACCAAGGTCGAGATTTGTATATGAAAATAATGTGTTGAAGTTTCAAAATAGACTTTGTGTCCCAGATTGTTCTAACCTGAGAAAGCGTATTTTGACTGAGGCCCACAATTCTAAATTTGCCATGTATCCAGGAAATACAAAGATGTACCATGACTTGAAACAAATTTTTTAGTGGCCTAGAATGAAAAAGTGTATCGCAGATTTTGTAGCCAACTGTTTGCATTGCCAACATGTGAAAGTTGAACATCAACGACCTGCTAGACTACTTTAGTTGCTTCCAATACCAGAATAGAAATGGGAGCATATTACTATGGACTTCATTGTTTGATTACCTCGCTCATCTCGAAGTATTTATTCTATTTGGGTCATTGTTAATCATTTAACTCAGTCTGCTCATTTTTTGCCTGTAAAAACTTTTTATAATGTAGATAAGTTGGCTAATATTTATGTGAATGAAATCGTGAGATTATGCAGGGTGCCAGTGTCCATTGTGTTTGATAGAGATTCAAAATTTACTTCAAGATTTTTATAGCAATTCTGGTTTGAACCTAAACCATTTGATATTTTGGATTTGGGTTTCATTGCCTTGTATAGTCATTTATGTCTTATTTCCCTTACACCTCTTTGAGTTTGGCTTTTGGGTTGTGTTGGTTGTGTTTGGAACAGGTTGGTACCTTGTTTTTCAAAAACCTTGTTGTCCAGAATTTTGCTTCTATGCTCGAGCATCACTTCTTGCGCTTGAGCAGTCTTTGTGAACTCTCAGTACTTTTGCAGGTCTGCAAAACTACTGGGAGTTGGTATTCTTCACTTGAGCGGTCTTGGCTCGAGTGGCCCTTATTGCGCTCGAGCATTGGTCTTCTGTCTGTAAAACTATTGGGAGTTTATCTTTCACACTCGAGTGACAACTTCTTGCGCTCAAGCGGTCACATCTTTTGTGTCTTATGCTCGAGCATCATTTCTTGCGCTTGAGCGGTCTATGCGTATATTAGATTGTAAAACCACCATTTTTTATCACTTTTTCATTTCACTCTCTCTCTAAACCTTCCAAAAACCCCAGAGCTAGACACACTCTCTCTAAAACTTACCTTCTCTTTACAAAAACACCTGGATCCATTGATTTCTCTACCCTACTCTCTCTGAGAAAAAGGTAGAGCTTACTTAGAGCTTCATTTTCATCCGAACAAAGTTGGGTTTTTGCGTTGTTGAAGTTTCTTCACTCTCTCTCATGTCTTCTAAGCTTGAGCTAAGGATTCTTCACACTCTTGTATGAGTTTACCTTAGTTATTTGTTATTTCAAAAAGATTATTGTGGTTTGGGGTTTTTTTGGTAAAACCTAGGGTTTAAAATCACAATGAAAAATAGGGATTTTCAAATGGTTTCTTAGAAAAGCTTGTAGGTGTGAAATTGGAGTTGATATATGTTGAAATGAGGTATTTCCTACATTGAAATTGATTTTCAAAAAGAAAGGGACTTTGTCCTAAAATGTGAATGTTTGAGATTGTAAAGAGAAAATGGAATTGATGTTGAGAATTATGAAATCGAAATAGTGTTGATGATGATGGATGAGTTGGATATGTATTCTACTCTCATCTTGAGATTTTGGAAAAGTTATCTTTAATGAAATTTTATTTGTCTGTTTAGAGATATTTGTTTTGGGCTATCAGTGGAGGATAGCTATGAGTGTTGTAGAAATTGCATGAGGATTAGGTGAATTAAAACTAATTTCTCATTCATCCGCATTGAACATTGTTGCTTATTTAATACATTGAAAATGTATATGATTTTGAGGAAAAAAAAAGTGAACGTGGGAAAGATGTGTGTATCACCAAATCAAGTTGGCATGTGTGTCTAGGGTGAAAGTCTCGAAAAACACGCATATATACGGGTGCCGATTCCTATGGACGAAATATCCATAACATGGCAATAGTAGTGCTTGTATAGGCTATGTTTACATGGGTGCCATTTGATGGTTTCCCACAGATGAAATATCCGTGAAAGGTTATACTGGTTTGAGATTTCTCATTTGTTTTCTATTGTAAAGGATATGATCTTGAGAGTTGTGATATAAACTAGGCATGGTATTGTTTTTGGAAAGAAAGGTAAAACATTTTGACATGGGCATTGCATATGCATAAAACCTTATGGCTTTGTTAAGATTTATATATTGTGTTGTAGTGTTTCTACTGGATTTTGGCTCACCTTATGTGGGAAAACCATTTTCAGGTGATGGTGATATGTCTCCACCAAAGACTTAGCTTGGGAGGACTATGGTGCTGAAGGCTCATTGTTGTTATTTTGTATTTAATTTTGTTCAAGCCTAGGGCTTTACCTATATTAAGCTTAAGACTCACTTTTGATGTACCCAAGCATTAATTTGGAAAGATGTAAGCTATTAGGACATATGGTTATCTGTTTAGCTTTCATTTCTTTTCAGTACTTTGTAACACATGTTGTAGATTCAGGATGTACTGTTTATGAATGTAGATTGCATGTGTCACCTTTTTTATATGAAACTCTAATTAATAAAAGCTTATTATTTCGTTTATGTTACTATTTATTAGTTGTTATGAGATAGGGATACTGTATTTATTTCGGGGTGTTACAATTTTGGTAGAGTTTGCAACATGATTTAAGGACTGAATTGAGGTTGAGTAGTGCATACCATTCACAGACGGATGACCAATTAGAAAAGAATGATACAGACTTTGGAAGATATGCTCAGAATGTGTATCCTAGATTTTCAGGGGAATTGGGAAGCTATTTGCCACTGGCTGAGTTTATATACAACAACAGCTATCACTCAAGTATTGGGATGGCTCCTTACAAAGCTCTGTATGGTAGGAAATGCCTATCTCCAATCTGTTGGGCCGAAGTAGGAGATAGACCATTATTGGGGCTAGAACTTGTGCAAGAGACGATCGATAAAGTGAAATTGATTCAGCAACAATTGAAAATAGCCCAAAGTCGCTAAAAGAGTTTTGTAGATGTTCGGATGAGAGACAAAGAATATGAAGTAGATGACCATGTGTTCATTAAAGTAACTCCAACGAAAGGGCAAACTTGATTTGGGGTTAAAGGTAAGTTGGCACTGTGGTATATTGGGCCATATGAATTTATTGAGAAAATCAATCCAGTGACATATCAAGTGGCTTTACCTCCGGTTATGGAGCAAATGCACAATGTGTTTCATATCTCTATGCTTCTGGACTATTTGCGAGATCCGCTACATGTGATTGAACCGACACACGTACTACTGAAAGATGATTATACATATGAAGAACGACCAATCCAGATTGTAAACTGCCGAATCGAGAGATTGAGAAATAAAGAAATTCTGTTAGTGGAGGTCGATTGGAAAAATCATAGAGGGACATATGCAACTTGGGATACCGAAGAAGACATGATGAAGAGATTTTCTAATTTGTTCCTATTGGACCCGACGTTCTTTCGTAATGAAGGTAATTTGAGTTTGGAGGACCAAACTCTTAAAGGGGGAAAGACTATAACAACCCTGACCTATGATTAGCGTATAATCCATGAATAAGAATGACAAATGAGTAATAAAGAAGAAATTTTGAGTTAATTGCATGTGTTTTGTGTTATTTGTGCTTATATTTGTCTAATGTAAGCATACCTGTCTGAATTTCTATTTCAATATGCAAATCCTTATCGGCATCCAAACATGAAATTGACTAAGTCTATGCATTATTTGAGATTTTTGGAATATTATGGAAGGTTTAATTGAAATTCAATTCAGAACCAAATAATCATAATAAAATAATGATAATTGATTAAGTTAAGATAGGATTAAGTAAAACCATTAACTAGGCCTATATAAGGCTAGTATAAGCTTCTCAAATGCATTAGAACACTCCACTCCTTATCATTTTGAGCTCTAACATAGAGAGAGAGGGAAATAAGGAAGAAAATTGAACTCAACAAGGGAATTGCTAGAAATTTAGAAGAAATTGAAGAGAATTTGGAAGATTAGGCTTCTACACTTGGAAATTCAAGTCCGTAGGTAAGAAACCAACTCTTATATGATGGATGTAAGACATCAAATAGATGAATTCAAGAGAATTAAGTAACACCATCCAATAATTAAGTTTAAGTAGTAGAAAAGAAGAGCATTGTTGCATGCATGTGTATTTCTTGAAGTTTTGAAAATATTTTCAAAAGAATTCTATCATGCATATAGTAATTCTAGCTTGGTTTTAAGAATTCATCACATTTTGTACCATTCTATTCAAATTGATCATGTTTTGGAAGCTTTGAATTCAATCCATTTCATGCATGTTGTATACATGTAAGTGTCAAGTTTGCTTTTGAACAGTTAGCTTACTTTTAGGCTTTGATTTTATGAAATGATCTTTAATTCATAATGTTTTATAAGTTTACAAGTGTTTTCTCAAGTTTTGGCCCAAAAGAATGAGTTTTGATGCATTGGAATTGAGTTTGGAGCTTAGAGAGCAATCTGGAAATTCCAGAATTCGCATTCTTAGCTTAGTGGTGAAAGTTATGCTCGAGCGAATAATGCAAGCTCTTAGAATTTTTGCAGAGTTTGGGGGTTGGCTCGAGCGAAAAAAGTTGTGCTCGAGCGACCACCCTTATTTTTGAACCTTGGTCGAGCGAAGGAAGTTGTGCTCGAGTGTAAAATTCAAGCTCTTAGTATTTTTGCAGACATGAGCCTTGGCTCGAGCTACAGAATCTGCGCTCGAGCGACCACCCTTATTTTTGAACCTTGGCTCAAGAGACCATAAGTTTTCGCTCGAACGTAAAATGAGAGCTCTTAGAAATTTTGCAGACTAAGGGTTCCGCTTGAGCGAAGAAAGTTGCGCTCGAGCGAACTGTCCTATTTTTTAAAATTTGACTAAGTGTTTCAAATTACCTTTTGACATACTCATTGCATCTTAGGCATTCTTAAGCCCTAATTAAGACATAATAATGAGGATAAGGATTAGAAACACACTAAGCTAGAAAAGAAATAAGTTATGTATTCTCTGAGCATATGTTTCAACGAGTATTCGTTTTGTGTTTGTGTAGGTCACGTGCCATAGACTGTTTGATCTGTCTACTCTGTCTGTTTTGCTGGTGGAGCTATCTGTGAGTAATAACTCTGCAAAGCTATGTTTGACTTCAATTATTTTCTGATGACATGAAATGATCTGTTTTTTGAAATGCTATTTTCTATATAGATGAACGATTGTCCAAATTTTTTAAAAGTATTCGTGGCATCCTTAGCATCATGTGATATCTATTATCTACTCTGTATACGTCTCATGTAATCATGAGTCAACTAAATGTCTCATTTAATCATGAGTCAACTGTACGTCCTATGTGATCATGGGTCAACTGTTATGGATCCTTATGAACGTCTCTGTGCACATGAGTCAACTGTTTACATCCCATATAAATGGGTCAACTATTCTGTTAGTGCTAATGGATATACCACGTATGATTATTTGTGAACTCTGAATATCAATATAATTATGAATCTGCTTCTTATCTGAACTCTAATTTTTGAATCTGTTATGGACATCATTCATTCTAACCTTTACTCTGTTATTATTCATTGGGCTCCAGCTTACTGTATTATTTATGTATGCAAGTGATCAGGTGCATGGCCAAGCTCAGTGATGATTACCTGGAGATCTGTTCTATCAACTAACCACTGTGCCTCCGGGGAGGTTTCTGTTTTGAGAAGTGGTCAAGTTTTGTGAACTATGTTTAAGACCTTTGTTTTCTTTTGTTTAAGTCTGAATAAGTTTTTGTACATTCTATTTATGCAGGTAACATACGACTAATGTAAACATGATGTCACATATATGTATATAAGTTTTAAAAGTCTCTATCCCATATATATCTGTACAGCTCTATGAACATTGTATTTTGATATTTACTTCCGTTAGCCTCTTAATTTTGCTTAATTTGTTTAGAGGCCTTCGATAATCCTAGGATTACTAGCCAGTTACGATGGTAAATCTATAGAGGCCGGTTTGGGTCGTGATAGCAATGGAGCACTTTGTGCTGAGAAGCGCATGATAAATCCTTATGTCATCTTCTTCATGCAGCACACTGTGAAAGGCTGAATGTTTCAGATTCAAACTTGTGACTTTGAGCCCCTATATCTCCTTCGTTTTAAGTCTGATTACGACGCGGTTTGTTGAGTTGGAGTCGTCTCAATGAGTACTTCACATTGGTATGTGCAAAACTTGATTTCAACAATGTCAAAAATTTCAGTTTGCTGAAAATTTGGTCTGTTTTGGCTCTTTTGGTTGGTGGTTGACATGAATATTCTGGTATATTCAGATGTTATTGTGGACACCTCCGAAATTTTGACAAATTTGAAGTCGAGATGCTAGTTCTATGCCGAGACAGTAACGTCGAGCAATGTTGATGTACTTTCGAGAATTAAATCATGAGATTTTTGCCAAAGAGGTAGATGAATTAATAATTGTAGTTTTTGTTCTGAGAATGTCCAATGTTGTGGAGCATGTTGCCAAGATGTGACTCCAAAAAGAGAACGATTAAATTTGGTCTTGGTATCATGGTTGTAGCCAACATAATTAAAGATGTATACTCGCATCGTTCATGACAATTATCGTTGCCGATGAGCTTGACGACGGAGTTGTGGTGCCGAGAGTCGAAAAACAGTCAAGCGGCTGCACATTCAAGTTGGTAGCTATTCAGCATTACCGCAGCATTGCCAACTGACTTGTGCTGCCGAATGACTTATGCGACCGAGTAATGTTGCCGAGTAACGATGTTGCTAAATTGTGGAGTCATCAGTGGGCTTTATTGATGTAATTTGGTTTTGGTGTTACCAAGCAGAAGTGATGCCGAGAGGGCTGCAGAGATGCCGAGTATCCTCATATGAGGTACAACATTGCTGAATGGCCTTATAGCTTTGCCGAGCAATCTTCCATAAGGTGCGGTATTGCCAAAATGCACATGCATGGGCTTGAATGCCGAATAACTCTTGCCGAAATCGTGTGGTCAGCTTGTCCTCTTTGACTTTGCCGAGAGCCTGGTTGGTAATGGTTGGCAACTCATATTGAAACAGAACAAAATGAAAGTGAAAATAAAGATAGACAACAAAATGAAAAGGGTCTTCATTTGTTAACTGAAACATGGATTTTGTCAGTTGCAAAAATGGAAAATTCATGGAATGAATCTCATTCATAAACTTATGTTTTATGGGAAATAGTCGATGATTTCATCGCAGTATTGTTCTTCGATTCGGAGTCCTCTGGTATCAATATTGTCATCGGCGTTGTTTCAAGGCTTTCAGTCGTGATTTGAGGTTGTGGAAGGCATATGTGGGATTTATATGGGGCAGCAGATAATGTGAAGTTTGATAAAGGGTTATAACATCAAAGGAACAGATATTGATTATTGAGATTTGGATGATGAAATGCTATGATGTTCTTTGGTGAAGAAGACCCAGAACCATAAGAGATTAAAGAAGAAGACATTTTAGAGAGAGAAAGTATACAAGTGCAGCTTGCTTTCAATGCTTAGATAATGTGTCATGTAGATATTGGTTGTCCGTATATTCATGATTTACGGCTTAGCCGTGTGAAAATTAATCCCATATTTTTAATACATGCAGAGAAAGCTTCTAGAAATGAGAGTTAGAATAACAAGAGAGCTAATTGACAACCCAATAAAGAAGTACTGTGGTTGAGGAGTTTATGGTCAACCCAAATAAAGTGCCGACTAACCGCTATTGGTACTCAGCAACCTGTGTTGATTAACAAACCGGCTATTTGGACACTTCCACTATTTTTCCTCTACAACCTGTGTTGTCTTGCTGGCGAAATAACTCTTAGAGAGAAAATAAAGACCCAAGTTTGGAGTCCATAGAAATTGTTAGTATAGGTACATGTATGTATGTCAAGTATCAACTTTAAAATAAGCTTTAAGAGACAAAGAATAAATAAAGAAATAGACAAAGACCCAGGGGTGAGTTTGGTCGAGTATAGACACCCCATTTTGACCGTTCGATGATGAATTGTTATGCTATGCAATCGTTCGATTTCTTTAGCAAAGGCCTCGGTTTCAAGCTTTAAAACCTAAACCTTGTACCTCCTTTGGACCAAAACCTTATTTTTTTTCTCTCATAATCACTCAGAGAAGAGCTAGCCAACAAAATGGGCTATCGTACCTCCTTATGGCCAGCCGACCATGTTCAGGGATAGAAAATATTTTGCAACGGCTAGTTGTCCCCATGCCCATACCTTGCACCAGCTGTCTCTTTACAGATATTTCCGACGTGAGATGGTGTTTTTCTATAAATACAAGCCCCGATTTCGTGGTTTGGGGTTAGAAAATTTTGGCCAAAAGCTATAACTTGTCCAACACATTTCCCTATTCTCTTGAAATTTACATACACTATACATAAACCTTACAAGCTTAAACTTGAAGCTTTTGCTGAGATTTGTGAAGATAATTTCAGCCTCTTGAGAGTGTCTAGCTTGTGGCTTGCTTACTAGGAAGCTCTTCCTCTCTTTAAAGGGGTAATCTTTCAACTCTTTAACCATCTTTTCTCTCTCTTTTCCTTGTGTTTACTTGCTGTTTTTAGAGTGTTTCGAGGCTTGAAATATGTGATTTAAAGTCACAGAAAAGAGGAGGGGTTAACCACCCTTCCTTAGGCTTATTGGTTGGTTGAAACCCTTTGGTTTTATTCCACTTTCCTCACTTTTTCTACCTCTAAAACTTGTTTTTCAGCACTATTTTTGTGTTGTTTCAGTACATTTTAGTGTGTTAAATTATGCTTTAATATTATAGATGTGTTGTTGTAAGTCCTCATGGATTTGGTATAAGCTATAGCTTCCAATCCATTTGAGTTAATAGTCATTTCCTTCATTTTTATAGCTTTCATATATATATATATATTCACACCATAATCACCCACCTTTTCATTAGCACTTTGCAATCTCCCTTCTTTCTTTGTTTCTTTCATTAAGAGTTATATCAAACAAAAGATTGTTGTTTGAGGCATAAGAAAGAGACCTCTCATGCTAAATGGTTTAATCTCCTCGGAGGTTCATTACCAAGGCATTACATCTCTCTTATGCTAAGCACAATCTCTTGTTTGATACCTCCATTTATCACCAGTGCATTTACTTCTAAGGGATTAATTTTCTAGTTAGACCCTTGGAAATCATAAAGGAAAGAGTCATTATAGTCCACTATCGAGTTTGGATTTAGAGTCATTATCGCTCCTTTTGGGTTTGACTAGTCATTATCGCCCTTTTTGGGTTTGACTAGTCAATATCGCTCATTTTGGATTTGACTCCGAATTCATTATCACTTGTAAATGGGTTTGATTCTTCCTTTGTAGTTTCCCCCCTAGAAAAGGGTTTGAAAAACTCATTTCTCGCGTCAAGTCATGCTTACTACTCTTTATTGCTTTTGGACTTGGTGGACATAATCATCACCTTTGAACAAAAAAGAAGAAAAGATAAGGAAATGAAAAGGTAATGTAAAAAGGACTCATAAAATTGGAGTACAAGAGGTAAAAAGAGAATAAAATTTGGTTAGGTTCGGTCGAATGTTATACTGAGGCTATTACGTCTTGAATCATTGCATACTTTCTAGTGATGTTCAATGATTCATGAAGCAAGTCTACCCCTTCCCTTGAGGTAACTCCATGATAGGGAGGGGGTGTTGTTTGTCTTTTGTTTCATATTATTGAGCTCTTGTCCTATCGTTTCTAAGATCATCACGTAACAAATTTGCGATAATTGATGATTTGATAATTGAATCTACTCCTCTCCTGATCATATTCATGATAGGGAAGGGCAAAGAGGATAAACATCTCCTGGAAACACTCTGGTAGCATTTGGTAGAGTTTTAGAATTATGATTTGAGAATAGAGTTATATTTTGAGTTTGTGAGTTTTGGAATTATGATTTGAGTGTAGAAAATTTGTTTGGTTATGAGTTTTGAAAAGAGTCTTGAATTGAGTTTAAATTTTTGATGTGACATATGATATTTGATTCAAAAACTTACAACTCATAACCAAACACATAACCCAAAATTCTATTCCAAGCTCATAAAAAATTTAAAAAACAATTATGAAAATATTTTTTATTTAAAATATAAAAATAACAGGTGCCAAAAAAAACACAAAAAAAAAAATGCGAACACTATTCCAGTCAACCGGCCGAACGACCGACCAGACGTCCGGGGGGACGTCCGACAGGATAACTGGATAGACGTGTTTTCAACAGTGGGTGTGGAATCAATTTTTGAAAGCTCTCACCAAACACCACACTCAAACCAAGGGGTGGAGCTAGGATTCCAGAGCTCTACCAAACAGAGTCTCTGTTTTTACTCTGTTTCAGCTCTGTTGTAGCAGGGTGTTCCCCAGAAACAGTGGCTGGCCGACCATCATTCTGTATGACCGACCACTTCTCAAGGCTGGCCGGCCACCTATTTTGTACAGGTAATAGCATTTTCACAGCAGAACAGAGCAGAATCTGAGGCAAAAATAGAATAATTTTCTGACTACAAACAAAGCAAATTCTGGTAGCAAACTGAGAGGTTTCCGGAGGATGTTATCGATTATGCACATACGGTTCCTCAGCTCCTGTTCAAGTCCATTAGCTTGTAGCCTTTAGATTCAATGTTGTAATTAATTAATTGCTTTGCTTTTATTCGAATTTGTAATAGTTAATTAATTAGTTTACTTCATTCAATTGTGTTATAATAATTAGTTTAATTAGGACATTCATTCAAACCCTCGTGTGCGAGAGCAAACTTGTAATATTTATATCTTCCAACTCTCATTTCTTTCTCCCTTTTATTCACTTGCTTACTATGGTTACATGTAGTATCATATATTTTTTTTTCATATCATTTCCATGACTTGCACCCATTTTTGCATACATTAGGATTTGGCTCATCATGCTTGATAACATCGATTATTTCTTGCTTGAATACATATGCTACCATATGCCTTGAATTGATTCATATGTCATGTTAAGAAGCCGAATCCGATTAGTTGCATTTTGTATGTGTTGCATTAGTCATTTTCCATATTAGGAACATGCATTTTTCTAATTAGTTTCTTTCCTTTGGCTTGCCTCGGTTGAGTACTATGTGAGCAATTTTTGCCTTAGCATATTACATGAGTGTTTGTGTTGCCATGCTTAAAACACTACCATGAGGCTACGTGCTTATTTAAAATACCGGCTACGTGCTTATTTAAAATACCTCTTGAATGCCTACGGATGAAGGCTATGTCACTTATGTTGGGATGATTTTGATTAATGTACATACGAGCTTACTTTTCAAGTAGCACGTGTTCAAAACTCTTTTTAAACAATATGAAATCAAAGCATTCCAAAGTGAGTGAAATAGTCTATACTTGTGTGCCTCACATAGTAAAGTTAGCATTAATAATCAGAACAAGAGCATATAATGTACATAAAAATCACATCATGATTAGTAGAGGCTGATCTTTGATTAGGTGAATCGGATGCTCAATTCATGACTTTCCCCTCTCATACCTAAGTTCCCGAAAAGAGATACTTTGGTTATGACGAACAAGTGGCCTTTGGCATGAGTCATGGGTTTCCTAAATTTCCCAAAAATATTTAGGTGGCAACTCTGAAATCTGGCAATGCAGTCCATTTTTGGCGTTTCTGATGATAAATGGATTTTCTAAAGATTTGCTAGATTTGGACTCTCATTTGTGTTTTTTTCCATTTCACATTGTACTTGTGAAACCAGATTCAGAATCACGGGAGTCCGAACTGTAAAGCTATTGTATCCGAGGAGACTAAACCCCTCTGAGGAGCACAAAAAAGCGAGCTACAGTTTCTGGCTACTTTGCTGGGAAAATTAGAGAACTTGACTTGAACTTCATGATGTGATGTTTTATCTACATATATATGTTCTTTGCATTGCATTTACATGGTGCTCTTAAGTCATTATGTTTTTCATCTGCTATTCCTAGACGGCTTGCCTAAAAAGCTTGCCAAAAGGCTGGCCGGTTGTGGGCTCTGCCATGTTGGAAACACAACCCTTGGAATTGGATTATTGTTGTACTGCTTGATCCTCCTTTCACTTCTCGGTGTTAGGTGTGAGAGGTATATTAGGTGATCTTGCTAAGGTACCCTTTTGACCAATCAACCTAGTGCATATAGTAAAGCTCTAGTGACTATCCCAACATAGGACATGATGCTTGCCCTTATACAAGATTTTGTAAAACTACTTGCTTGAAGTAGTCAAAACTAGGACAGGGTGAGCCTACCCCCCTCATAGGGGTGTTTTGGCTCTTTTTACCTGGTATGTGCTCTACAGTGAAATTGTACAAGGGTGCTTCATATAAGTGGTACAGTTGATATCAGTTTGTGGGGCAGAATTCAGTAGGAAATACAGTCTTTCAACTGTGATCATATCTGATGCAAATTCAGAGCGAGGTGTTGTTCAATTTTTAATTATTGATTTTCTTTTTTCTTTATTTCTTTTGCTAGGTAGTCTCGCAATCATAGGTTCAGAGAGACTTGATATCCCCCAAGTTTTGTGGACTCGCTCTGGTAGGCTTTGCAAAATCTGAGATCTAATTGACGGTCAGCCAGTGTTAGTTTCTCTCCCACCAGTTGTTCGGAGAAAAGAACCATGCAGTTTTTGCCAGTACAGAGCACTCAGCAGTCACCTGTCCGTTCTCACTCACTCAACTCGCTAATAGCTAACTCTCTCAAACCCGCAATGGCACAAAGTAGTCCAAAGGAGGTTGCTGCTATGATGGCAGCTTTTCAAAGAATCATGGATACACTAAATCAAAGAATTGCCGCTCAAGATGAGACTATTGCTCAGGATGAGACTAGACACTGAATCACTGAATCAAAGATCTGATATCTTTTGTCTTAACTTTCAATTGGTGGTATCCAAATCTAAGGTCAATTTTTGAAAAGACTTAGGCTGCCTGGAGTTGGTCAAATAAATCATCTATTCGGGGCAGTGGATATTTGTTCTTGATAATTACTTTGTTCAATTCACGGTAGTCAATACATAGCCTTAAAGACCCATTTTTCTTTTTGACAAACAGAGCAGGAGCACCCTAAGGTGAAGTGCTCGGTCGGATAAACTTCTTGTCTAGTAGTTCTTGTAGTAGAGTTTTCAATTATTTCAATTCAGAGGTTGACATTCGATATGATGTTTTGGAAATTGGTTTTGTTCCAAGTACAACATCAATAGTAAATTCAATTTCTCTATCAATTAAATCCCCGGGTAGGTCAATAGGAAACACATCAGGAAACTCACAAACAACAGGAATGGCTTCGACATTAGTCTTATCAGAAGTCTTAGTTAAAACACAACATAGATAACCCCAACATCCTTTCTTGAGCAATTTGACAGCATTCATGACAGAAATCAAGTACGGGAGAGAAATTACCCCATTCCCAACAAATACAAACTCAAGCAACCTCAGAGGTCAAAACACAATAGATTGAGAAACACAATCAATCGTAGAATGATACTTAGTCAACCAGTCTATCCCCAATATGCAGTCAAAATGATCAATAGACACAGACATCAAAGCAACATATAGTAGTACACCACTAATCACAACATCACATGCCGAATACACACAAGCACATAGCATAGAATTCCCAGATGGAGTAGATATAGATAACACATAATTCATGGATTCTAATGGTTTAGTTAGCCTTCGGGCAAAAGCATGTGATACAAAAGAATGTGTAGAACCGGAATCAATCAACACATAGGCATTCTGAGCACAGATAGAAATTGCACCTAACACTACTGATTCAGTATTATGTACATTGCCCGGCATAGGTGCAAAAACTCTACCCTGTCTCAAAGGTTCTCTCCCAGCATTAGTTCTTGTATTTGTTCTTGGTGCAGAAGTGGATCCTGCTGAACTTGCTACAGGGCAGTTGGCATTCTTGGATCCAATTGGACAATCTCTTATCATTTGGCCTGTCTTGTCACATCAAAAGCAAGCACCCGATACACAATGGCAAACCCCTCTATGTTTTCTTCCGCACTCAGGGCAAACAGGTGTAAAGCCACTACTCTGACTTGAGCTGCTAGGAGATCCCATGTTTTACTTCTTACTTGTAGCAAATGAACGGCCCTTTTTGGAACTAAATCCAAATCTTTTACCTTTTCACTCGGTTGTTGGAGCCTTGGTTTGTTTCATTGCAAATAAGTTGGCTTCAGCCATTAGAGCTCTATCGAGTACATCCATATATTTAGGCAACTTCAATACACCAACCCGATCAAACACATCTAAAGCCAAGCCTCCTTCAAATTTCCAAGCCTTCTTGTAATCTAAATCCACCATGTGAGGGGAAAATCGAGCAAATTTGGTGAACTTAGCTTCATACTCAGCTATAGACATGTTGCCTTGCTTGAGTTCCAGAAATTCAGAAACTTTTCTATCTCGGAAGCATCGAGGGAAATATTTTTCATAAAAGATTTCTTTGAATTGGCTCCAAGTCATAGACCCATTGTCGTTTCGGATGAGCATCCACCAACGCCTAGCTTCTTCTTTGAGAGTATAAGTGGCCAATAGACTGAGTGTCAGAACAAAGGAATACTTCAAACAATTTTTCTATTTGTAGCATCAATGTCTTGGCTTTCAACGGCTCAATGCCACCCAAAAAGGCTGGCGGCTTCATCTTTGTAAATTTATGAGTCAAGTTGATAATGTCGTTGTTTTCCGGTTCAACTTGTACTGGTAGAGGCGGAGGTTGCTGTCTTTGTTGTTACATCATCAACGCTATTAAGGCTTTAAGCATCTGTTCCATTCGACTCATTTGGGCCTCAGAGGATTCGATTGTACCATCACTTCTTGTACTATCTATTTTGCTATAAGTAAACAAGGAAATAATTAACATATGAATAATCTTGTTCATAGTGTTCGGAGTATTCAATTTTAGTTCATTTTTCAATTTAATGTATTTATGTTCAAATTCAGTTTCCACATTTACAGAAATTATCACACACTCACACATGCAGATGTAATGTCCCTAATTCTTTTCTTGGACATCATGTATCTCATATGGACTCGTGTGTGTGGTATAACAGGTGCTCTGATACCACTTTGTCACGACCCAAACCCGCCCCTATAGGTTTAGCGTCGTAACTTGCCAGTAATCCTTGGATTACCAAAGGCCTCTGTATAGAATAACATATAATCAAGGGGCTAGCGGAAGCAACTTACAAAAAAAATATGCGTCCATAGAGTTGTGCAGACATAGATGGGATAGAGAATTTAAAGCTTTATATACATACATGTGATGTTATAATTACATTAGTCATACGTCACCCACGTACACAAATAAAACAAAAATGAGACTTAGCCCAGCATACAGATAAATAGAAATTTGTTTAGATTTCAATAAAGAAAACAACTTAATCCACAAAACTCAACCACTTGACTCTTTCTAGAACCTCTTCGGGAGGCACACAGGTTGACTGACAAAACAAAAGTCCAGGCGATCATCATTGAGCCTGGTTACGTGTCTGATTACCTATATACATAAAGAGCCCAATGAATAATAACAGAGTAAAGGGTTTAATGAATGTTGTCCATAGCAGATACAGAATACTGAATTCAGTTCATATTAGAAATGGAATTAGAATCGTGTTCATAATCAAAATTTACAGTTAATCGTACGTAGTACATCCATTAGCACTAATAGAAATAGTTGACCCATGAAGGGACGGCCATGAAGGCATACAGTTGACTCACGTGTACGAAGACGGTATAGTTAGCCCATAAATGAGACATATACAGAAGGATCCATAACAGTTGACTCATGAGATGTATAGTTGGCTCATAATTAGGACATAAGCTAACGATGCCACGAATACATTTCAGAAACATTGGACAACCATTCATTCATACAGAAAATAATATTTCAAAAAACAGATCATCTTGTATCATTTAGAAAAATATGCATACATGAACATAGCTTTATAGAGTTATTACTCACAGTTTGCTCTAATAGCAGACAGACAGAGCGGATAAAGCAGACAAATAGAGCCGATAACCAGGTAGCCTATGGCGCATGACCTACACAAACACAGAACAGATACACATTGAAACACAGGCTCAGAACACACTTAACCCATTTCTTATCTATCTAGGTGTGTTTCTAACCCTTATTCTCATTATTGTGGCTTAATTAAGGCTTATGAATGCCTAAGATGAAATAAGGATGCCAAATTAGAAGTGGGAACACTTAGTCAAATTTTCAAAAACAGGGCAGTCCGCTCGAGCGCAACTTCGGTCGCTTGAGCGGTCTGCAAAGTTTGCAAAAGTACTGGTTACATGATTTTTCTGCTCGACGGTCACTCGAGCCAAAGACTGAGTAAATAGAGTCTCCGTTCGAGCGCAACTTCCTATGCTCGAGCGGTCTGCAAAGGTTTGTAAAACTTCTGGGAGTATGAATTTTACGCTCAAGCTTAGATTTCTTTGGTCGAGCGAAAGCACAAAACAAAGGGTGGTCGCTCGAGTGGAGATGTAGAATTCTGGAATTTCCAGATTACACTCCTAGCTTCAAAACTCAATTCTAAGGCAACAAAACATGTTCTTTTGGGCCAAAACTTAAGAGAACACTTATAAATTCATAAAACTTCATGATTTGAAAGCCATTTCGCAAAATCAGTTTTGCCAATTATACCAAAACCAAACTTGAAACTTTCAAAACATAACATGCATGTAATAAATTGAATTCAAAGCCTCCAAATCATAATCAAATGAGATGTTTAGTTCAAAAACATGTTAAATTCTCAAACCCAAGGCTAAAAATAAACATAGATGTGGAAATTCTTGTAAAAACAACTTCAAAGCTCATGATATGCACATGCATGCATGAATGGTTCCCAATTCCTATCTTTAAGCTCAAATCCCGTGCTAATTCACCTAGTTCACTTAATTTCACATACTTACCAACTCAATTACATAACTAAAAGGTTGAAGTCTTACCTTTAAGTCTTAATTTGCAAGAATTCCAAGTTGTTCTTCCCAAATTTCAAGTCTCTAGCTTAGTTCAAGCTAATTCCTTAATCTTCCTCCTTTTTGGTCTCAATCTTTAGCTCTTCCCCTTTCTCACATTATGTTGAGCTCAAATGAGTGAAGAAAATGTGTAGAATGCATTAAAAGTGGCCTGATATAGGCTTGGTTAAACATAGGCTAATTAATTGTAGTTAGTGCTAATTATTTTATTCTAAATATTTGATTCTGAATCGAATTCTAATTAAACCTACCATAAACTTCTAAAACTTCTAAATAAAACATAAACCAAGTCAATTCCATGATCAGATGCCAATAAGGCCTTCAATTCGTATACCGAATCAGAAATACAGACATATATTCCTACCATGAATAGATATAGATGCAAATAACATATAACATATGCAATTAACGCGGAATTTCCTCTTAATTACTTATTAGGCATTCTTAATCATGGTTTAACAGTTAATCACAGGTCAGGGTTGTTACAGTTCTCCCCTCGTAAAAGAGTTTGGTCCTCCAAACTCGAATTGCCTTCGTTTTAGAAGAACGTTGGGTCCAATGGAATTAAATCCGGATATCTCTTCATCATATCTTTTTCTGTTTCCCATGTTGCATAAGTTCCTCCATGATTTTTCCAATCAACCTTCACTAATGGAATCTCCTTGTTTCTTACTCTTTTGATTCTTTGGTTGACAATTTGGATTGGTCGTTCCTTGTAAGTATAATCATCTTTCAAAAGCACATGAGTTGGCTCAATCACATGTCACGAATCTCTCAAATAATCCTGAAGCATTGAGACATGGAAAACATTGTGCATATTCTCCATAATTATAGGTCAAGCTACTCGATAAGTCACCAGATTGATTTTCTCAAGAATTTCATATGCCCCAACGTATCTCGGTGCCAACTTTCCTTTAACTCCAAACCATGTCTGACCTTTTATTGGAATCACTTTTATAAGCACATGGTCTCTGACCTCATATTCTCTGTCTTGTCTTCAGACATCTGCGTAACTTTTTTGCTGACTTTGTGTGGTTTTCAAACGTTGCTATATTAGTTTCACCTTCTCAGTTGTCTCTTGGACCAGTCATGGCCCCAATAACGGTCTATCGCCTACTTTGGCCCAATAAATTAGAGAACGACACTTCCTACCATATAGGGCTTTATAAGGAGCCATACCAATGCTTGAATGGTAGCTGTTGTTGTACACAAATTCGGCTAAATGTAGATGAGTCTCCTAATTTCCTTGGAAGTCTAACACACACATCCGTAACATGTCTTCTAATGTTTGAATGGTCCATTCAGATTGGCCGTTTGTCTATGGGTGATAAGCACTACTCAGTCTCAGTTCATTCCCCAAAGCCTGTTGCAAACTCTGCCAGAATCTTGAAGTGAACTTAGGATCCCTGTCAGATACTGTGGAAACTAGAACTTCCTCTTAATTACTTATTAGGCATTCTTAATTATGGTTTAACAGTTAATGATAGGTCAGGGTTATTACAATCGATCCTGCTGTGATAAAAATCGCCAAGCTGGAGAAGGCGCTCAAGAAATCTCAATGCTTCAATACCATCTCAAACATTGAAGACGGTCATACCGAGGCCTCTGTAAGATTGCCAGAAAAGTTCAAAATGCCTCACATCGACAGATTTGATGGAAGT
Organism: Camellia granthamiana; assembly: GCA_036172215.1. NCBI lineage: Eukaryota > Viridiplantae > Streptophyta > Magnoliopsida > Ericales > Theaceae > Camellia > Camellia granthamiana. Next base: position 57,298,175 of record CM069917.1, on the reverse strand, counting down.
GGAGATCCTATCGTCTACGTCTGTCTCTTTTCGAATGTCCTGAAACCAATGGGCTTGACACGGGCTTAGAAATTGTTATTATTCAGAAGAACCTTATCAGATGTGGCAGCTATTTGGTATGCCAAACTAGAGGACTCGACCAAACGGAACTAGGAAGAACTATATGAGGGATTTATTTATCAATAGTCCTACAATACTTAGATAGAGGTAACGATCAGCGAACTAGAGGCAACCACTCAAAATCCCAAGGAACCCTTTATTGATTTTGCTGCAAGATGGAGGGTAAAGGCAGCCTGAATGACAAATACGCCTTTAGAGAGGGAATAGGTTCGGTTGGTAGTTCAAAACCTTGAACTGGACATGTTACAGAGGATGATAGTCATGCCACTGTCCACCTTTATTGCATTGCATGAACTGGGAGTTCAAATTGAGAGCGCTTTTAAGAAAAGAGTTATCAAGATAACAAGTGAACCGACAAAAAGGCCGTTTACTAGGGATACCAATGCTAGCAATAGCACCATTCCTAGGCCTGCCGAGATTAATATCGTCACCACAACAACCAAGATAGCCGATCCATTTGCTGGTGCAACCTCACAACCCACCGACCCAGCTCGAAACCAATGTAGAACTTTCACCCCTCTTCACATGAGTCCGACTCGCACTCTCAAACTTCTAGTAGAAAAAGAGCATCTTAAGCCCCTTGACCCTCAACCTCTCCCTAACCCACTCACAGCCAAACACGATCCCACCCAATACTATGTCTTTTACCAACAACACAATCATCCCACTGACTGTTGCTTTCGCCTTCGTTATGAGATCTGGGATCTCATCGACAATAAGATCATAGCTCCACCCTCAAAGCCAAATGTGACCACCAACCCCCGTCCACAACCAAGTCCCCCCACCCAGAAATATTAACCTCATTTATACATTACCGCCCACCTTCAACCCTAGCATATACATCACCTTATCTCATTTGCCTAAACCTGAGGTGGTTATTCCTGATAGCACAAATTTGGGCATGATGGATATAACACCCGAAACCCAACCAAAGCCTGTGGTGGCGGTAGTTGAAGAAAATGGAAATTCACCAAAAGAAGGGTTGTCTAATACCCAAATTGCGGAGAAGGGGTCATCACCCATAGCAGAGTATGATCCTAGTCGGTATATTGTGGCTTCTAACCAACCAAACCCAACAATCATACTACTAGACTCGCTTTGCATCAATGCCATTAGAGAAAATGGGCCTACACAAAATTTGGTCGACTGGCTTGAACAAGGTCTTGATGACCTAGCAGAGATAGATGAAGACTTAGAGAACCTCTAATTCTTTGAGGAATAGGATATGGGCAGTGTTCAGATCGGATGGTGGGATCCAAACCAGCCTGAATCTAGTCATGGGTGATTAAGCAGTGAAAAGGAATCCGATACAGAGGAACAGACAAAAAAGAATCTAAAAGAAGAGAAAATTGATAAGAATAGCAAGTCTAAGGACATGACTATTGCTAAAAGGGAGAGAGCATTGGAGCAGTTTCAAAGAGAGAGAATAGAGGAAATACAGAGAAAATTGGCCAAGAAGCAGGTGAAAGGAAAAAGAAAAGAAGACTTCGAGTCAAAGGCAAACGATATCCAAATTGCAGAAAAGACTGAATGGGAATCCGATGATAAGGAAAAGATGCCAAGAAAACTCAGACAGTATCGAAAGGCAGAAATTGAGTCAACTGCAGTGGAAGAGTGGCATACCGATGAAAGGCACGATGTGAACATAATCTGAATAGAGCTTGACAATGGCCCAGCAATGACCGCGGGAGAATGGTGGAAGGCTAGTGATCTAAGCCTTGCTTACACCGATGAAGGGTGCAGGACCAGTACCCCTGACAATACATGGTACATAGAAGTGATCAACCACATGACAATAAGTGGTCGTTATTTCAAACCCCCATCCTTAGACCAAGCAGAACCCTTCGGGAAAGAGGCTGAGAAGATGAAAGAGAAGGAGATAGAAGAAGACCTAGTGTTGAGGCATCTAAAGAAAATCCAAGCAGAGATTTTGATTTGGGGGTTGCGGATGGCTTCCCGGGAACATAGGTAAGCATTGCTAGAGGCGCTAAACAAAACCAAGCTACCTATAGACATCACAACCAACCAACTAGTGTCTTTGGTCACATCTAGGGATGTTACTCTATTGTTGTCTTTCACAAACAAAAAGCTGTCGCTCGAGGAGGCCAACCACAACAAACCTCTATATATAACCTTAAAAAGCAGAAAGAAGTAAATCCCGGTAGTGTTGGTGGACACCGGTTCAATAATCAACGTTTGTCTAGTGAGGACCGCTTATGCCATAGTCTTGAAGCCAACTGACTTCACACCTACGACTCAAGTTGTTCAAGCTTATGACAATACCAGCCGTGATGTCATAAGAATCTTTAAGAGTTAGATACTGATTGGTCCATCCGAACATAAGGTTGAATTCCATGTGATGGATGTGTCAGCAACCTTCAATCTACTCTTGGGCAGACCTTGGCTATATCAAATGAAGGTGGTTTGTTCAACGGTGCACCAACTGGTGAAGTATCCATTCAAAGGGAGGATTAGGGCTGTTTATTGCAATTCTTTGATCCACCCTCCTCACAGAACCAACACACCCTTGTTAGAAATACTGCATGGAGAAAAGGATGTGTTCCTCTTTGGATTCACCTTGGTAGAGGCCCGGTTGGTACAGTCTATCATGGCTGAGGATGGGGAGGGTTATGTGAGCGCCCAATCTATCTATATGTTGAATAAGCAACGACACCTTCCCGGATTGGGACTGGGTAGAAGTGGGAGGCAAGAAAATACTGCTACCAAAGAAGTAAGCCATAACCCCCATGCTTTTGGGTTGGGAAATGAGCCAACTACAAAGGATTGAAAGAAGAAAGACGAATTGAATGAGAGAATTAAAGCAAAGAAAGCGGGGAAGGCAATTTGAGTTGGTCCACAAGCCTATCAAGGGAACCCTAAACACATGCTTTGTCCACCAAGGAGAAAACTTTCCTTTTTGTGGATTCCCAGAGCCATGGGTTGAACAGGAAACAAAAAAGAGATACCCTGGGTTTGAGATCTTTTTCGATCACCAATTGTCCTATAGCGGGAGGAGAGGATCAACCCAAACATCGGTATAGGACAAGCTAGAAGTGAAAGCTCGGATAACGATGAAGAGGAACTGTTAGGGATGTGTAGACACCCCATTTTTGACCGCCCTTAAGACTTGGGCGCTGCTGATGGTTTACTTGGTGGTGAAAGATGTGTAGAGCAAAAGTTCGATTTCTTTGGCAAGAGGAGAGTCAAATCCCAACCTCACACCCCATTTTGGACCAAAGCTATTTTGAATGGTTTTTAGACCTTAAAACCCTCTCTTTCAAAATATTTTTGAAATAAAGTTTCTACAATGCTCTGAGGCTCGCATTTTGTTAAATGTTGCGCTTTTTGGTAAACCGATCAAGGACAAAGTGGAAATGAATGAAAGAGAGATGAAATCTTTGGAAAATCTTCCAAAATATCTTGTTTGTGGGTTTTTAGTTGAGGAAAATTGGAGAAGAGGGAAGAAACCCAGCTGGGGAAAGAGTTGGGCATAAATTGTTAAGAGAGAAAGTCGGGCAACCCTCGCTAAATCAGCCCTATCCTTTGGTATACTTGGATTTAAGCTATGAGGCCACTACCGTTGGAAAGAAGACTTTCGGGGCTTCATTTTGCACTTAAGAATCTCCTAAAGCCGAGTCCGGATGGGGGAGATATGATTGGCTAAAGTTGGGCATCATTTCGGTTGGACCGAAACTGAGCAGCCTTCACTAAAAGAGGGATATCTCTTAGCACACATGGAATTTTTATGTAAGGCTTGTATAATTGGAAAGAAGACTTCCGGTGCTACAGTTTAGGCTCAAGAATGACCTAAAAAGGAGTCCAAATGAAGGAATTAGGCTTTCTTCAAGTCAAGGACCAGGATTGATTTTTGCCATCGGCCTCTATAGAAGTGCATCGGCCACAATTTGACCTCAGCAGCTATAGGTCGGCCAAAAGTGAACCTTATCGGCCACAAATGTTGGCCGATCGGCCAAAAATGTCCAGAAAGCCCAGAATTGGCAGATATTTCTCCTCCAGCTGTTTCCAGCTTGTACCACCTGTCCTAGCTCAGATATTTTCGACCAAGCTTGATATTTTGCTATATAATGAAGCCTTATATCTCATATTCAAGAGTTAGAACATTTAGAGAACATTTTTGGCAAAAGATTTGGGAGCCTCTCTCTCTAGAAACTCTCTCTAGATTTCACTCTCTCTAAGGATTTTGTGCTTGAAGGCTTGCATACATCCATCTTCAATCTATCAACCCTCAAGAAGACTTGATCACCATTGGGCTGAGGTCCCTTGGAACTTGGTTTGAGCACCAAAAGGTGGTTTTGGCTTAAGAAAAGTGGCTGTTTTTGCTGCTGTGCTCCAAAGGTAATCACTCACCTTTTTTACCTTTACTTTGCATGCTTGTTTTACCACCTTTGCAAACTATTTTTGGCTTGGTTTTGAACTGAGAAAATCTCTGTTTTTTAGTCCTAAAAATGATGGTTTAGGCCTATTTTGTGTTAGGGGGTTGTCTCTCCCTTTTGTTCCTTAGCTTGTATAGCTTTTGAGCCATCTTCTAAGGCCTTTCAAAACAACTTTTCGTGGCCTTTGAACCACTGAAATCCAGATGATTTTCAGTGGTAAAAACCCTATTTTGAGGGCCCAAATAGGAGAGGATGGTCCCCTCTCCTCTTGTCTTGCTTGCTAGTGTTGATGGCCAACCAAATGAGCATGTGTTTTTACTTCTTTATGGCTTTGTTTAGGCTTATTTTTGTGACTTATCAGACCTTCCATAACTCTGTTTTTGGCTGTCTTGGTCACCTCTTGCATGCTTATTGCACTTGTAATGTAAATCCTCTTTGCTAGTCTTGTTAGCCTTACAAAGTAGCATGCTCTTGTGGTTTGAATTAGCTTAGTTCAAGCATGTTTTTGGTATTATTTTGACATGTTATAACTCTAATTTGGATTGGTGGACTCACACCTTGCATGGTTTATACACTTGTAGTGTATTTCTCACGAACTAGTTTTGTATGCTTCATGAAGTAGCATGCCTTTCTAGCATGATTTGATTCTATTTCAGCATGTTTTTGGTGATGTTTTGCCATGTCATACCTCCGTTAAGGTTTGGTTTGGTTGGCCCCTATAGACGTCCCCGAACGTCCCGAAAGAAATCTCGTTTTGTTCATTGGGCTTACTACAGTTCGGACTCAAATGTCATGGTTCTGAATCTAATCCCGCAAAGTGCAATGCGAGACCGATAAATCGCCAAAGAGTCCAAATCCGGCAAATCGTTTTGAAAAATAGATTTTTAGAAAGAAGTACCAAACATGGACTACTTTGCCAGATATAGATTCGCCACCTAAATATTTTATTTTGGGGGGAATTTAGGAAACCCTGACTCGTGCCTAAGGCCACGTGTCCGTCATCACCAAAGTTGCCTCGGCTCGGGAACTTGGGTATGATTGGGGAAGGTCATCTATGAGCACCCCCGCTCGCCCGATCAAAGATCGACCTGTACTAAGCATGATATCTTGTTTTTGAAAACACATGCGTTTTTATTCTGGTTAATTAGCTAGAATTACTATGTGATGCGCACAACATACAAGTATAGACTAGATCGCCTAATTTGGAACAAAGCATTGCATATCTATTTGTTTGGAAACGGTTCGAAGGTGCTACCCGCAAGTAGGCTACAACACGGATTTCGACGAATTATTCCAATTCAAGCAATCCAACCTTCACCCATAGGCATTCAAGCAGTTATATCACATAAGCAATTAGCCTCATGGTAAGCATGCTATCATGGCAACATTAACATACATGCAGTATGCTAAAGCATAAACACTCACAGTGTACTCCGAGCCAAAATAAAGAACTAGTTAGAAATCAATGCATGATCCTAGTTCATGTTAAGATGGCTAATGCAACACATGCAAAATGCAACTAAGATAGGCTCGGCTATTCTAAGATGGCATATGAGATGCAACAATCGATACATGTATTCAACTTGGAATTGAAATACAATGCAGTTAGCATGATGCGCCGAGCCCGGTGCATGCAATACAGATAAATGATGCAAACATGCATAGCATAAGGATGCTAATTGAAACGTGCCCTAAATCTAACCATCGTAAGCGGTTAAATAAAAGGAAGAAAGACGTGGGGTTGGAAGACATGCATCACACACACGCACGCTTGTTACACAATTGCGCCCTCTCTCGGAGGGTCCGAAAGAATAATACAAACCAAATAAATAATTAACTACTCTAGCTAATTAATTATTACAGACCTTTAATTAATTAACAAATTAATTACAAAATAAATTATTACAGACCTTTAATTAATTAACAAATTAATTACAAAATAAACTAGAAATGATTGGATAAAGCATGCTCGATTCGCCTTGCTCGGAAACCCGATGCCATGCCACATGCTGCCTCTGTTTGCACTGTTCTACACCTCTGAGAATTGTGAAAATCCTTGGGATGCTCCTGAATCCCCTCATAGTCATGCTGAGAAGTCACCGGCCAGAATAAAAGGTCACCGGCCACGGGGAAATGGTCATCGACCAGGAATGGGGATATCGGCCAATAATTAATGGCCGGTTGGCATTAAAGATGGTCGACTGACCATCTATTCCTGCAGAACCCTGTTTTTGCTGCAGCAGAGGACAGACGGTGCATGGCAAGGCATTTGCAAGACAATGTGTGCACGGCCATCCTCCCTATCATGCTATGAACTCAAGGGAGTATGGCTCTAGACCCTCGGGCCACCAATCACGCATTCCGATGTATGATGGCCAAAGGTGTCAAGTGTGCAAATCAATATAAATGAATGCAACAAAACAAATGAATGCTACACACTCTATCATATTGAATCAAGAGTGTCGGCAACCGAAGATTGAGATACGTTTCGTCACTTCAAGTACGAACGTCCCTCATTCTTCATGTTTGGTTTGACACCCCAAACCAAACGTAATGTAATGTATGTATGCCATATACAATGCAAAGCATGCAACCAATGCAATGCAATATGACATGAGCATGCCAAGTGTAATGCAATGCAACCTATCATGCAAACAACATGGTAATGCAATAAGTATATAATACTACAATGCAACCTAGATATGCAAATGCACAAATTGATAGGCATGCAACAATGACACCAATCATAAGGATGCAATAACACGTAATGCGATAAGCATATAACAGTACACAAATGCGCAATCCATGGACTTACACTAAGTATGGATAGGCCTCAGCCGTACCAAAACAGCGGCCAAAGTACCAAGAAATGAGGAACAAAACGCACCCAAACGTGCACATGTGCAGGTCCAACACCTAGGCATGAAAAGAGTCGACTCTTAAGCACATTAAGAAGAGGCAAATATGGACAAATCACAAGCATGACAAGCTCTGAAAATGTGTAAAGGATGATTCCAAATCAACCAAACCATGCAAGTAAGGCATGCAATAAAGCCCAAAACTCAAGGCTAACAAAGGGGTTCAAACCACGGCCATATCAACCAAGCCCCAAAGAGCCAAGATGACTTAAAACAGTCTTAGGGAAGACCAAAATAAGGCTAGAGCATGCATAGAATGAGGCCAAAACATGCTATAAAGGTGAGCACAAAACAAGACACATACAAGGCCCAAAAGGGGAAATACACCACACTTCTTACAACCGAACATGGTATGACTTAGGCCAATAAAATCAGAGGTATAATACGCCAAAATAAGCCCCAAAACCCAATGGGAAGGCATGCTAAAGACCTAATCATGGAGGCATATGCAATGGTCCAAACATGGATCACAAAACAACAACTCCTCAAAGCATTAAAAGTATGGCAAATGCAAGCGTACAAGCATGGAATATGGACTGAAATATCATGACAAGTGATGCCAAATCACTGAAATGACCCAAATAAAGCATGCTAGTGACTCACATACCCGAAGCTAACAAGCTAGAATGCATGGAGGCTATACAAAACAAGTCATGAACGACCAAAACAACCAAAATTAGAGCTTTAGCATGTTAAAACAAAGCTAGAACCTTCATGAAGTTAAGCCCAAAACCATGCTAGAAAGACATGTTACAACATGATGCATGTTAAGGCAAAACATGGGATTACAAAGCAAGTATATGAGACAAGTAAGAGGCTACCAAACCAACTTTAAACAGAGGTAAGGCAGGTCCTAAAAACCACTAAAGAGTGCTGAGATGGGACCAAAACATACCAAGCAAACATGCTAATGTTATGAGCCAATAATATAATCATATGAGACACAAAGGGAAGGGGGTGTCCCTCCCCTATACAAGACCTCAAAACTACTTCACCACCACTAAAAATCCTCTGGATTTCAGTGGGGAGAAGGCCAAAACAAAAGGGTTATAAAGCCCAAAGAGGAAAGCATAAAAAGAGACCAAACAAGGCCTAAGATGGGGTGGATGACCCCCAACACAAAAGTGACCTTAATGAAACATCTCAAGCATGAAAATACAAAACTTTTATCAGTTATACACTAAGCTCAAAACAATATGCAAATAGGCCTAAAACCTTAAGCAAAAATGGGGAATAAAAGGGTAAGTTCTCACCCTTGAAGAACACTTCAAGAACACCAGGTCCAGCACCTCCTTTTGATCAAAAAAACAACTCAAAACTCTGAAATCAACCCCTTGAAACCTCAGCAACCAAAGTATAGTGTAACACTAGGTGTCTTAGTGCAAAACTAAGAACAAAACCCCCTTTAGAACACTACTACACACAGAGAGAGGGAGATATAGAGAGAGAGGGATATATAAGTTATATATCAGATGAATCAACCTCTGGAAAAGGAGGGGAGGCCCTTCTCTTATAGGCAATGCAAATCCAAGCTTCCAAAGGAAGCTAAGTGTAAGGATGAAATCCCTCTATACACGTGTATGGAGGGCAGGATTTGTGCTCACCAGCTGGCACAGCTGGCATGCACAATGCCTGAAAAAGGCAAAAAAAAGGTCTCGGCCAAAAAATATGGCCGATCGACCAAATTAATGGCCGGCCGGCCGACCAACTATAGTGCCGATCGGCCAAAATAATTGGCCGGTAGCAATAAAACATGGCCAGTGACCTCAAACAATGGCCGGTGGGTTGAGGAAATAGAAAACAAGCCACCCTTTTCCCTCAAAAAAGAAACACAAATGCTTGGTCCACAACCAAGCACAAAACAGTCAAGTTGAGAGGTCTCGAGGCGAGGCGCGTGGCCGAGACCTCCGAGAACTCAAAACGAACACAAACATGGATGATCACCGAGTGTTTAAATGGTGACGTCCAAGCCTTGAGGACGGTCAAAAATGGGGTGTCTACAGCCCCTTGCATGCTCCATGCACTAGTAGTGCAATTCCATGAATTGGCCTAATGTGTATCATGCTTTAACATGTCATTCTAGCATGATTTTGGCTTAACTCTAAGAAGCTTTTGGTCATTTTTTAGCATGCTTAAGCTCTAATTTTTGTTGTTTTGGCCATGCATGCCATGATTTGTATAGCTATGGTTCATCCTAGCTTGTTAGCTTTGTGCATCAAGTCCACTAGCATACATTGCTTGACCTAGTTGAATGATTTGGCATCATTTGTTATGTGATTTTAGAGCATGTTTCATTGCCATGCACTCACATCTTTCACTTTTTCAATGCGTTACACACAAATATAGAGAGAGAGGGAGATATAGAGAGAGAGGGATATATAAGTTATATATCAGATGAATCAACCTCTGGAAAGGGAGGGGAGGCCCTCCTCTTATAGGCAATGCAAATCCAAGCTTCCAAAGGAAGCTAAGTGTAAGGATGAAATCCCTCTATACACGTGTATGGAGGGCAGGATTTGTGCTCACCAGCTGGCATAGCTGGCATGCACAATGCCTGAAAAAGGCAAAGAAAAGGTCTCGGCCAAAAAATATAGCCGATCGACCAAATTAATGGCCGGCCGGCCGACCAACTATAGTGCCGATCGGCCAAAATAATTGGCCGGTAGCAATAAAACATGGCCGGTGGCCTCAGACAATGGCCGGTGGGTTGAGGAAATAGAAAACAAGCCACCATCTTCCCTCAAAAAAGAAACACAAATGCTTGGTCCACAACCAAGCACAAAACAGTCAAGTTGAGAGGTCTCGAGGCGAGGCGCGTGGCCGAGACCTTCAAGAACTCAAAACGAACACAAACATGGATGATCACCGAGTGTTTAAATGGTGACGTCTAAGTCTTGAGGACGGTCAAAAATGGGGTGTCTACAGCCCCTTGCATGCTCCATGCACTTGTAGTGCAATTCCATAAATTAGCCTAATGTGTATCATGCTTTAACATGTCATTCTAGCATGATTTTGGCTTAACTCTAAGAAGCTTTTGGTCATTTTTTAGCATGCTTAAGCTCTAATTTTTGTTGTTTTGGCCATGCATGCCATGATTTGTATAGCTATGGTTCATCCTAGCTTGTTAGCTTTGTGCATCAAGTCCACTAACATGCATTGCTTGACCTATTTGAATGATTTGGCATCATTTGTTATGTGATTTTAGAGCATGTTTCATTGCCATGCACTCACATCTGTCACTTTGTCAATGCGTTGAAGGGTTGGTCCTTTATGCCTTGAACATGAGCCTTTGCGTATACCTTCATGCCTAAGCTTGCAAACTATCATTTCAATGTGTATTTGGGGTTATTTTGCCATGATATAACTCTAATTTTTGTTGGCGAAGCCATCTCATGCTTGGTCTTGATAGGTGTAGTGTTATCCACCTTATTTGCCTTGCATCCATCATGCCTTATGCCCTTCATGCTAACATATTTTGGCTTCCTTCCATAAATGTGTTAGACTCATTTTAACATGTTCTAGGACTGTTTTGGGTTGCCCTTGCCATATGCTTCATGTTTTGCATAGTTGTAGTGCAAGTGCCTTGCTAGCCTTAAGCTTTGGGCACCATAGCACGCTTCATTTGTATCATGTACATGATTTGGCATCATTCCACATGACATTTCAGAGCATGTAGCATTGCCATATTCCCACTTCATTCACCCTTTGAGTGCCTCTAAGGGTTGTGCATTTGTTACCTTGTTTGTGGCTTAGTGTGTATGCATGCATGCCTAGGCATTTGTGCCTCAATCTTAGCATATTTTGGTCTTTGTTTAGACTTATTTGAACTCTGTCCATGATTGGTTCATGCCTTTGTACCATGTATTGCATGCCTCCTTTGTAGTCCTCTTTGGTAGCTTTATGCTTTAAGGACCCTAGCATGCCATGCTTGTATTGATTGAATGATTTGGCATCATTTCATACCTTATTTCAGTGCTTATAGTGTTGCTACACTCTTACATTTGTCACTCCTTGAGCACTTTTGAGAGTTATCCTTTTATGCTTAGTTGGTGGGCTAAAGCATGTGCATGCATTGTCTCGCATTTCATGCCATCATTTCAACATTTTGGCCACTGATTTGGGCATGTTTGAGGTCTGTCCATTTTAGTTTAAGTCCATTTTGCATGTTGTTGCATGCTTGTCGCATTGCATGTTGTTGCATGCTAGTTGCATTGCATGACATTGTTGCATACTTGTTATATGCCATGTTGTTTGCATGCTTGTTATTTGCATTGTGTTTGGCATAATTTGCATTGCATTGTGTTTGGTTTGGGTGTCAAGCCAAACACGAGGAACGAGGGACGTTTCATACTTGAAGTGATGAAACGTGTCTCAATCCTCGGTCGCCGACACTCTTGATCAAACATGATAGAGTTTAAGGCATTTGTATGTTTTTGTGCATTCATGTGATATTGATTTGTGCAACTCGGTCCCTTTGGCCATCATGCATCAAAATGCGTGATTGATGGCTAGAGAGCCGAGCACTACACACCTTTGACCCTTAGACATGATAAGGGGTGTAGTTGCACACACATTTTCTTGCAAATACATTGCCATGCCTCTATTTGTGCTCTGTTGCAGCAAAAAGGAGAGTTTGCAGGAAGAAGTGGCCGATCGGCTATCTAGTGTGCTGATCGGCTATCAGTAATTGGCCGATAGCATTGAAATTGGCCGATGGACACTGTTCTTTGTCCGATGGCCACCCATCTTGGCCGATGGTCTCTCAAATTGTTCCTAAGGTGTGTCAAAAGCACTATGGGAGTTGGCACAGTTTTCAGAAGTCCAGAAGTGTGTAAACAGAGGCAACACAAGGCACAGTAGTGGATTTCCGAGCGAAGCCGACCGAGCATGCATGCATCCCTCGTCACAAGGCCATTTCAGTGCTTCTGTTAACTTAGAGTAAACTGTTATTTTATTTGTAAAAGTGTTGTAATTAATTAGTTAATGCGTTTAATTAATTAATTCGTTTTGTAATAATTAGTTAACTAGGAGTAGTTAATTAATTTTGTTTTGTAATAATTAGTCTAATTAGTTTAATTAGATTAGTTAGAATAGCTTAGCGTAGCTAGCTTGTATTATTCATTCGGACCCTCCGTCGAGAGGGCGAATTTTGTAATAAGTGTGCATGAGTGTGTGAATGTCTTCCAACCCCATGTCTTTCTCCCTTTTACTTAACCCGTTTTCGACGGTTAGTTTAGGACATATTTCAATTAGCATCCTTATGTTTGCATGTTTGCATCCATTCATCAGTCTTGCATGCACCGGGCTCGGTGCATCATACAAACCACATTGTATTTTAATTCCTACTTGAATACATGATTATCAAGTTGCATCTCACATGCCACCTTAGAATAGCCGAGCCTATTTCTAGCTGCATTTTGCGTGTGTTGCATTAGCCATCTTAACATAAACTAGGATCATGCATGATTTCTAACTAGTTGTTGTTTTGGCTCGGAGTACTAGGTAAGCCTTTACGCTTTAGCATACTGCATGTGTGTTAGTGTTGCCATGATAGCATGCTTGCCATGAGGCTAACTGCTTAAGTATATAACTGCATGAATGCCTGTGGGTGAAGGTTGGATTACTTGAATTGGAAAAATTCATCGAAATGCGTGTTTTAAGCCCACTTGAGAGTGGCAAAATCATGTTTTCAAAGCCCACTTGAGGGTGGCAAATCCACAACTTAGCCTACTTGCGAGTAGCATTTTCAAACCATTTTCAAAACAAACACACATGAGATGTTTCGTTCCAACTTAGGCGATCTAGTCTATATTTGTATGCAGTGTGCATCACATAGTAATTCTAGCTAATACACCAGAATAAGACCGCATGTGTTTTCAAAAACAATATATCATGTTAGTAAAGGCCGATCTTTGATCAGGCGAGCGGGGGTGCTCATTGCATAACCTTCCCCTCCCGTACCCAAGTTCCCGACCCGAGATAACTTTGGTGATGACGGATACGTGGCCTTAGGCACGAGTCAGGGTTTCCTAAATTTCCCCAAAACAAAAATATTTAGGTGGGGACTCTATATCTGGCAAAGCAGTCCATGTTTGGCACTTCTTTATTAAAATCAGTTTTCCAAAACGATTTGCCGGATTTGGACTCTTTGGTGATTTATCGGTCTTGCATTGCACTTTGCGAGATTAGATTCAGAACCGTGACATTGAGCCTGAACTGTAGTAGCTAATGAACAAAACGAACTTCGTGCCATTCGCACGCGGAGCCGAGACGTTCGGGCACATCTACAGGATGGCATTGGCTGACTTATTGACGGACTCCAATGTCAGGGCTGAGCTCGTTAACTTGGGAGATAGTGTTACTATCTCTGTGATCGGGGATGAACCAGCGGCTGATTACACTGGTCTCATTGTGGACATAGCTGAGGCTCTATGTCTAGTTTGCCAACTCGAGAGGGGCTTTATTGATAGTTCTGAATTGGATGATGAGTCCGGATCTGATTCCACCGAGTCTGTTGAGTCGAAATCAGATTCGAGTTCGTCTGTAGAGTTTGAGTTTGGCACTTCTGGGGATGGTAACCCGGTTGCCATGGTCATGTCTAGGTCTTCTTTTGTATTTTTCTTTGAGTCTGTTGTAACCAAGGAGCCAGAATTTCTGAATGAGAATACTGTAGTTTTCGTTTACTTCTCTGTGCGATTAATTTATTACACTGACCAAGATTTTCAAAGTTTTAACGAAAACGAAGAGGAAGAAATTCCTCAGGCTTTGAAAAACTTGATTGACCAAGAAGAGGAGAGAAGTGCTAAGCCTTACACGGATGAGATCATTGCAATTAACGTGGGTACTGAGAAAGATCCACGCTTAGTTTAGATCAAGTCCACATTGTCTTTGGAGGAATGTGAGCGTTTAATCGCTTTATTAAAAGATTTCAAAGATGTTTTTGCATGGTCCTACGAAGACATGCCTAGAATCGATCCTGAGATTGTATAGTATCGGATCCCTCTTGATCCCGAGACTCGACCAGTTAAGAAGAAATTTCACAAAATCCCTCCAGATTGGGCACTGAAAATTAAAGAGAAGGTCACCAAGCAAATCGACACCGAATTTTTGATGGTATCTGAATATCTGACTTGATTGGCCAACATTGTTCCGGTTCCGAAGAAGGACAGCAAAATTAGAGTTTGCGTCAACTTCAGGGATCTAAATAAGGCTAGTCCGAAGGATGACTTTCCATTGTCGCACATCGATGAGTTGGTAGACTTCACCGCCGGCCATGCCTTTTTATCATTCATGGATGAGTTTTTGGGGTATAACCAGATCTTGATGGCACCTAAGGATAGAGAAAAGGCTGCATTCACTACGCCGTGGGGTACCTACTGTTATAGGGTTATGCCATTTGGGTTGAAGAACGTTGGGGCTACATATCAGAGAGCTATAACCACAATCCTGTACAACATGATCCAAAGAGCGGATGACATGATTAAAAAATCCAAAGAGCGAGACGGCCATTACATCGCACTGGAAAAAATCTTTGAACGGATCAGGAAGTACAAGTTAAGGTTAAACCCGCAAAAATGTACTTTTAGGATGACTATAGGGAAAATTTTGGGTTTTCTGATTACGTAGAGAGGGATTGAAGTAGATCTATCCAAGATCAAGGCCATCTTAGAAATGCCACCACCAAGAACTAAAAAGGAGGTGTTTGGCTTTCAGGGGAAAGTGCAATTCATAAGACGGTTTATCTCCAAATTAACCTTAACTTTTGAACCACTATTTGGTCTCTTGAAAAATGAGAAGAAGTTCCGATGGGATGATCGATGTCAGTTTGCTTTCGAGCAAATTAAGCAGTATCTTCAGAACCTGCCTATATTGTCACCACCAAAACTAGGGAAGCCACTGATCATGTATCTATCGGTAACAGATTCAACCATGGGATGCATGCTAGCGCAAGAATCAGAAGCTAAAGTGGAAAAGGCCATTTACTACTTGATCAAGAAGATGTTGGATTACGAGACCCATTACACTCCTCTGGAGAAGGCTTGTTTAGCTTTGGTTTGGGCCACTAGGAAGTTGAAACACTACTTGTTAGCTCATTTTATAATTTTGGTTTTGAGATTAGATCCTATGAAATATCTCTTTGAGAAACCGACACTTACAGGTATGCTAGCTCGTTAGTTGCTTTTTCTCTCTGAGTTTGACCTCAAGTACGTCACTCGCAAGTCCATCAAAGGGAGAGAGGTTGCGGAATTTTTAGCAGACTACCCAGTGGAAGGAGATGAAGTAGTAGAGTACCTATTCCCAGATAAGGAGATTCTGCAGGTAAAAGAGCAGATGTGGACAATATACTTTGATGAAGCAGCTAACCAATACAGTTATGAGATAGATGCGTTGCTTATAGCACCCAATGATTCCCATATACCCCTAGCTTTTAAACTCCGATTCAAAGTATCCAACAGCGAAGCAGAATACGAGGCGTGTTTCGCTGGATTGGAAGCTACCCTAGAACCAGGGGAAATAAGATTGGACGTCATCGGAGACTCAAACCTGGTTATTTCTTAAGCCAATGGAGACTGGAAGGTTAAGGAAGAGAAAATGAAAGTTTATCATTAGACCCTGGACATTCTAATTCCAAGGTTTGAAAAACTGATATTTACACATCTGCTAAGAGAGAACAATTGGTTTGCTGATATGCTGGCAACTCTATCCTCCATGGTAAACATATCGCTCGGGGTTAAGATGTAGCCAATCATCATTGAACATAAATATGTGCCTGCTTACATGACAATAGCCGTAATTGACGAAGTTCAAGATAAGAACCCCTGGTATCATGACATTTGGAACTTTCTGGAAAAGGATGTGTATCTACCAAGGGCAAATGCCAAGGATAAACGAGGAATACGGTGTTTGGTCGTTCAGTTCATCGGATGTGAACATAAGTTGTACAAGAGAGGGCATCTAGGAATTCACAAGCTCTGCGTCGAAGAAGAAGAGTCGAAACATCTCATGAAGGCCATCTACGAAGGAGAGTGTGTAACAGACATGAATGGTGTGATGCTGGCCAAGAAGATCCTCAGGCAGGGATATTATTGGTCAACCATGGAGGAAGATTGTATTAACTTTGTTCGGCGGTGCCATAAATGTCAAATCCATGCTAATCACATGAATATCCTGTCGTTGAAGCTCTATAACATGACTTCATTATGGGCTTTCTCATTCTAAGGAATTGACGTCATCAGAGCAGTCTCGCCAAAGAGTTCAAATGGACATGAGTTCATTTTAGTGGCGATGAACTATTACCAAGTGGGTGGAGGCGTAGTCATATTCGGTGTTGAAAGCATCACATGTGGCCAAGTTCATTAGGAACAACATTATCTGTAGGTATGGGGTGCCAAATGAGATTATATCGGACAACAGCTCACACTTCAAGAAAGAGGTGGTAGATTTGCTTAAGAAATACAATATGATTTTTCATAAGTCATCAACATACAGACCACAGACCAATGGAGCCATTGAAGCCGCCAACAAGAATGTCACGAACATCCTGCGAAAGATGGTGGAAACTTATAAAGACTGGCCAGATAAATTGCCTTTTGCACTCTGGGGTTATAGAACGTCAATTCAAACGTCTACTGGGGCAACTCCCTACTCTCTAGTATATGGGATGGAAGTTGTTTTGCCGAATGAGATTGAAGCACCGTCATTGAGAATCATGACCGAATGTTAGATAGCAGAAGCGGATTGGTACCAGAACAGACTCAAAGAATTGATGTTGTTTGACAAAACAAGGTTAAAGGCGTTGTATTACATCCAAGGATATCAGCGCAAAATCACCAGGGCCTTCAACAAGAAAGTCAAATCCAGAAACCTCAAAGAATGAGATATGGTGCTTAAAGACAACCGAGCCCCCATCCATGACCCTAGGGGCAAGTTCTGACCCAACTGGACTGGTCCCTACATCATCAAATCTATCTAGTCAGGAGGAGCAATCATTCTTATAGATTTAGATGGCTTGGAGTTCTTGCCACCGATCAATTTAAAGAAATACTATCCCTAAGAGGCTCGCTAGGCTTGAAACCCGAAAGAGTGACCTAGGCAAAAGTTAGAGCATAAAAAAATTAGAAATAAAGAAAAATAGAGCTCGTAAGGTTGAAAACCCGAAAGGGCGGCTTTGGCAAAAATTAGAGTGCAAAAGGAGAGAGTTAATACTCGAGTGAACCTTAACCGAACTACGTAAGGCCAGATTCCCATCTTTGGGATACATAGGCAACTTTATCCTGAAGTTTAGCATAATCATTTTCAGCTCAACTGTCTTATCCATGTTTGATCAGCCCATCTCATCATCTATTGGCTCGGTTGTTTTACCTCAATTTGGCAGAAGGGTCAGTTGCAAGGGACAGAACGATGGTGGAGGTGAATTTCTATGGGCAATAATGATCTTTTGATTCAGGGCTATGCATCTTGAGTATTGATTCCATACTTGTCAGGTAGTGATCGTCTGCAGAAATTGTTTTGAAAGGTTTTAATGAAGTTGATTTTCTCAAAATTTTACTTTTTATAACAGACTATTCCTTAGACTAAAAAGGAAAATTTTCAGTACTCACAACTTTAATTACATGATTTCAATACAAGTACACCCTCCAGCTCTCAAGTTAAATCAAAGTTGCTTTTACATCATAATAATAATAAATAAATAAATAAATAATAAAAAAAACTTGAAAAAGAAATGTCAAAGCGATAAACTAGGGGCACAGATAAGTCAAGTAGTAGTTCTCTATCTCTTGACTGCACTCGTAGAAGTCTCTGTAGCCAAGGATGGCCCAACCTGTGTCTTGTCCTCAAGCCAAGCCAAGCATTCGCTAGAAAGGACATAACTGAAGCTAACAGTAGGGGCCAGAAGCTCTCTCGTCCTCCAAGCAGCAAGGTATCGAGCCAAGTGCGAAGCACGAACTGGAAATGGAGCAAGGTATGCCACTCCCTCATCTGGACGAGTCTGATCACATCCAAACTAGTGTCTAAACTAGAAAGGGAAGTAGAAGATGCAGTGTATGAGGCCGATCAACTGTATTCCCGACTGGCTAGATATACTGTAGCTCATCTTGGTCAAGTTAAGCCAGGGGCAATGCCAAGCGATGTTAGCCACAGATTTGCTGCACATCCAGTCGCACCATAGTCCCTTTGTGGGATAGTCCGCTAGCTACGGGCAAAAGAAGTAGGATCTAGCTGAATACTCGGGGCAAAGGTCCACGACCTTCAGCTTATCCATCAACCACACCTGGGGAGGGATAAAAAGAAAAGAGATTAAAGAATAGAGAGATGTGTGTTAAGAGAAAAAGCAAGGAAATGGCTTTGAGAGAAAATAGAGAGTGAAAGCCAAAATGATGTGAGAAATCATAAATAAGAGAGGGTGGGAAACAGTACCTGGAGACGCAATGGACTCCCCGCAAACTGAGTAGTCTCTCGCCGATGGTAAGCATCCAAACCCATCAAAGTGTCGGCCAATACAAAGCCTATGCAACTCTAACCCTCCTTGAGGCGTTGAGCCACTTCGATCAACCTAATGCTAACTCCGCTGCAACTAGGGGCAAGTAGGAAGTGTGCGAGTAAACATAAACAGAGGGCGTGTTGATGATAACCTCGCCAAAGAAGGTCACTTCTATCTTCAATGCCAGAAAACCGATGAATCAAGTCGGGTATATCCAACTCCTCGTCATGAGCCAAGGACCAAGCCTTGTATAAAGTAAACCCACACATTCGTTCTAGAGCCCGTGCATGGCCAAAACGAGGTTGAGGCATAATCTCTTCATTACGACGAGACTCCATTAATGCTTGAAACTCTTCGAGAGTTAGATATATCTCATGTGTTCCGAAGCGAAACACATAAGTGAGTGGATTCCAACATCGGGCAGCAGCGTGAAGGAACAAGAAACAAAGTGGAGTGCGGCTCAATGAAAAAAGAGCATTTATGCCAAAACCGCTGAAATTTACCTTTTTCGTGCCATCCAAAGTGGCTGTCCAATCTTTGAGCCTCTCAACAAGAAAAATCTCCATTTTCAAAAGAGAGAGAAAAAAAAAAAAAAAACGAAAAATATGAGGTTCTGTCGAAGAAGGAGCAATAGAAGACCTTTATAGAAGATAAGGTTATGTGGGTGGCTGATTACTGTTGCCAGCTGTCCAGCAGTAAGTCTTGGCCGGCTGGCCACTTCACCAGTCGGTCATCCATTCTGTTGGCCCTTTTTTACTTTTAAGTACTGTTTTGAGTCTTTTGTTACTAGCAAGTGTAAATAGTTGTGTTTAAGTTGATTTTACTTTGTTTTTCCTTTATCGAGTTATATTTTGCATTTTGGTCGATTGTAGGCTCAAATCTGGTTAAGAACTCATTCTCGGTTTCAAATTCAAACACAATCATTTTTATGCAAGTGTTGTGCCATTCTTGAGATGCCGTGCAAAACAAAATTCTTTTTTTATAAAACTATAGGGTTCAACCCCCTATCATAGTTTCTTACAAAAAAGAAATACAAGTTTTCAAAATGAAAGATAAGGACCTACCTGAAGCTATACAAGTTTTGAACTACCAAAACAAAAGAAAAGAGTAAAAACAATGCAAAATCAGACTCAATCGTATCATGTTCGTCGAGAGGTCCTCTTCGTCCTCTTCGTCCTCTTCCGAGGGAGGACTCAGGATCACTGTCGCCGTTAGCGCTACTGTCATCAGAGGGGTGTGACTCAGAGCCGACATCATCATTTCCAACCTGTGACTCAAAACCAGCCTCATTCTCTCCACTCTCAGACTTGGAGTGTTCACTCATTGTCCTCTCAGTCCCGCTGGTCTCAACATTATCTCCACTCAAAACTAGCTTTGAAGATGAGGAAGTCTCCTGCGCTTGAGACTCTCCACTCTAACTCCAGGCACCCCTACCTGTGCCTTAACCTCTACCTTCGCCTCTACCGCGTACAGGAGCCTGTCTACCTCTCATTTCCGTAACTAGAGGAGATGTCGCCAGTGCTACAGGTACAGACAGAGGTTAAAAGTAAGAAATAGAGTATCAGTATAATATTAGTGCAGAATCAGTATGAGTATGGCAAGAAGAGAATCAGAGCAGTCAGATGAATGAGAGAAGTAAGGGTACTTGATGACCATGGAGAGCGAGTAGGGCCTCCCTCCTCCGTACCATCTAGACCAGGGAGTCGACAAACTGAAGGAGGCTGTCCACCTACTCCATCGGCACCTACAAAAGAGTTTGAACATCAGTATACCAAAAGGGAATATGAAACACAAGCTACAGGACGAAGCGCATACTTGCTGCACGTCGGGGTCCCTAACGTACTCGCGCTTCTCCGGGTAGTCAACCAAAATCTTCTGGACTGTCCTATTCAGCTGCCAATATGTGATCGTAGCAGGGATCTCAAACAGACCAGCAAGATGTACAACGGGGGAAGCCCCTCCAATATCAAGCTTAGCCACACGAGCGGCACCTCTGGCAGTAGGAATATCCATAGCGCCTCCTATGTGAGCTTCGGTCAGAGGAGACATGAGGTGGGTCCAAATAAACTCAGTGTAGTCCCCAACCCCATGGAAGAGATCGGCGTCCTACCCGCCATATACTGCATAGTAGCCTTGACTGGTAGGCTATCAGTGATCTTCATGGATGTAGAGAAAGGAGCAAGAACAACGGGATCTGGTGACCCTAGGGTTTGGGGCACGAACCTCTTCCCTAAGTACCAGGTCCGGCAAAAAGGACCCTCCAGCAAGATCCGTAACTGGGAGGTGTCCCAAGACCCGACATACTCGTCCATCATCCCGGCCGACATCGCCATCCATGGCTACCACATTACCTATAAATAGAGAATTTACAGTTATCAGTTGTTGTCAGTGGTCAAAGTATGGAACGAAAGTAATAGAACTAAAATGGAATGGACATAAGTTTTAGATTACCTTACGCGACGTCACTGTGTCAAAGAAATGATGGTAATAGGCGAAGGTGGAGACACTGCGGGGCCGAGGGTAGTACCTGTCGTTGTATCGTCTAGAGTAGGGGACCGCTGCCTCCATCTTATCCCATGGAACCAAGGCAAGGGCAGGGAAGTAGGCATATACCCAGAGTTACAAGAAAAGATCAGTTTGTGAGTCAACAGGTAGGGACAGAATATAGGCAGAAACAGAAATAAAGATAGAAAGTGCAAAGCAGAGAGCATAATGTACAAACAGAAAGTGTAGCGTGTACCTCCCAGGCTCTCCATTAGCCTCCGACCTTGTTCTCCTTCTTGTGGGAATCGGAGCTCATATAGTCGTACAGAGTGGAGAGGCCAGCACTTCCCCAGTCATAGAAGCGCACTCGGGTAACACCACCAAAGCACTTAGCAAATATAGACCTACGGTATTCCACTTGTTCACAAACGAGGTGGTACCGAAAAGATAGACCAAGAAGCCTCGAGTATACTGCTCGATTTGCTCCTGAGTCTCTGGCTGACTCCTATGGAAATGGTCATAAAACCAGCTGTACCTTACCATAGCCGGCCTGTCGAAGGAAGGGT
This sequence comes from Camellia granthamiana, assembly GCA_036172215.1. Classification (NCBI taxonomy): domain Eukaryota; kingdom Viridiplantae; phylum Streptophyta; class Magnoliopsida; order Ericales; family Theaceae; genus Camellia; species Camellia granthamiana. The sequence goes on along the minus strand of CM069917.1, from coordinate 57,276,211 downwards.
GTGCGCAAAGAAAATAAATCCAGGCAGCCTCCCATTGGCCCATGTTAATGTCGAAAGGGATCGAATCACCCCCTACTCGCAGCCCCGTAATCATGGAAAAGTCATATGGGGTCATCGTTATCTCTCTTGTGGAGGAGAAGTGGAAGGAGTTAGTGGTGTCCCACCACTTTTCCACCAAAGCGCTAAGCAAGGACCAACTAGCCTGCAGTCGCGCGAGCCCCGAGCAAAATAGGCCAAAGCCTACCTCATCAACCAACTCTCTGACTCTAGCGGGGAGCTCCTGGTACCAGTCTCTCATAGTCATTACCCCATAGCCTCTCCAAGCGAGAGCATCACCCTGTGTTGAAAGAGAAGAATTTGTTATATACATGATAAATGAAGATTGTAATGACTATCAAAGTGCATAAAAAGGAGCAAAGGTTCTTACCTCAAAGGCGTCGTGTGAGAGGTGTAATGCACGCTCCCTCCAGAGAAAGTCTTCGGGCACGCCCTGAGCAAAGTCCTTAAACCATAACATGCAGCTAGAAGCCATCACATGTTTGCGGGGGTGATAGGTGGTTGGATGAAAAGGCCTCACCCTCAGTGGCAGCAACTCAAGCTCAAGCTCCGAAGGGTAGATCTCTTCTGCAGCAATGTCGGCGACAATGTCCTTTGCCACCCCAACCATGGAAAATGTAGTCGATGGTGAGAGAAAAATAAGAAAAATTGGAGAAATAAGTAAAAACCCCAAAACCAAGCCCTATGAGAGAAAAAAAAAAAAAAAAAAAGAGAGAGAGAGAGAGAAAAAGGTGAAAACTCGGAAGAGAGTACCAAAGACTAAGAAAAACCCGTGAGAATGAGCCAAAAACAATGAGAAACCCCAAAACTCAACCAAATCAAAATCCAATTGGTTTAAAACGTAGAGGGCCAAATTGGTTTCACGAATAAAGTTTGCGTGGGTCGTTGGATAAAGTGAGTAGGATGAAAATCTAGAGAGAGAGAGAGCACCTAGAGAGAGAGAGAGAGGAGGATTTTGGATGGTATGTGCATGAAAAAGTGGGCCAAAACTTGTTTTTAATGAGCCTCGGGTGTAAAAACCCAAAACTGCCCCCGATGTCAATACGGATGGCCGACCGTCCAATCGTTTTTCCAGTCGACCCAGCTTTTGGCCGGCCGACCCTTCAAGTGGTCCTAATGTGTATTTTGCTAAGATCCTGTATATTTTGTGCATGAAGGGTCCTGTATTCATCTGTAAAGTGGAAAATTAAAGAATTTGGGTGTGTTTCGGTTACAAAAATTTCTGAAATCCCGTTCTGGGTGCACCATTTCAAGTCCCATCATTTCTCCGAAGTGGGAAAGTGCCCCGATCTCAAGCTTGAGCAAGTTATATCCTTTTTGGAGCATTTGAGGACCTCTGAACTGTAAGTTGGAGATCTTTATGAGGTGTTTTCAAAACTACCGCTTTCTGTTTATCTTTTCAATTTTGTTGCCTATTATGTTGCATGGAGCATGCATCGCATCATATTCTGCATCAATTACAGCAATTATGTTTCATCCATTTGCATCATGCTTTTCGTTTTACTGTATTCGCCCTTATCACGTGAGTGTGATTTGGTTTGTCCCCCTCACCCTTATCACGTGAGTGTGATTTGGCTTGCACCCTCCACCCTTTCTGCTTGAAGCGTAGTTTGGCATGGAGTTTTATCCTTTCTGCGTGAAGCGTAGTTTGGCTTGTACCCCCTTCACCCTTATCATTTGAGTGTGATTTGGCTTGCATCCTTTAATCCTTTCGTGTGAAACGCATTAGGATGTTGTTTTCACCCGGTTAAAACCTCCCCTCTCTCCGTATGAAATACTGTGAGATACGCCTGTTGGTTACACCACCCTTCCCTCATTTCACGTGAAACACGTTAGGATGTTGTTTTCACCCGGTTAAAACCTTTTCTCTTCCTGTATGAAATACGATGAGATATGCCTATTGGTTACACCACCCTTCCCTCTTTTCACGTGAAACGCGTTAGGATGTTGTTTTCACCCGATTAAAACTTTTTCTCTCTCTGTATGAAATACGGTGAGATACGCCTATTGGTTACACCACCTTTCTCCTCTTTCGCGTGAAATGCGTTAGGATGTTGTTTTCACCCGGTTAAAACCTTTCATCTCTCTGTATGAAATATGGTGAGATACGTATGTTGGTTACACCACCCTTCCCTCCTTTCACATGAAATGCATTAGGATGTTGTTTTCACCTGATTAAAACCTTTCCTCTCCCCGTATGAAATACAGTGAGATACGCCTATTGGTTACACACCCTTCCCTCCTTTCGCGTGAAACGCGTTAGAATGTTGTTTTCACCCAATTAAAACATTTCCTCTCTTTGTATGAAATACGTTGAGATACGTCTGTTGGTTACACCACCTTTGTACCCCTTTCACGTAAAACGCATTATGTTACTCTTTTACCCAGTTCAAACCTTTCCTCTCTCCGTATGAAATGCGATGAGATACGCCTATTGGTTACATCGTTTTTCCTCATTTCACGTGAAACATGTTTGGAATTGTTTTTTGCTTACTCCTTTCCATATAAAGCACAATTAGATTTGTTTTGATTTAAGCTTTCATATATTGTCATCTAATTTATTGCTCATTGCATTATCTTGCATGATCATGGATTTTTCACAAATAACCTGCTTCGCGAAGTGTGTAAGTCCAATTTTCAAGTGCATTTTTGTATATGTCATTTGCATCTTGCCTATGAATTACGCTGGTTTGATTCCTTGCAAAGGGATACGTAGGCGACCCTCGGGTTCAATCAATTACATTTGCATGTTGATTGCTTGCCCAAGTCTTATGGCCTTGTCAAATGGGTTGTCTTCAGACTTTGACATTCATTTACGTCATTTCATGACTTCGATCTCTGTCAAAGAGGGGCAACTGTAAACACCCATTTTGACCACCTGTAGACGTGCCCTAAGAACTCCCGAGAAAATCTCATTTTGTTCTCTAGCTACTACAGTTCGGACTCAAATGTCATGGTTCTGAATCTAATCTTGCAAAGTGCAATGCAAGACTGATAAATCACCAAAGACTCCAAATCCGGCAAATCGTTTTGGAAAACTGATTTTTGTAAAGAAATACCAAACATAGACTGCTTTGCCAGATACAGAGTCGCCACCTAAATATTTACTTTGGGAGAATTTAGGAAACCCTGACTCGTTGCCTAAGGCCACGTGTCCGTCATCACCAAAGTTGCCTCGACTCGGGAACTTGGGTACGAGAGGGAAAGGTCATGTAATGAGCACCCCCGCTCGCCCGATCAAAGATCGGCCTGTACTAAGTATGATATCTTATTTTTGAAAACACATGCGTTTTTATTCCAGTTATTAGCTAGAATTACTATGTGATGCGCACAACACACAAGTATAGACTAGATCGCCTAATTTGGAACAAAGCGTTGCATATTTGTTGTTTGAAAAAAATGGTTTGAAGTTTACTATTCGCAAGTAGGCTAAATCAAGGATTTAACGAATTGTTCCAATTCAAGCAATCCAACCTTCACCCACGGGCATTCAGGCAGTTATATCACATAAGCAAATAGCCTCATGGCAAGCATGCTATCATGGCAACACTTACATACATGCAAGATGCTAAAGCATAAACACTCACAGTGTACTCCGAGCCAAAATAAAGAACTAGTTAGTAATCAATGCATGATCCTAGTTCATGTTAAGATGGCTAATGCAACACATGCAAAATGTAACTAGAAATAAGCTCGGCTATTCTAAGATGGCATATGAGATACGACAACTCGATACATGTATTCAAGTAGGAATTGAAATACAATGCAGTTAGTATGATGCGCCGAGCCCGGTGCATGCAATACAGATGAATGGATGCAAACATGCATAGCATAAGGATGCTAAATGAAATATGACCTAGAACTAACCATCGTAAGCCGTTAAGTAAAAGGGAGAAAGACGTGGGGTTAGAAGACATGCATCACACACACGCACACTTATTACAACAATTGGCCCTCTCGACAGAGGGTCCGAAAAAATAATACAAATCAACTAATTAATCAACTAATCAAGCTAATTAATTATTACACAACTCTTAACTAATTAAACAAATTAATTAAGCTACGAAAAACAGTAAAGAGGCCTCGAGAAGAGGGACAAATGCATGCTCGGTCGGCTTCGCTCGGAAATCCGTTGCCATGCCTCATGTTGCCTCTGTTTGCACTGCTCTGTACCTCTGCAAAATGTGAAAATTCCCAACACACTTCTGATTCACCCCATGGGCACTGTGGGAGGCCATCGGCCAAAAATCATGGTCATTGGCCAAGAAACAGGGGTCATCGACCACATATGAAGCCATCGGCCAAACATTTGTAGCCAACAGGCACTGAAGATGGCCGATCGGCCATCCCTTCCTGTAAAATGCTCTTCTGCTACAGCAGATGACAAACAGAGTATGGCAATGCATTTACAAGACAATGTTTGCAGCTACACCCCTTATCATGTTTGAGACTCAAAGGTGTGTAGCTCTCGACCCTCGGACCACCAATTACGCATTTCAATGCATGATGGCCAAAGGAGCCAAGTGTGCAATTCAATATCAAATGAAATGCACAAAACACATAAGGGACCTTAACCTCTATCATGTGTGATCAAGAGGCAAGGCAATGCACACACAATGCTATGCAAACTAAGCATGCAAGCAAGCATGCAAACAACTCTAGCATGCAACAAGTATGCAAACAACTTAAGCATGCAACAACATGCAGCAATATTGTGCAATGCAAATAATATGCAATAGGTATACAACCTAAACATGTAAAAATGCATGGCATAGATATGTGACAACAATACCAACAACAAGCATGTGACAACATGTAATCTTAATAAGTATGCAAGATGGATGAGCATGCAATAACATGTCAATTAGCAAGCATGTGACAACATGCAATATGACAAGCATGCAACAAGCATGTAAGCATGATGTAAAGTAGCAACTTTAAACAACATGGTAAATGGACTTAAATTAAAGATGGACAGACCTCAGCCATGCCCAAAATCAGTGGCCAAAGTTATGAATTGGAAGCATGAACATACAAAACAAACATGCACGGGTAAATGGTTCAACACCTAGGCATAGGAGGGCAACTTTCAAGAGCACTTAAAAGGGGACAAATATGGACATGTGACAAACATTGCAAGATCTGAAATCATGCATGGAAAGGTGTCAAACCAACCAAACAAAGCAAGCAAAGCATACAAGAAAGCCCAAAGCTTAAGGTTAGCCAAGGGACTCAAACCATGGCCATGCAAGGCAAGCCCCAAAGGGCCAAGAGCATCCAAAACAGTCCCAAGGCAGGTCAAGACAAGACCAAAAACATGCTCGAAACTAGCCAACACAAGCTAGAATACAACTCTGAAAGGCATGAGGCATGCAAGGCTACAAAGGGGTGTTACACTACACCTATCAAAACCAAACAAGGCACAACTTAACCAATGAAAAACAGAGTTATGGCATGGTAAAACAAGACCAAAAATCCACTTAGATGGCATCCCAAAGACCTAAGCATGGAGGCATGCACAATGATCCATTCATGAGGCATAAAACATCAACTCTTTAAAGCATTAAAGAAGTGATAAGTGTAAGTATATGAGCATGAAACATGGACTAAAAACACATATGAATGATGCCAAATCATGAAAATGGTCCAAGTAATGCATGCTAGAGGACTCAATACTCAAAGCTAACAAGCTAGATTGAACCAAAGCTATACAAAGCAATGCAAGCATGACCAAAACAACACCAAACAAACTTTAAGCATGGTAAAACAAGGCTAAAAGCTTCTTGAAGTTAAGCCAAAAGCATGCTAGAATGACATGTTAAGGCATGATGCATGTTAAGGCAAATGAGAGGATTGCAAGACAAGTACATGAAGCATGTAAGAGCCAACTAAACCCACCCAAAATAAAGTCATGGCATGCTAAAACAACACCAAAAAACCACTAAAATGGAGTCAACATAAGCTAGAAAAACATGCTCAAACATGAAGCATATAAGACTAGTTTGTGTGATTTATACTACAAGTGTATTAGGCATGCATGGAGTGACAAAACTAAGCAAAAATAGTGTTGTATCATGGCAAAACAAAGCCTAATACATACTGAAATGAAGCTAAAACAAGCTAAGCAAATATACTACCAATATAAGCCATTTATGCTAGCATACAAGACAACAAGGAGAGGGGATGACCCTCTCCTATTTAAGACCTCAAAACTACACTTCCACCACTGAAAATCCTCTAGATTTCAGTGGTAGAAAGGTCATGCAAAGCCAAGAAGAAGGGCCAAAAGGGATGGCCTAAAACAAGGCCTAATAAGGCCTAAGAGGGGATAGATGATCCCCAACCAAAAAATGACCTTAAACAAAGATCTAAAGCATAAAAAATTAGAACTTATTGTAGTTTAGAGTCAAGCTTAAAACAATAAGCAAAAGGGTCTAAAAGCTTAAGCAAGAATGGGGGTTTAAAAGTAAAGAACTCACCCTTGAAGACCACCTTGAAGAACACAACTCCAGCAACTTTTCCAAGCTTAAACCAGTCCAAGAACTCTGAAATCAACCTCAAGGGACCTCAGCTCCAAGAGGATGGTGTTCTACTAGGTGTTTGTGTACAATAGTAAGACAAAATGACACTTTTGAAGCACAAAATGAAGAATCAAGGCAAGATAGATACAAAACTATATCTAACACTCAAACCCTAATTTTTTGAACCTCTGAGAAGAGAGGAGGAGCTTCCTTCTTATAGAAGTTCAATTCCTAAGCTTGTTGAGCAAGCTAAGCAATTGAATCAAATCCCTCCATACACGTGTATGGAGAATGTGAATTGTGCATGCCGGCTATGACAGCTGGCATAAAATATCTGCATAAAGCAGATGAACAAGGCTCGGCCAGAAAACAAGGCCAATCGACCAACACAAGGGCCAATCGACTAAAAAGAGTGCCGATCGGCCAACACTTTTGGCCGATGGCAAGAAAACAAGGCCGATGGCTTCATGCCTTGGCTGATAGGTTAAAGGGATGGCCAACAAGCCACCCTCTTCCCTTAAAAGCAAAAACACAAGTGCTTGGTCCACAACCAAGCACAAAACAGACAAGTTAAGAGATCTTGAGGCAAGGCGCGCGACCGAGACCTCCGAGAACTCAAAATGAACACGAGCATGGATAATCATCGAGTGTCCAAATGATGACGTCCAAGTCTTGAGGACGGTAAAAAAAATGGGGTGTCTACACCACCTCACGCTGAACACTTGAGGATGAATTGTTATGTTGTGCAATCATTCGATTTCTTCAGCAAAAGGCCTCGGTTTCAAGCTTCAAAACCTAAACCTTGTACCCCTTTGGACCAAAACCTTATTTTTTCTCACCTAACCACTCAGAGAAGAGCTGGCCAACAAGTGGTTGGCATGCCCTTTTTGATTGGTCGGCCATACCTCCTCATAGCCAGCCGCCATATTCAACGACAGCAGATATTTTGCAATAGCTAGTTGTCCCCATGCCCATAACTTGCACCAGCTGTCTCTTTACAGATATTTTTCCGACGTGAGATGGTGTTTTTCTATAAATACAAGCCCCGCTTTCATGGTTTGGGGTTAGAGAATTTTGGCCAAAAGCTATAACTTGTGTAACACATTTTCCTCTTCTCTTGAAATTTACATACACCATACATACACCTTACAAGCTTAAACTTGAAGCTTTGGCTGAGATTTGTGAAGATAATTTCAGCCTCTTGAGAGTGTCTAGCTTGTGGCTTGCTTACTAGGAAGCTCTTCCTCTCTTTAAAAGAGTAATCTTTCAAATCTTTAACCATCTTTTCTCTCTCTTTTCCTTGTGTTTACTTGCTATTTTCAGAGTGTTTTGAGGCCTAAAATATGTGATTTAAAGTCACAAAAAAAAGAAGGGGTTAGCCACTCTTCCTTCTTTAGGCTCATTAGTTAGTTGAAACCCTTTGGTTTTATTCCTCATTTGCTCACTTTTTCTACATCTAAAACTTGTTTTTCAACACTATTTTTGTGTTGTTTTGGTACTTTTTAGTGTTTTAAATTATGCTTTGAATATTATAGATGTGTTATTGTAAGTCCTTATGGATTTGGTATAGGTTATAACTTCCAATCCATTTGAGTTGATAGTCATTTCCTTTATTTTTATAGCTTTCATATATATATATATGAATATTCACACCATTGTAATCACCCACCTTTTCATTAGCACTCTGCAATCTCCCTCATTTCTTTGTTTCTTTGATTAAGAGTTGTATCAAACAAAAGATTGTTGCTCGAGGCATAAGAAAGAGACTTCTCATGCTGAATGGTTTAATCTCTTCAGAGGTTCATTACTAGGGCATTACATCTCTCTTATGCTAAGCACAATCCCTTGTTTGATACATTCCTTTATTGCTGGTGCATTTACTTCTAAGGGACTAATTTCTTGTTAGATCGTTGGAAATCATAAAGGAAAGAGTCATTATAGTCCATGATTGAGTTTGTATTTGGAGTCATTATTGCCCTTTTTGGGTTTGACTAGTCATTATCACCCTTTTGGGGTTTGACTAGTCATTATCACTCATTTTGGGTTTGATTCCGAATTCATTATTGCTTGTAAATGGGTTTGATTCTTCCTTTGTAGTTTCCCCCATAGAAAAGGGTTTGAAAAGCTCATTTCTCGAGTCAAGTCATGCCTGCTACTCTTTATTGCTTTTAGACTTAGTGGACGTAATTATCACCTTTGGACAAAAATGAAGAAAAGATAAGGACATGGAAAGGTAATGTAAAAATGGCTAATAAAATTGGAGTAAAAGAGGTAAAAAGAGAATAAAATTTGATTAGGTTTCGTCGAATGTTATACCAAGCCTATTGCGTCTTGAATGATTGCAAACTTTTTAGTGATGTTCAATGATTTATAAAGCAACCCTTTCCCTCGAGGTAACTCCATGATAGGGAGGAGGTGTTGTTTGTCTTTTGTTTCATATTATTGAGCTCTTGTCCTATCGTTTCTAAGATCATCACGCAACAAATTCATGATAATTGATGATTTGAGAATCGAATCTACTCCTCCTTTGATCATCTTCATGATAGGGAAGAGCAGAGAAGATAAACATCTCCTGGACACACTTTGTTTTTGCTCTGTTTCAGCACTGTTGCAGCAGGGTGTTCCCTAGAAACAATGGTCGACCGGCCATCATTCTATACGGCCGACCACTTCTCAAGGCCAGCCGGCCACCTATTTTGTACAAGCAGTGGCATTTTTACAGTAGAATAGAACAGAATCTGAGGCCAAAACAAAATAATTTTCTGACTGCAAATAGACCAGATTCTGGTTGCAAACTGAGAGGTTTCTAGAGGATGTTCTCGATTATGCACATGCGGTTCCTCGCCTCCTGTTCAAGTCCATTAGCTTGTAGCCTTTAGATTCAATGTTGTAATTAATTAATTGCTTTGCTTTTATTCGAATTTGTAATAGTTAATTAATTAGTTTACTTCATTCAATTGTGTTGTAATAATTAGTTTAATTAGGACATTCATTCAGACCCTCGTGTGCGAGAGCAAACTTGTAATATTTATATCTTCCAACTCTCATTTCTTTCTCCCTTTTATTCACTTGCTTACTATGGTTACATGTAGTATCATATTTTCTTTTCATATCATTTCCATGACTTGCACCAATTTTTGCATACTTTAGGATTTGGCTCATCATACTTGGTAACATTGATTATTTCTTGCTTGAATACATGCGCTACCATATGCCTTGAATTGATTCACATGTCATGTTAAAAAGCCGAATCCGATAGTTGCATTTTGTATGTGTTGCATAAGTCATTTTACATATTAGGAACAAGCATTTTTCTAATTATTTTCTTTCCTTTGGCTTGCCTCGGTTGAGTATTAGGTGAGCAATTTTTGCTTTAGCATATTACATGAGTGTTTGTGTTGCCATGCTTAGAACCCTACCATGAAGCTACGTGCTTATTTGAAATACCTCTTGAATGTCTGTGGATAAAGGCTATGTCGCTTAAGTTGGGATAATTTTGATTAATATACATACGAGCTTACTTTTCAAGTAGCACGTGTTCAAAACTCTTTTTAAACAAACATGAAATCAAAACATTCCAAAGTGAGTGAAATAGTCTATACTTGTGTGCCTCACATAGTAAAGTTAGCATTAATAATCAGAACAAGAGCATATAGTGTACATAATAATCACATCATGATTAGTAGAGGCCGATCTTTGATCGGGTGAGTCGGGTGCTCAATTCATGATCTTCCCCTCTCATACCTAAGTTTCCGAGTCGAGACATTTTGATTATGACAGACAAGTGGCCTTTGACACAAGTCATGGGTTTCCTAAATTTTTCAAAAATATTTAGGTGGCGACTCTGAAATCTGGCAATGCAGTCCATTTTTGACATTTCTGATGATAAATGGATTTTCTAAAGATTTGCCAGATTTGGACTCTTATTTGTGTTTTTTTCTGTTTCACATTGCACTTGTGAAACCAGATTCAGAACTACGGGAGTTTGAATTGTAGGACTATCGTATCTGAGGAGACTAAACCCCTCCGAGGAGCACGAAAAAACGAGCTGCACTGAGCAACCTTGTTGAATTGATGAAAAGATGTTCTCTCCAAAAAAGGTGTGAAACCCATTTTTAGAGAGAGAAAATAAAGATGCAAAAATAAATTCATGAGCTCTGTTTTATTTTAAAACTTTTCATCAAGATTTACCATGAACAAAAGTTTCCATAGAGTTTGTAAGCACACAAAGATGTATATACAATTCAAGAATCGATTTTACAGTAATTTTAAAATAAGTTTAATCATAGAGAAAATTCAAAGCCTAGCCGTAGCTCATGATGGTTCAACCATCAAAATGTTGTTGAATTTTTACTTACAGCAACATTTTTGCTATTTACTTCGTTGAACTCTTTCAGACAATTCCCACAAATAGCGCCAATTGTGAGACCTAGAAAATCCTCTCACATGGATTGTTGATGAAATCTAACAAATAGATGAACTTTGCTGGTAGATCTGCAAAGATGAGCATGGTCGAGCCGCCCAATTGAGGTTGCCGGCCGTGGACACTCCAATAATAAAGTTAGTCAATTGAATCAAGGAAAAAAGATGAAGAAATGAGAGGTGTTGTGTGTGCTCTGTTGTAGAGAGATTAGGCATACCTATATTCCACGGGGTGTCTCCCTTTTATAGATGGGGGTGTGATATTTGTTTGATGGGCTTCTTTATTTGGGTTGGGCCCATTGTTAGGATTTGTTTGGGTTACCCCAATAAGCTGGTATTTTTTAGGCCACCACATTGCTAGTTCTAGGTGAAATATATGTTCGTTCAGCTTTGATGGGTCCATTCAGTGGCACTTGCTCTTGCTTCAATGAGCTATTCATGTGGTGGCGTAAGCCGAGAAACGAGCGGGCTTGATTGAAGTAGACATAGTATGCGAAAGGTGTTTGCTTAGTGCTCGAAGGCATTGCTAGGTAGCCATGGTAATCATGTTGATCCATTCCAAGGCATTACTCATGAAATTGCATCATCGTCATGTTTCCGAGTGCAATGTGGATTAGTGTTAATGTAACGAAGCTGCCAAGGCATCTTTGTTGTGCTAGTTGTACATTGTATACAATGCATTTGCTCCATTACTTTCGAATGATATTTGTTATTCAGGACAAATTCAGAATTAACTTCAGTCAAAGTTGCCGATGAGTTGCTGAGTTGAAGCCGAGATGCTAGTTCTATCCTGAGGAGTAAACTGAACTTGTAGCTAGCTTTTGAGAAACTTGAAGGTCGCGAAACATCTCCAGGATGACACGAGATAGTTGGGTTTCTTGCACAATGTTTTCTATAATTCTGTTAGGGTTTGTCCATCGCACAAGTTGGTCCATCGGCACATTGTTTTAAACTAGTGAGAGTATGTGTAACATTAGGCTTGGCTGAGTTAGGTGCAATTTAGGTTGCTTGCTGTTTGGTGAAGTTGGTTAGTAACCATGCTAAGACAGTAGTGCCGAGCAATGCTGATGCACTTCTTTCTAGGAATTAAATCATGAGATTTTTGCCGAAAAGGTAGATGAATTAATAATTGTAGTTTTTTCCGAGAAGATGACAAATGTTGCGGAGCATGTTGCCAAGCTGAAATTAAGAGAAATTCGAGTTGTAGGTTTTTCCCCGTTCATTTAGTCATCACCATCATACTAGTGGTTCAGAATCTCGATTCATTCATGGAGTCTTGGTGTTGAGCTATCTGACTGAGGGCCGATGAGTTGCTAAGTTGTGGAGTAATGCTCTACACAATGGGCATTGGTTGAGGAATTGCACGGCTGGAATTGAAGCTTGTTCGTCATACATCCCGTCATAAAATATTTGTTGTGTAACGGTGTTGCTGAAATGAACTAGGATGCTTTGCGATGTTGATGGTGGCCTTACAAGTACTCAGCTTGTTTTACATACATCCCGTCATGCAAATGTTTGTTGTGTAACGGTGTTGCTGAAATGAACTAGGATGCTTTGTGATGTTGATGGTGGCCTTATAAGTACTCAGCGCTAGAGTTTGAATTGTGATGTGCTTTGTCATCAGCGCCTTGTGGCCGAGATGGTCCTCTAGAGTTGAGAAGTGTTGCTTATATTGTCGAGGCTGCTTGTATGCTTTTCGGTAAATGACGGGTGTCGAACAGTTGAAAGTAGGCATTCGTGTTGATTCATCTGATGTTAATCACTCTAGAAAGACAAAATATAGGGTCCTTATCTAATAATGAACCACGAGGAAGAGTTGGTTGGTATCTACTAGGTGTAATGAAGTTGCCGAATCCGAGAACAGGATAGTATTGCCAAGATGAAGCCAAAATGTCGTTGCCAATGTGCTATGTTGAGAGGCTTGAGGACAGAAAAAATCATGTGGCTTCATAGTCGGTACTTTAGTTATATGAATTAAAGCTCGGAATCGAGTCATGACCGCCATGTTGGTCACTTTTTGGGCATAGAACTCGCCGATCACGCACTTGGTGAGGGACGACAACGCGATCAAACTCTTACCAACCGTGCTTCAATTGCGATCTTGATTTTGTGACTTCAAGTTAGGAATCTTCTTGGTGGATGGATGCACTTCTTGGTAGCCAATAGGACTCATTGAGATGGTTGGCAAAATATTGCGCACACTTGGCGAAATAGAAAAGTTAGCTCAGAAGTTATTGTTGCTACTTGGCGACAAATGGCCAAACTGAAAGTGGCTACTCAGCTCTTTTCTCAAATGAGTTTAGCTGGTGGTGGGCTAGAGAAGCCGATCGCAAGGATGTATTGTGATGAGAGCTTAGGTTTGAAGTATGTGCTGCCTCTTGTACTTCTAGCGGTGGTCCAGAGTGGTAAACGAGCTACTTGTTATGTCGCTGAGGAGCATACTTTGTTGCCGAATTGGTTGCATTCATCGGAGTCCTCCACGGGAAGGGAGGTGATAAAAGTTAGTTCCCAAGAAATAATATTGTGCAACAATAAAGATATTTGAGAGAGAGAGAGAGAGAGAGAGAGAGAAGAAAAACTAGAGGCCCAGTTTTAGTTGGCAACCTTTTTTTTGTTGGCTTGCCAATAACAATTCTAGAGAGGGTCATGATCCATAGAATCTTTAGGTTTCGTTTGGTTTAGTTTTGGAATTATGATTTAAGTATAGAATTGTGATTTAAGTGTGGAATTGTGAATTAAGTTTTGAAAAGAGAAAATTTGTTTGCTTATGCGTTCTAAAAAGAATTTTTGATTTTTGAATTTTGAAAAGAGTTTTGAGTTTTAAAAAGAGTTTTGAGTTTTTGAATTTTGAGTTGTATTTTGAATTTTTTGGATTTATTTTTTTAAAATATTAAAAGAATTTTTAAGAAAATTTTATTTTTTTAATTTTAAATATATATTTTTTATTTAAATATTTTAGATATTTTTTATTTTAAATATTTTATTTTATTTTGTAAATATTTAAATTTTTTTAATTTTAATATTTTAAACTCAAAATACAATTTCACACTCAAATCGTAACCAAACATGTAACTCAACACTCTGTTCAAAAATTATTTTCACAACTTATAACCAAACACACAATTCGAAACTTCACGATACTTTCAAAACTTTACACTAAAATCATAACCAAAACACATAATAAAAATATATATATATATTTAAAGGATAAATCGCGGTAGCTCGAAAAATGGAGCTCGATTTTGGCTCGAGAGAGGAGAAAAGAGGAAGAGAGGGAGAGGGAGAGGGAGAGGGAGAAAAGAGGAAGAGAGGGAGAGGCAGAGAGAGAAGCAGACGGGAAGAGAGGGAGAGAAGACGCCGCCGATCGTCTCGCCGCCCGCCGTCGTCGCCCAGCTCCAGATCGTCGCCCAGCTCCGCCGATCGTTGCCCAGCTCCGCCGATCGTAGCCCAGCTCTGCCGCCTCCGCCTCCTCCCCCTGTATTAGGGCCCCCTCCCCCTCCCCCCCTCCCCCCTCCCCCCCCCTCCCCTGTATTAGGGCCCCCTCCCCCTCCCCCCCCCCCTCCCCCTCCGTCTTCTTCGTCTTCTACCCTCCTTCTTCTTCTTCTGTCAAAACCAGGGAAAAAAAAAAAAAAAAAAAAAAAAAATCGACCCCAAAACGACGTCATTTTGGGGTCGAGCCAAACATTCGAGCCAAATGTTCGAGCTACCAATCACTACTCATATTTAAAAATATATTTATAAAATAAAATAAAATAAAATATTAAAAATAAAGATAAAAATATATATTTAAAATAAAGAATAATTTTTAAAATTTTTTTTAATATTTAAAATATTTTAAAAAAATACAGTACATAAATGTATGAAACATAGTGCACATTAAAATAAATAAATAAATATTTACTCTAAAAAAATAAAATTAAGAATTTTTTAATATTTAAAAAAATAAATCTAAAAAATTTCAAAATACAACTCAAAACTTTTTTCGAAACTCATAACCAAACAAATTTTTTTTTTCAAAACTCAAAATACGACTCCACACTCAAATCATGATTCCAAAAATAATTTTATAAAACAAAAAGAAATTTTTTTTTTGTTTTAAAATAGAGTTTTGAAAAAGTTTGGTTTTGAATTTTGAATTGAGTTTTGAATTGCGTGTCTAGTTATAAGTTTTGAAAATAATTTTTTAATTGAGTTTTAAATAATTTTGAGTTATGTATTTGATTATAAAATTTGAAAAGATTTTTAAAATTTTTTAATTAAAATTATGATTTCAAAAAAGAACCAAACATGACCTTACTTTTTCAGCCCCTCTTTTTTATTATTATTCAAAATTGTCAATCAACAGTAGTTTTCACAGGAATTGTAAGCACAGATACATGCATGTCAATAGTCAACTTTAAAATAAATTTTATGAGACAACAAAAATAAATAAATAAATAAAGACGCAGTAAAGCTGTTCTCACAAAGAAAAGTGTAGATCCAATTTCTAGAAAGAGAAAATGAAGACACCATCGTGTATACAAAAGCAGCATATCATTTGAAAATTCTGCATTTTGCATGCTTATACATCTATAACATATATAAAAAGAACGTAAGTTTGGTGTAACATGGGGTAACGCTGGCTTGGGCTGGAATTGTCTATTATCTATTATCTATTATCGGTGTTGGCTGCATGTGGCCGGAATTATGCACACTATTCATTACAATTGGTGTGTTTGACATGTTGGATTTTAGTTTTTTTTTATAATTAAAATTCATAAAAAAATAAAATAAACTAGATTAAAATAATTAATAAGATAAAATATCAAATTAAATCTATAATCATTTCACTTTTTTTCCTCACAAACATCACATTTAACTATAAAAAAAATCTATCTTTCAAAATATAAAAAATTTAACTTACTAAAATAGTCAAAAATTAAAATAACTTACTAAAATAGTAACTTCCCAAACCCCCATAATATATAAATGGAAAGTAGACTCTCCTATTTTTAATTTTATTTTTATGAGTAAATATCATACTTAATAGGAGCATCTCTTCACTTATTTATATTTTATTTAGTATAAATTATTTTTTTATATTCTAATAAGTCTACATAGTTATCAAAATATCTCTAATAATAATATGGTGAAATACGCATTAATATTCATATTGACAGTGTGAACATTCACACTGTCAAATATAAATGTTCACATCACCAAATTATTAAAGGGTTTTGTTCAAAAAAAAATTTAAAGGGTTAAAAAAAATATTTATAAGGATAAATTATGAATTGAATTTAATGAAAAATAATAAATTAAAAATTATGGCCTTATAAATTAAAAAATTTTAGTGTTGTTAAATTAAAAATTAAAAATTATAGATTACAAATTTAAATTTATATATTAAATAAAAAATATAAATTATAAATTATAAGGATAAAATAGTCTTTTGAACATTTATCCTTATCCAGTTCATCTAATTAAATATTTGATTCAATAAAATAGTCGTTTCTAGATACCTAATCCCACAAAAAAGCAAACATAGGATACAAATCCAATCCAATCAACTAATCCAGGCACATTCAACTGCCAAAAAAATCTAACTATCTTTCAAAATATAAAAAATTTGATTTACTAAAATAATCAAAAACTAAAATAACTTACTAAAATAGTAACTTTATATAAATGGAAAGTAAACTCTTCTATTTTTAATTTTATTTTTATGAGTAAATATCATACTTAAGAGGAGTATCTCTTCCCTTATTTATATTTTATTATCTATCGCCGGTGTTGGCGGCATGTGGCCAGAATATAGCACACTATTCAATACAATTGGTGTGTTTGATATGTTGGATTTTAGTTTTTTTTTATAATTAAAATTCATTAAAAAAATAAAATAAAATAGGTTAAAATAATTAATAAGATAAAATATCACATTAAATCTAGGGAAAATCGGTCTAAGGTCCCTATCCAACTTTTAATAATGGATTAGGTCCACAATCTGTTCTTTTGTAGTCTAAGGTCCCTCACCCCATCCTCTCTCCATCCACGTTGTCCTGAGCTTGATCACCGCTGGCTCCAAATCCCCAACCCTCGTCTCTCTCTATCTCTCTCTCTCTAAACTTCTCCATTCTCAGATCTGTCCAGATCAACTCTTGTTCCTCACCCGACTTCATTCTCCCGGAGTAAAACCAGCACCAGCGACTCAACCACTGGCAACGTCATAACCTGGAACAACCCAACAGACCCCATGCCCCAGCAGTCACCCCCCCGAATTTGCGGCAGATTCAGATTTTTGTAGAGATTTTCTAGGGTTTTTGTAGGTGTTGAAATCCTGTTCGTTGTTTGTAGGTGTTGAAATCTTGTACGAGTTGAAATCATGTTCGTTGTTTGTAGGTGTTGATCGATCGTGTAGGAGTTGAAATCTGGTTCATTGTGTTTGATTTGATTTCATGTAGAGTTGAATTAGATAAGTTTTCAATTTTTGATTTGATTTGATCGTGTAGGTGTTGAATTAGGTTTTTGTTTTTTGTTTTGATCAATGTAAGAGAGACGAACTCAGTGTAGTTGTTTTTTATTTTTGAAGTTAATTTTTCATTATCTGTTATTGATAAATTTTCGATGGAGTTGATTTTGATTTTTGGAGTTGCTTTTTCATTCTCTGTCAACATGCTTATGAGTTGCTTTTTGGTGCTCTATTTTTCTGCGTTTTTGTGCTCTGTTTTTTGTTCACTTTGCATTTTTTGTGTAGTGCAGAGAAAATTGCAGGTTTGTTACTATAGAATGAAAACATAAAATTGTAGAGAAAATTGCAGGTTTGTAGTGCAGAGAAAATTATATTTTTTGTGTAGTGCAGAGAAAATTGCAGGTTTTTTGTTCACAGAGACTTTTGGTTTCTTTTTTGGGGTTTGTGGGGTAGTGCAGAGAAAATTGCAAGTTTGTTACTATAAAATTACAGGTTTGTAGTGCAGAGAAAAGTGCAGAGAAAATTGCATTTTTTGTGTAGTGCAGAGAAAATTGCAGGTCTTTTGTTCACAGAGACTTTTGGTTTCTTTTTCGGGGTTTGTGGGGTAGTGCAGAGAAAATTGCAGGCTTGTTACTATAAATTTGCAGGTTTGTAGTGCAGAGAAAAGTGCAGAGAAAATTGCATTTTTTGTGTAGTGCAGAGAAAATTGCATATTTTTTGTTCATAGAGACTTTTGGTTTCTTTTTCGGGGTTTGTGGGGTAGTGCAGAGAAAATTGCAGGTTTGTTACTATAAAATTGCAGGTTTGTAGTGCAGAGAAAAGTGCAGAGAAAATTGCATTTTTTGTGTAGTGCAGAGAAAATTGCAAGTTTTTTGAGGAAATGGAGAAATTACGAAGAAATTTTGAGAAATTACAGAGAAATTTTGAGGAAATGGAGCATTGAACAAAATAAACATGCCAGAAAAATTACGAAGAAACCCAGAGAAATTACGAAAAAAACCCAGAGAAATTTCACAAGGAAAGTTTGGAGAAGATGGGTTCGAACCCGAAGTCCTCTTGGTGTGGTTTTGCATTGGAGCTTGGGGCTAGCTTTTAATTTATATATATATATAGGTTGCTATTGTTGTTTATTTACTCAATGGAGTGAACTGTTGATAACTTTTACCTTCTTTTCTAACCCAGAGAAATTTATATATATATACATATATCAACAATCCATTATATATATAGCTTATACTGTTGATAAATATATATAATGGACCAATCCATTATAAATATGTGTTGATAAATATGTAATCCATTATGTATATATATATATCTTCTTTTCTAATCCATATATAAGATAAATATGTTGATAACAATCCATTATAACAAAATTTCTCTGGACCAACTGGACCAAGAGTTCACTCTATAATTTATATAAATTTCTCTGGACCTATACAAATTATAGAAATTAGAGAAATCAGCTAAATCAGATAAATATATATATAAATATAGGTCAGAGAAATTTTGTTTATGATTGGGATTATTCACTCCATTGAGTGAATAAAAATTATTCCAGATCATGTCAAAGCTCAGCTAAAATCAGAGCATTTCTCTGGACCAATCCAGAGAAATTTCAGTTCAAAGCAAAGGAATTTCAGTTCTAACTTATGATGCGACTTTAATATTGATTAAGTTTACTTTCTTTTCTAACCATGCAGCCAGAGAAATTTTGAATTTTTCCAACCGAGCAAACAACTCCCATTGTGCTTAGATTATCCAGAGGAATTTCAAAGTCCAGAGAAATTTGGTGGATGAATCTGCAAACATCAGAGAAACACTTTCGATTGAAAAATTCAACTGGAAAAAAGCGAAGAACAGATTTGGGTAAGTTGCAGAAATTTTTTCAGATATTGCAAACCAGAGAAATTCTCAATTGTTATTTTTAATAAACCAAAGA
Organism: Camellia granthamiana; assembly: GCA_036172215.1. Taxonomy (NCBI): domain Eukaryota; kingdom Viridiplantae; phylum Streptophyta; class Magnoliopsida; order Ericales; family Theaceae; genus Camellia; species Camellia granthamiana. The sequence goes on along the minus strand of CM069917.1, from coordinate 57,256,821 downwards.
AATTCTGAATTAATATTTGAATAACAAACCAGAAAAATACTCAGATTTTTTCAGAATTTCTCTAGTTCTGGTAAGTTGCCATTGTTATCCCATTCTAATATTGCTTACATATTACAATGTGAAATTTTTCCAGTTGAATTCAGTTGAACAATGTTGCTTACCTAATGAATCAGAATGATTTGGATGTGAATGAGAAGAAAAGTAGAGAAACTCATCTAGAGAAATTTGGTCCAGAGAAATTTCTCTGAGCTAGAATTTCTCTGACCAATTTTCTCTGCACTGAAATTTCTCTGAACTGAAATTTCTCTGGATCAAATTTCTCTGGACTGAAATTTCTCTGGATCAAGGTTAAGGGACCTTAAACATTATGAAAATATTGTTGATGGACCTTAGACATTATGAAAATATTTGGTGTCCTTTATGCTAAAAAATTATAATACTAAGGACCTGAAAAAAAATACCCCATAAATCTATAATCATTTCACTTTTTTTTCCTTACAAACATCACATTTAACTACAAAAAAAATCTAACTATCTTTCAAAATATAAAAAATTTAACTTACTAAAATAGTCAAAAATTAAAATAACCTACTAAAATAGTAACTTCCCAACCCCCATGATACATAAATGGAAAGTAGACTCCTCTATTTTTAATTTTATTTTTAAGAATAAATATCATACTTAATAGGAGTATCTCTTCACTTATTTAAGTTTTGTGTTTGAAATTTAATTTGGTTTGCATTGTATTTTGTGTGCACATGGATTCAGCCTTTTTTTCCGGCAGTTTTCTAAGCAATCTTGAAGTTCGTTGTTCTCTAGGGAAGTTTGAAAGTAGGGATGGCAAGCTTATTATCCAGTGATCTACTTGATTGTTTAGTAAATTGGTTTTGAATTTTTGGTATGGACCTTAGGACATTGGCATACTGGGTCTTCACCTTAGTGAATTGTTGCCGTTGGCATTCACTTATGGGATATTTATGACCTGGAAAATTAGCAGATGAATTGGTTAATTCCTGCAGTTTAAGAATATAGTTGTTTGTTTGGGTCTAGGCTTGACCTTTAACTTTAAGTCATATTGGACTGAGGGTATCTTCTAAATAGAGTCACCACCATAATTGTCAAATCAAAATTCGTGTCGTGAATCGAAATGACCTTGTACCGAATCGCGAATCAAATCGAATCGAATCGAATCGTGAATCGTAAAGATTCAATCACTTTTTAAAAATTACTTAAAAATATATATTTACACATTTAGATGTTAAATATATCTTATGAATACAAAATATTTAGACTTAAATCAACGAAAATGTTATTTTGAGAGATAATCACATAGTTTAATAGGTAAGAAGCTAACAAAGATTCTTATATAAGATCACTATCTTACTTTTTTTTTCTTTTTAGATATTTTTTATCAACCATTCTTAATAAAGATAATAACTAAATAGACAAATCATTAATTTCTAAAATAACAATAATTAACAACGATATTGGTATTTGGATAATAAGCATACATACTTTTCTAAGTAATAGTGAGCAAATAATAAGAAAGAATTATTTAGAATATTTTATTTTGAAGCCTAAAACATTTTCAAAGGTATAACTGACCTCACATATGTAATATTCAATTATATTCAATTTGATAAAATAGCAATAGATAATTCATAGTGTAACTTTAACCTTAAACATCTTTAGAAGATATATTATGATTTTTTAAAGGATGAAAAAATGAGAAGAAATGTTAAAATATGTTTGGTCTGACTGAATCTGATTGGATCCTATTAAAAATTTCATGATCTCTAAACTAACAACAAATTATATATATATATATATATATGTTGGTTATTTTGGTATTAAACGCTATTAGAAGTTGTATTATGTCATTTTCACTAAAAATATGGAGAAAGAAATAGTCGAAAATATGTCAAACACAACAATTTAAAAAATTGCATAAATCGTAAAAAGTGAATTGAATCTTGAATCAATTGTGAATCGTGCGATTAACTAAAGATTTACTTCGAAAATAGATTCACTCATAGATTCGTATCGATTTTACAAAAAATTCGAATCGAATCGTGAATCGAATCGCGAATCGTAAGATTCTGATAACAGAGAGATTCACCCATAGATTCGTATCGATTTTACAAAAATTATGAATCGAATTGCAAATCATAAGATTCTGATAACAGAAATCACCACACTATCAGTCCATTACTTCAACTGATTTAGAAAACTCTGGGCTTATGAGTACATCTTAGTTACCAACAAAATAAATCTTCACATAATGATGTTTTAAAATATTAAAAATGGGAAAAAGAAATGTTCTTTGGTGTATTTAATTACTTTTTAGTTATCAACTTGTTGGTTTGTATTTATTTTGAGTCTCTTAGTTGGTGTTTACTAATTCAACATTTATGTAGTCTATTTTGGTTAAGCAATTTGCAAGATCTTGTTATTGTTAGTTTTCTTTTGTTCAATTGTTTTAATCTTGATCAATTAAGACTGATGTTAATTGTTAATAATTGTGAGATGGTGAATTAATTCAGCATCTGTGATTTATCATTTATGAACCCTTTGATGGTAAACAAAGGCCTTTTTTGTTCTTCTTTTAACTTGGCCAATGCTAATGTTTTTACATTGTCTTGCCCAGCTTTCGGTTTCTCAAGCCTCAGGTGCCCTAAAAGAATTGGCCCTTTTTTCTTGATGATACTGCAATTTACATTGGATATTAATGTGATGGTTCCATTTTTCTAAAAAACTCTTCTCTAATTTGATATGAATCTTTACTGCATTTTGTTCTTGCGAGTATTTTCAAATTTCAACTTGAGAAAATGGTGAATGTTACAACAAATGAATCCATGGATAAGAGATGTATTGATTTCACATTACATGTCTAGGGCCATTTTAGCTTGTTGTTGTACAGAAAGTGAGCCAAATTGGATTGCCATACACTTATGTTGCTATAGAGAGCATTAATTAAAACTTCATGTGGAAATAACTTCAAGTTTTCTCTTTTTTGGGGTTTTTGTCTACATTTTTTTCTAGAGAACATTTGAGAGATATATATGAAAGAAAAAAAAAAAGGAAAAATTGCAAAAACAAAAAAAGGGTATGAACTCAAAAAAGTTACGAACTCATAAAAATACAAGTAATTTATGGGAAAAATAGACACACACAAAAAAAAAAAAAGCAAAACAAAAGCAAAAAACAAAAAAACAAAAAACAAAACAAAACAAAAACAAAAACAAAAAGGAAGAAAAAGAATGAGAAAAATAGAACAATTAAGGTTAGTAAGGGGGTTAATAATTGATGGGATTAGTGTATTAGTTATTTAGTTGGATTAACCGAATGATTTGATATGTGATTTTCTGGAAATATAACTATCACCTATATTTTACACATTTTTTTTTCCCTTTTTAAGTCACTTTTCAAATTCACAAACCAAATATATTTTTTAAAGTATTTATATTGACATTGTAAAGCGATCCTGTAACGCGCGCGTAAGGGGCCAACTAGTATATATATATATGGAGATAAAGCATTAAATCACAATACACACATGCACATATTTATTAGAAATATATTACTCACTCAATTTTAAAATATTAATTTCTTATTTCATTTTTTATTATCTCAAAATAATAATTTTTTTTAAAAAAATTAAGAACTAAAATAACATGAATTTTTTATTTTTTCATTCTTTTAAATTCATTAACATTAATATATTTGAAGTGTAATAATTATACTATCAAATGATAGTTTTGCAAACTTAATATTTTTATAATGTAATAATTATATTATTAAAAAAATTAATATTTTAAAATGGAGAGAGTAATATATTTTTTTCTGGAGAGAGAATGATTCTTGCTGTTCTTTGTTTAATGCTCATGATGATCAGCACATGGACTATGAAGAATAAAGCTTGAGAGCTCGAAAATTTGCCTCCCCTAATCCCCCTAATGCCCAAAACGACGTCGTTTTGGGCATTAGGTTTTTTTTCTTTTTTTCCTTTTTTTTCTGCCATTTTCCACCATTTTCGAGCTCAAAACGCAGGTAGAAGAGGGAGAGGGAGAGAGAGAGAGAGGGAGAACGGAGAGGAGAAGAGCGGAGAGGAGAGAGGGAAAGAGAGGGAGAGAAGAGAGAAGAGGGAATAGAGACACACACACACAAATGGCCCCTGCATTCCGGCCGAGCGTCCGATCGTCGCAGCTCCGCCGATTGTCGCAGCTCCGCCGATCGTCGGTCCGCCATCTGCCTCCGCCGCCGCCGTTTGCCTCTGCTTCTGCTTCTTCCCTTCTTCCCTTCTTCTTCTTCCCTTCTTCCCTTCTTCTTCTTCTTCCCGTCTGCTTCTTCTTTCTGATTGAACCCAAAAAAAAAAAATTCAAAAACGCCGAAACGGCGTCGTTTTGGTTTCGGGGGATTAGGGGGGTCTTGGTTTCGAGTTATGTAGCACGGTTCGGACTATGAAATGCAAATCTAAAAGACTACAAGCATACTGTCGTGAGCGCAAGCAGCTCATAGATCGTGCTTGCCGATAAAACTAAATCTTGATCTCTTTACTGAATTCGGTTGAATTTTCATAGACGGTACTAATTGCAAGACTCGAATTTTTTTTTACATGAATTGTTGAAGAGATCGAATGAAAAGATGAGTTTTATTTTTTAATCTGTAAAAATAAAGTGTGGTTGATATCACTCAATTGAGATTGTCAATTAGAAATACTTCGATGATAAAGTTAGTTCTTACTTATAAAAGAAAAACTAAATAATTTGAAATGCGAAGTGTGTGGTGTCAAATAAGGCCAAGTTTAGCAACACTAAAATAATCCATCTTTTTATCTTTTTTTCATCATATCACCTCTCACTTTTCTGCATATTTTTTTGTAAAAATATAAAAAGTACACTTATTTAATTCATCCCAAACAATCCCTAAGAATGATGCACACGTATTTTTTATGATGCTTTCTTTTTATAAAAGTGGGTGTGACTTACCTAAACATTTGCTTGGTGGACCTTCTTACTGATGCTGCACCCATTGTTAAGAAAGTTTAGGTCACCTCCAATAAGTTAGAATTTTTTGGATTACCTCGTCAACTTATTCAATTTATGCATTTGTGACAAAAAAATAAAAAAGAAAACCACATTGGTCATTTATTACAAATATGCCCTTAACATTTGTTTAAAATACGAATTATTTTTTATAATTTTAAAAATTATATCAAACCTTTTGAAGTTTATAGTTTTATAATAAATAATTTTTTTATTAATAAATTATCAAGTCAATTAATAATTTTTAATCATATCAAAAATATATTTTAATTAATAATTTAAATAATTTTATTATTATATAATAGAGCAATTAGAAATTTAATTTTTTTAATTAATTATGTTAAATAAAAAAACTCTGACAAGAGAGTATCTGTAATTTTTTAAATCACAGAAAATAATTTATATTTTAAACAAATCTCAAATAATGTATTTATAATTTTTTTATATAAATATAATAAATTAAAATTAAGAGATTAATTTAATTTTTTTAATAAATAAATAAACTGATTAAACCATCAAAACTAGCGAAAGAATCCAACTCAAATAGTTAAGCCAAATGGAGGCAACCTTAGGTGAATCACACCAAAACCTTAGATCGATCACTCTCTCTACACAGTCTATACAATACAACTTTCCCTCATCACAATGCAATTTCCAAGCAGTGAAATGAGACCTCAAATAGTGATATTTGGGGACTCCATCACTGAACAATCATTCAGATCAGGTGGTTGGGGTGCTTCTCTCGCTGACAATTACTCTCGCAAGGTTCCCCCATTTTGCTTTTACAATTCCATTTCTTGCTTTCATGGAAGATAATCTATTAATCTTGAGATTGAGTACATACATACATACATCGCTTGTTATATATATATATTTTTGATTTATTTTGATGATTTTTTTGTAGGCGGATGTAGTGCTTCGTGGGTATGGTGGATACAATACTCGTTGGGCCTTGTTTCTCTTGCATCACTTTTTTCCTCTGGTATATCATCCTTGTCTTTATCATTCTTCAATATTTTTTCTTTTATCAAACTTACAATCACTGTTTTTGTTTTTTTTGAAAATTGTACTGTGTACACTTCAAATCATATAATTTTTGCACCCTTTTCAGTGAGCAAGGATCCCCTCCTTGCAGGGCCATTGGCCCACTTTTGGGCTCAATTTTGATAATTTGAACCGTTCATATTTTAATATTTGTTCACTATATCATACCTGTAAAAAATCAAGTTGATCGGATATTAGAAAACATGTGTTCGGAAAAATCGAACTAAAACTATTTTTTTTTTTAAATTTAATAAACAGTTTTCCGAACACATACTTTCTGATATCTGATCAACTTGATTTTTTATAGGTATGATATACTGAACAGATCTTAAAATATGAACGGTTCGGATTATCAAAATTGGGCCTAAAAGTGGGGCCAATGGCCCTGCAAGGAAATGCAAAGAGGGGATATTGACTCCCTTTTCAGCTGTTGGATTAGAAAAAAGTCAAATTTCATTTTAATTTTGAAATATGGGGACTTACATCTAGATTGCAATAGGTTCTATGATAATTAGGATCGTTTTTATAAAAACCATCACTAATTGTTAGTTTTTAAAACAGTTTAAAAATTTGGCATAGAAAAATGTCGCAGTGATGATTCTGTGAGGACCAACTTTCAGTGACGAATTGATAGGACTTAATGGGAATTAAGTCCACCTATTAGGATGTGTTGGTAATTTACCCTTTGAAAATAAACATACAACTCCATGTGATTTGTGGACTGAAATGCACAATCAAACATTATGTCCAAGTTAACACTAGTGTGAAACAAGTGCCAACTTGGACATAAGGGGTTATATGCTCATTTTCAATTGTGCTGCACACGAACTGGAGATTCCATTTCTACACGCCACTTTATCTCAGTTTACACCAGATTTTTAGTTCAGATATCAACTTCTAAACAAAATTACATGGTTCGGATATCTGATTTTTGAACCAAAAAAATGTGTGAACTGAGAGAAAGTGATGTCACAAGGGGTACAGTGAATTTTGAGTCTCAAAAAAATGACAAAAATGCTCGTGATTTACACAATGAGGTTACTTATGTACAAATGTATTTTAGGTTTTTTGCTTAAGTTGTTAATGGTACAAATGGTGCACTTTAGTCCGCAATTATAGGAGGTTATGTAGTTATTTTCAAATGGCATGGGGTAAACTGCACATGGATTTAGTAAACTACATGAAGGTAAATGTTTGCCCTAAAAGATGAATATGAGCAATTGATGTTAGCCATGTTAGATGGTAATCTACACCAGCATAGTCGATGACCATATGAGCTGTAACCACAACCACCACAATAGGACCATAGCCAACATACTTTGTGGCATAACACACAATATAAGGGTTGTAACTAACCAATTTAAATTTCACAATTTGTTGGCGCCACTACCACAATGACCTATAATCAACCACCACGATGGTTTGCAACAAACACTAATCTAATCTGGATCATAATTTATGTACAGCATGCACCCAAAAAAGGGTGTATATTGTTATCGTAAAATGACCCCTTTTTTCATGTTTAATTCTTTGGTAGGATGTCTTATGAAATTTGAGGGAACATCTCAAGAGAGGCAGCCCATTTACTTTGTAGTTTATTGTATAGAAAATGTTTTACAATTTTTCCCCTGAAAAATTGTATATGACTTTATTTTATTTCATTCTTCATCCAATAAATTCGATTAGGGACATAAATTGACCCCTTATTTGCTTCACAAATAAATCTAAAAATATAATTGTTTTCTTATTGGTTGAGATTTCTATAGATTTCAATGTTATGATGGTTTTTAAGATTTGCATACACTTGAGTGGCATCAAGTGATTCCATTGGAATTTTGAAAAATGGTGGGCTGGTTCAAATTTTATGTTATTATTATTATTATTATTATTAAATTAACTCCACAAAACTCTTCAATTTAAAAATCGAGGCTATTTGGTTTAGTTTCTTTTTTATTCTAAGGTACTCTATTTAAGTCATCAAAGTGATACTTATTAAGAGCATTTAAATACTTATGATGGTCATCTTTCTTCTACTATTATAATGGTGGGTAGCTCTATTGATAAAGCAGTTATGGATATTGCTAAATTAATTACGAACTTTGATGCTTCTAATAGTTGCACATTTCTGTTGTTGTAACTCAAATTGTCCTGCCAATAAACCTACTCATTATATAGATAAGTAATGAATAATCAAAACTCTAATTTCGTCAATTTAATTCAATTTCTATCATACTTAGCTTCCATTCCTTTGAGGGAGAAAACATAAATCTTATTAACTCTTAGCTTCTCATTTACAGTAAACTTGTTTCATGGTTTTATTTTCCTAATCTTCTTCTTACAAACCAAACCAAACCAAGCCAAGCCTTAAGTCCCATCAAATGGAGTCAGCTATATGAATCCTTCTTCTCCACTTGCTCATTTCATAAGCAATCCGAGCGGCTTTTTTATGTGTTGGTTGTCAGTTACTTAACACACAAGCTCCTCCTTTGCCTAGGCTTGGGACCGGTGGAGTTCTTCTTATAGTGAATCTATATTATGGTGTGGTAAAAAAATGTAAATGTAGTAGTACAAAAGATGAATTGTTAAAATTCTGGCTCTGTCACTAGATATAAGAGTGAAATATAGAATAGATTATGCAGCTCATTACCTGCTCTTCACAAGTTAATGACCATGAAATATTGAGATGTTTAAAATCTTTATTTTTATGGTGCTTGTAAGCTTAGCTGGGTTTTTGGTTATGTTATGGTTTAAAAATAAATTTAGTAGTTCCTGATTATCTTAATTTAAGGAAATATAAAAATGATTACGCTGCTAATCACCCACTCACTACAAGCTTTCTCAATGACCATAACATATTCAGTTGTTTCCAACAAATCATTTAGTTATTGCTGCTGCAATACCTTTATCTTTATTGTAATCTCAGCTGGACTACCCTCTGGGGTTTGTTTTGCAGGGCTCTGCAACACCTCCTGTTGCTACCACAATCTTTTTTGGAGCTAATGATGCAGCTCTTTTTGGGAGGACCAGTGAACGGCAACATGTACCTACTGAAGAGTACAAGGAGAACCTCAGAAAAATTGTTCATCATTTGAAGGTTCAAAATTGCGTTTACTTTGTTAGTTTAAAATGTTCATTATTTCATACATTAATTCATCCAAAAATTATTTTGTATATTACGTTTCTTTTAGATGCTCATACGCCAAATATTCTATATGCTTTGGACTAGCCATGCACTATTCCTAAATTGCACATTTGTCTGCTATCTTATCCATCCTTTTAGGAGGAGTAACAAACACCTTTCTTTTGGAGAAGTGAGCAATCATAAATGCATGTTGGTGATCAAGAAACCCACAAAATGGCCTAAAATAAATCAAGAATCTCAATAGTTGCCTCTCTACTAAAATTCTCCTTGTTTTTCAAAGCCTATCAATTGAATGACTTGGATGGACAGATAAGTTGTTCAATTATGCAGAAAATGTGGAACACAATGTTATGCAATGAATTATTTTATATTGCTTCCATGACTTTGTTACCATCACCACCACCACTTTCCTGCAAGCAGTCTAGCACCATATTTTAGCAATCAGCAGATGGAACATTGCTATTAACCTGACCAAACTTTTTACTGTCTGTTATTAACAAATTTTTTTGTGCTGGGAGGGATCGTTTGGAAATGAATCTAACAGTAACATTTTTTTGTGAAGAGGGTGCTCAGTCTCACACTTTGTAGTCCTAGATTTTATCATTGGACCAAGCAATGTGGCTTATTTTGTAAGATTTCTGAATGTTTTTTTGTATATTCAATTGTGTATCAATACAATGTATACATTTGATAGATATAGAAATTCTAGGCCTAATCCTAAATAGGAAACGAGAATAAAACTAAACCAAAATATTCACACAATCTAACACATTCGAATCAATCTAAAGTATTCACATAATAATGGCCTCGTTTGTGAAGTTGGCTATTTTAGTTTTTGGTTATTTTAGTAGGCTAAAATATTTGTGTTTGGGAAGAGGGTTAGATTTTTTTTAGTTGGATGTGATGTTTGTGAAAGAAAAAGTGAAATGATTATGGGTTTGATAGGACATTTATTGGCTATTTTAGCCTATTTTGTCTTTTTGTGGATTTTAGTTAAAAAAAGCCAATTTTTGGCTTCCCAAACACTATATACTAATATTATTCTCGCACTCCCGCTCAAACTCAAGGTGTTTTAGCAGAAAACACTGAGAGTTTGCTAAGAAGAAACTGAAACCAAGCAGTGGTGTAAGTCTTGGTAAAGAAGTCAACAAGTTGCAGAGCCGAAGAGATGAAAGGAAACGAGATAGAACCAGAATGCAGATGCTGATAGACAAGATGACAATCAATCTGAATATTTTTCGTTTGTTCATGAAAGATAGTTTTATGGGCAATCTGGAATAACACTTCGGTTGTCACAATAGAGTGGTCAGAGAGGACTGAGGGATGCCCAAGTCAAATAGGAGAAAATGAAGCTAAACAACTTCAGCAGTAGCATGAGCCATAGCATGGTACTTAACTTTAGCATTAGAACAGGCAATAATAGTTTGTTTCTTGCTTTTCCAAGAAATCAAGGAATTGTCAAAAAATATACGAAAACCAGAAATGGACTTATGATCATTAACATCACCATCCCAATCAGTATCAGTATAGGTCACCAAATCCAAGGAAGAAGTAGAAGACAATAGCAAGCCTTGGAAGATAGTATCAAAAAGATAGCAAATAATCCGAATCAAAGCAGTCCAATGTGTAGATTGAGGAGTAGAAACGAACTAGCAAACTACATGAACAACACAAGTAAGATCAGGGCGAGTAACCGTTAGATAGACTAAACAACTCACAAGGTTTCGATATAAAGTAAGATTATCCAGAGGGACACCATCAGTAGTGATCATCAAAGTCTCAATATAAAGTAGGATCATCTAGAGGGACACCATCAGTACTGGCACGGTAAATAACCTCATTGACATACTTGGCCAGAAACAGAAAGTAGCCCTTGGGAGAAGAAGTCACATCAATACTAAGAAAATATCGCAATGGACCCAAATCCTTCATTTCGAAGGTGCGGAAGAGATGCTACTTGACCTTAGAGATAATAGAAGAGTTAGAGCCAGTGATAATCATATCATTCACGTACAGTAATAAGGCAACAAATCCAGCAGAGGTGTGGAGAAGAAACAAAACAGAGTCCTGGGTACAAGGATGAAACACAAGCTCAGTAATAGCAGTCTGAAAGTGATCATACCAAGTACGAGGAGATTGCTTCAAACCATACAGAGCACGCCGAAGACGACAAACCTATCCAGAGGAATGGTGAAGGCTAGGGGAAGGACGGATGTAAACCTCCTCAGTGAGATGGCCATTAAGAAAAACATTCTCAGCATCCTTTTGATCGAGAAGCCAATGACGAACATCAGCAATAGAGATCAAAGCCATGTTACATGGACTCGGGTATGGGTGTCGGGTATGCATCTAGAGGTCGGACTCATCAAATCATAAATTTAAGGGTACGAGGACTCGGTAAAAAAATGTCATATTTTTATATTTTTAATCTAATATATGAGATAAAATGGTACTAAATGTAACTTACAGTGTCAAAATGACATTTATAGCAATTATACAACAATATGTACATATAATAATAGTGTTATATATAATTATATAAGAAGTATCCGTTGAAAAGTATCCGACACATATCCCATACCTTTGTCCGAGTGTCAGGTGTCCGACAAGGGTATTTGATTTATTTTAAAGAGTCCGTGTAACATAGGATCAAAGTATGAACAATAGTCTTCTTGGCAACAAGGGTAATGGTCTCCTCATAATCAATATCATATTTTTGTGAGAAACCTTTGGCAACTAGGCGAGCTTTGTAGCGCTCAAGAGAACCATCAGAAAGAGTCTTGACTTTGTAGATCCATTTGCAACCAACCAGATTCTTACCAGTAGGCGAAGGAACCAACTCCTAAGTACTAGTTTTCTCCATAGCTTGAATCCAATGAGGATCCTGACAGGCCTCCTTGTAAGACTGAGATTCTAAATATAGTGAATAGCAGACAAAAACGTACATTATAAAGGAGAAAAATATGTTTTAGCAAAACCAAATTTGACTACTTATTTACGGATGCGAAGGGGATACTTACGGTTAGCAAGGTCAGAGTCGTCAGAAGCAGAAGGATTAGCAGCAGAGGGAAAGGCAGAGGCAACCGGTGAAGGGAGAGCCTTGTGACGAGAATAGACTAACGACGGAGGAGGAAGAGGAGAAGAGGGAACATACTCATGGGTGTCAGTGGAGAGGGACTCATCAGGAGGGGTGATACGAGGAGAAGAGGAAGCAAGTTCATGAGGAACAACAGAGATGTACTCATCATGAGGGACCTCAGAAGGAAATAGATTAATATGAACCAAATCTTTTTTGGAAACCAGGGCTACGAGAGGAAGAAGCTGAAAGTAAGGTAAACGTTCAAGAAAGGTAATATGGTGGGTGACATAAAGGCGACAGGAAATAGGGTCATAGCAGCGATAACCTTTCTGAGTGAGACTGTAACTCAAAAAGACACACATGATAGATCGGGCACTAAGTTTGGTCTTATGTTTACGGGGTAAAGGGACAAAACAAGCAGATCCAAACACATAAAGAAGGGAGTAATTGGGAAGTTGAGAAATCAGAGCTTCATAAGGAGACCAACCAGATAAAAAGGGAGTAGGCATACGGAGCCGGAACAGAGGCAAAAAGAATAAGAGACCTACTTGTCTCAACGAGATGATGGTGCCCACGCTCAGCTCGACCATTTTGGGTAGGTGTATCAATATAGAAAGTTTGATGCTCATCCCAAAACGGAGCCGAAACAGAGGTAGAGAGAAGGAGAGACTTACTTGTCTCAAGGAGATGATGGTGCTTACGCTTAACTCGACCATTTTGGGCAGGTGTATCAGTACAGAAAGTTTGATGAATGGTATTCAAATGGGCCAAATACTACAGAACTCAGTTTTAAAATATTCCCCACCCAAGTTAGACCGTAACAATTTAATAGTAGACCAAAATTGTGTAGTGACCATAAATTGAAAAGTACGGTATATCTGGTAGAAGTCAAACTTATGAGTTATAAGATAAACCCAAGTGTAACGGGTGCAGTCATTAACAAATGAAATATAGTGGGTTCTAAAGAAAACAGTGTATTAGATATAGAAGTACTTTAGTATGAACTAAAGAAAACAGTGTATTAGATATAGAAGTACTTTTACAGAAAGTTAAGACTGTCATTTTGGCAAGTTTACACCCCTGACACTCGGTAAGTTGACTAGGAGAAACTTTACCGAATATACCTGTTTGAGCTAAAGATCGCAAGTGGTTAGCAGACAAATGCCTTAATTTAGAATGCTACAAATAGAAAGGACTTGACAGAGAATCTAATTGAAAAGAGAAAAATGTAGTTGGAAAGGTAGTCATAAGCATATGCAAGCTCTCCACTACATAGAAGTCTCCAACTCTATGGCCAGTCCTAATATGTTGCTTGGACATCCGATCCTGCACAGAACAGATAGAAGAAGAAAAGATAACATCAAAATTGGAGGCATCAAGCTGACTGATTGATAATAAATTGACATATAACTGAGAAACATATAAGACAGATAGAATAGAGACAACAGACATAGCAGATGGTAGGACAGACCTAACAGATATAACAGAATATCAGACCCATTAGTAGTATTAACAGTAATAGGAAAGGGAGTGGGAGTACAATTTTGAAGTAAGGAGAGATGATAAGTCCATATGATGAGAGGCACCGGAGTCAAAAAAACTAGACAAACAGAGATATCTGAAGAAGACTCAAGCAAACCTGAATGAAGAGAGAAAACAATGGAGGCAGATGGGGATGACTGGGAGGTAGACAGTATATGCTGAAGCTGACGACCAATATGAGCACTTAATGAAGCCAAGTCAGGATCAGGAAACGGAGCAGATACAGTATAAACGGCTGGAGTTTGAAAAGTACTCTAAATATGAGCATGGAAGTGTGGCTGAAACTACGGAGCAGATGAACGTGCTTTCTTGGGATAATGGTACTTCCAATGGCCCCTTTGATGGTAGAAGGCACACTCATCAGTAGCCAGAGACATCGTAATAACCAGAATACTAAGGGGTTCAAGTGTAATAAACCCTAAATAGAACAAAATAACCAAATCAGGGGTCAAAGGGTAATAACCAAAAATCTGAGGGGTTTAAATGTAGTAACCCAAAATAGACCAAAGTAACCAAATCAAGATCAGATAACCCGACAAACCAAATGACCCGACGAACTAGTCGAACAAGAGAGAGAGAGAGAGAGAGTAGACCTCGTGAAGAGAGATAGCGAGATCGTGAGAACTAGATGGAGACAACCAGGATTTTCGCGAATCAGATGGTCACGATCGATGGGCCATGACTCGAACTCAGACGGGTAGTGATCAATGGGTCACTACTTCGAACTCATATGGGTCACGATGAACATAGATGGGTCGACAACCAAATAAACAAAGAGATGATTAAGCTAATGGGTCATGCGATCCTATCGAAGCAGAGGTTGGACTTGATGTTGACCAGAGAACTCGATCGAGTCCAGAGACAGAGTCAAACCAGAACCTAAAATCAACCTCATGAGCCAGAAGTTGAGTTCGACGAACTAGAGGAGATTGGTCAATTGCGAATCAGAGGAATTCTCAACCAGGTGGGATGGGTCGCGATTCTGGTGCTCAAGGGGTTGCAATTTCAACGAAGGCAGATTCTGAACTAGATGAAACTTTGAACGAAGAAGGAACTTCGATCAATTAGAAGCAAGAATGAACGATAGCTCTACCATGTAAGATTTTTGAATGTTCTCTATGTATTCAATTGTGTATCAATACAATGTGTACATCTGATATATATAGCAATTCTAGGCCTAATTGTAAATAAGAAACAAGAATAAAACTAAATTAAAATATTCACATAATCTAACACACTATAATCAATCTAAAATATTCACATAATAATATATACTAATATTATTCCCACATATTTATCAATACATAAAGTTTTTATATGTGGAATATGGTGGGGGGAAGGGAGGGCAGGATTAGATGGACTGCCTCTAAGTTAGGGTGACCCGAAAGCATGCTATCTGGAACTGGTTGGTCATAATAACGAGGTGGATCAGTGGGTCCATGTAGTGTAGTATCAATGTCCAATGTCTATCTATGTGCTGTCTAGAAAAAGAATAACGTTATGGGACACAATGCTGTTATGTTTGTTGTGATGGAGAGAAGGCATAGGTTGTTTGACGAGGTGAAGTCACTGCTTATTGTAAAGAGCAAATATTGATCTTTTTGTGTAGTTGAATTGTTCATAGGGTAAATTGTTGATGGAGTCATGCAGCACATGTAGCAAATTTTCTGAAAAATAATTGCTTCACTTTGCTTAATCATATTTCTAGCACTTTGATGTCATTGTTGAATATATTTGGAATAGAATAAAGATTGGTAGCTCGAGGATTTCGCCCCCCGAATCCCCCTAAAACCCAAAACGACGTCGTTTTGGGCTTTAGGTTTTTTTTTCTTTTTTTTTTCTTCCATTTTTGATCTGAAACCGACTGAGAAGAAGAGGGGAAGAGGGAGAGGGAGAGAGAGAGAGAGAGAGAAGAAGAAGAGGGGAAGAGGAGCAGCTGGTGGTGTCGCAGCTCCCCGCCGTCCCGCCGTCGTCGTAGCTCCAGCCTGCCATCGTCGCCTCGCTGCCAGCTCGTCGCAGCAGCAGCTCCAGCTCCAGCTCCGGCCGCCGTCCCGCCTCCGGCCCCGCCTCCTCCTCCCCTGTTATTAGGGCCCCCTCCAGTCCTCCTCCTCCTCCTCCTTCCTCCTCCTCCTCTCCTCTCCCCTCTGCGTCTGAAAAAAAAAAAAAAAAAAAATACAAAAACGGCAACGTTTTCTATTCGGGGGATTCGAGCTACGTAGCATGACTGTTTGGAATATGGCACTTTTGCTATTTTAATATTGCCAATTTTTTTGTTAGGTTAGTAAACATGTTATCACCTTGCAGTGTCAAATCTTGTTTTCCTTTGATTTAAGTATTCCTCACTCATGGTTCTTACTCATATTAACACATTGTATACTCTTTTCATAAAATTCTTATTCCAAATTATAAGTTTAGGACCTGCACTTCCTATTTTTGCATTCTTCCATCAGAGTCTTTTCAGTATCTATTGTGTATATACCTTTTTAATTTCTAATTAATAGCTCACTCTTTCTTGGATGTTGACTGCAGGAATGCTCTCCCACTATGCTAGTAGTGCTTATTACTCCACCACCCATTGATGAAGAAGGACGTATTGCATTTGCACGGTACCTCCTAATTTCATATTTGATTATGACAGAAGGGAGAACTGGAGATGGAATAAAATTTCTGTAATTCTATGGTCCCAGAAAAAAAAAAAAAAAAAAAAAAAAAAAAAAAATCAAATCAAATCAATGGTTGATATTTAAAGTTGGTGTTGTGGGCCCATACCTTAAGTAAATCTAAACCATTGATACAAAATTCTGGGTATTTTCTGGGTTTTTATATCTGGGATTGTAGTATTGCTCATAAAATTTTGAACAAAATACTACACTTTGTGTTACAAAATAATAATAATATAGTTAAAAAGTTTATTTGAGATGCAATGTCATTTTACTATAAGGAAATCTACTTACCTTGGAGGGGACTTGATTCCCCAATTGTTGCACATGGTCATGAAGGATTCACGTCCTTCTTAACAACAATGGCCGCTAGTGGATTGGGTAACCCATCTTGTAGCCTAGGTCATGCATTAAGTTCAGTATGTGATTATTTATTAAAACCAGTATACATTATTATGGTAGTAAGTTTAATTCGGCTGAGCAGATCTTTATATGGCGAGAAAGCAATGGAACTTCCAGAAAGGACAAATGAAATGACAGGAGTTTATGCCAAGCAGTGTGTTGAATTGGCCAAGGAACTAGGTCTCCCCTCCATCAATCTATGGTCGAAAATGCAGGAAACAGAGGGGTGGCAAAAGAAGTTCCTCAGGTCAGTGAATATTTGGAGGTTTTTTATAACTTGCTGTGTATTGACACCAATGCTGCATAACTGTATTGGTTACACATATCGTGCACATTCCTTTTTTGATCAGCTAAAAGAGAACTTTATTGATGGAAAGAACATACAAAGTATGGAAATACAACAATAAAGGGGGAATTAGTGCAAAAGCATGACAGAACACAAACTCAATCCCAACTAAGTTGACACCGAGAAAGGGATCTTATCAATTGCTAGCACTAACCATAGGGGTTGGTGAGAAACCAACAAGCAGCCAAAGACAAACAAAGGCCACTGAAATACTAGCCTGCACCCTCAAATAGAAAATCTAATCTGATGGAGATTGGAGACAATATCATGAGTTGAATAATCCACCTTCATGTGCACTATAACCAAAAAAAGCAATCTGCAACATCACCTTTTCGCCTAATACTTCAAAATTGGGTTGGACCCCATTAAAAAGACAATCATTTCTCATTTTCCAAACAGACCACAGCACAACTAAAGGTACTATCCTCCACATTTTGAACAACCAACTTTTCAATTTGCCACCTGACCACCAATGATGAAGGTCCTCGATTAATCCAGGAATTGCCCAGGATTGGTCCCACCAACTTATCATTTTTTACCACAGCTTCCAAACCAGTGGACAAAACATTGGCACATGGTGTGCTGATTCCACCTCTGATTTGCAGAATACACACATAGTGTTGGCAGTGGCATCTAATACCCCAATCCTTTGAAGGAAGACTGAAGTTTTAATTCTGCCTGTCCAAGCTAACCAGCCGAAAAATTGCACTTTTGGGGGAGTTATATTTTCCCACAACCCTTTAGGTAATTTCAGACTTGGTCCTTTTGATTCTACCCACCACTTCCACAAAGAGGCCACAGAGTACTGCCCTGGATTATTGCCTACTTGGGTGACGTTTCTTACTTGGATATGCGTTTCTACACTCTCAAATAAACAAAAGAAAAACAATTCAAACTTATTCTAATACTTTCTGTTTACATAATATTTTTTTTTTTTGATAAATAATAATTTTATTAAGGCAGCATCAAGAAAATGCCATAGAACGAAGAACTAAAGAAAAAACCAAACTCGCCTAACCAAGAACATCATCCAGGAAATCTAAAAAAGAAAAAATATCCGGATCCACTTTACATTCTAACCAACTATACAAAGTAACCAAGAAACGATCCTCCAACCACAGCACCGATCGCTGAAGACCTTGGAAGATTCTTCTGTTGCGTTCCAGCCAAACCAACCACAATAAACAAGAAGGCACCAACAGCCACACGCGACGCCGAGATCTCCCGACGCGGGCCCCCCGCCAACTCCACAACATATCGACAACCCTCTTTGGCTGCACCCAAGGAATCCCAAAAAGAGAACAGACCGACCCCCATAAACGGGAAGCAAGAGAACAATGAAGAAACAAGTGATCAACAGTCTCAGCAGCTACGTAACACATACAGCACCGATTCACAAGCACATGCCCACGACGAACCAAATTATCAATAGTAAGATTACGACCCAAAGCAGCCGTCCATAAAAAGAATGCCACCTTAGAA
Source organism: Camellia granthamiana (assembly GCA_036172215.1). Taxonomy (NCBI): domain Eukaryota; kingdom Viridiplantae; phylum Streptophyta; class Magnoliopsida; order Ericales; family Theaceae; genus Camellia; species Camellia granthamiana. Next base: position 57,238,079 of record CM069917.1, on the reverse strand, counting down.
GGAATTCGAGACAACCAAGTGCTCCGCCAAGGAAACACACCTCCCACCTCCCCCACCAAACAACGATAAAAGGACCGAACAGAGAACTGACCTTTAGCACCCACCACATCCCAAACCAACTCATCTTCACCTCTACGAACGAAACCCAAACCATACAGGAAAGCAAATAACTCCCCCAACTGACTAACTTCCCAGTCATGAACTGCACGCCGAAGCTTAATATCCCAAACCACCACCTCCCCGGACCCCAAATAAGAGGCAACCGTGGCCTCGCGATCACTGGCAATACGAAAAAGCAGAGGAAACCGCACCGCCAAAGCCAAAGATCCACACCATTTATCGACCCAAAATCGAACCTTCCTTCCCGTACCCACACGGAAAGTCACCCTCTCCCAGAACTCCCCCTTTCCCAAGCAGATTCCTTTCCACAAGCCCCGCCCATGAGATCCCCTCACAACCCCCGATTGCCAATCCCCCATATCAACGCCAAACTTAGAAGCCACCACCCTTCGCCATAAACAACCCCGCTCCATAGCGAACCGCCACAACCACTTTCCTAATAGAGCCAAATTAAACTGCACCAAACGCCGCAGACCTAAACCACCCACCTCCTTGGGCTGACAAATCCGCCCCCAATCCACCAAATGATATTTAAAATTCTCACCACCACTCCCCCACAAAAAATCCCTCTGAAATTTCTCCAACCGAGCAGCCACAGAAACGGGAATAACATGCAAAGACATAAAGTAAGTCGGAATACTGCTCAACACACTTTTGATAAGCGTCAACCTACCACCCTTTGACAGATATTGCCGCTTCCACCCTGCCAAACGTCGTTGAACCCGATCCAACACGCCATCCCACACCCCCTTGGCCTTGAAAGTAGCACCCAGCGGTAGACCCAGATAAGTTACCGGTAACATAGCCACTGAACAACCTAAAACTCCTGCCAAAGCTGGCAATTGCCCGACCTCCCCCACCGGAATCAATTCTGACTTCCGCAAATTAATCCGTAAACCTGAGACTGCCTCAAAACAAACCAAGACACATCGTAAAAATCCCAATTGCGCCACTTTCGCATCACAAAACACCAAAGCATCATCCGCATACAACAAATGAGACACCCGAATCGGTGACCCCATAGGAGATCCCACCGAGAAACCTGACAAAAAACCGTGATGCACCGCCCTAGATAACAAACGGCTGAAGGCCTCCATAACTAGAATAAACAACAAAGGGGACAAAGGATCCCCCTGTCGAAGACCCCGAAAAGTCGGAAAGAAACCTGCCGGAGAACCATTCACCAAAACAGACATCTGCACTGTGGAGACACAAAACTTCATCCAATGACACCATGTAGACCCAAAACCCATACGATCCATAATATAAAGCAGGAAATCCCAATTTACATTATCGTAAGCCTTCTCAATATCCAGCTTACATAACAAACCAGGACGACCTTCCCGAATACGAGAATCAACACACTCATTAGCCACCAAAACAGCATCCAGAATCTGCCGCCCCCCAACAAATGCATTTTGAGACTCAGACACCACACCCTGCAAAACACCCCGAAGTCGATTTGCTAACACCTTCGCCACTAACTTATACACACTCCCAAGCAAACTAATAGGCCTGAAATCCCTCACATCCTCAGCCCCCCCTTTTTTCGGAATTAAAGCAAGGAACGTCGCATTGAAACTTCGCGCAAATTGGCCAGTCGAATAAAAGGCACCAAACACTGCCATGATATCCGCCTTGACCACCTCCCAACAATGCTGAAAAAAGGCCAATGTGAAACCATCTGGGCCCGGGGCCTTATCACCACTCATCATCTTCAAAGCCCCTGCCACCTCCTCCTCAGAAAAAGGCTGCTCCAAACCCTCCCTATCCTCTATAGAGAGAACATCAAACAAGACCCCATCCAATCCCGGTCTCCAAGCCCCGTCTTGCTTCCGGAAAAGATGCTGATAAAAACCCACAATGCCTTCTCGGATCTCCTCATCCGTAGACAAATCTCTCCCATCCACGCGAAGACGCACAATCTGATTAGTCCTCCGATGACCATTAGCCATTTTGTGAAAGAATTTGGTATTTCGGTCCCCCTCTTTCAACCACAAACAACGAGATTTTTGTCTAAAACATATTTCTTCCATCCTAGCCAATCTGACATAGTCCTGCCGAGCTGCCTCTCTTCTGACCTCATCTACCTCAAGAAGACCGGTAGAAACTTCCTGAACATCCAGGGACTGCAGAATAGCCACCACTTCTGCTTTCTGAACCTCCACCCGACCAAAAATCTCCCTATTCCAAACCTTCAAATCCCCTTTAAGCAGTTTTAATTTCTGAGCCAACATACAACTAGGGGAACCGCGAACCAAATAACTACTCCACCACCTCTGAACCCTCTCTACAAACCCCTCGGACTGCAACCACATATTTTCAAAACGGAAAGGCGTCGGCCCACTACGAAACCCACCATTATCAAGCATGATAGGCCAGTGATCAGACACTGGGCGAGGTAAACGACTTTGCACAACCTCCGAAAAATGCTCCTCCCAACCACTAGTGACCAAGAATCGATCTATCCGGGACATGTGAGAGCCATTAGACCAAGTGAAACCCCCTCCCTGCAACGGCAAATCTACTAAACACATGTCATCAATAAATGTACAGAACGCCCGCATCGACCCCTTCGCCCCAATATTTCCTGATTTCTCCATTGGCCATCGAACCAGGTTAAAATCACCCCCCACACACCACTGCTCAGACCAACGATGCGCCACATCCGTCAATTCTTCCAAAAAAGCACTCCTCTCCGAGCTTCGAACCGGGCCATACACCCCTGAAAATACCCAACGAAAATTATCTTCCACACACCGGAAAAGACAAGATACAGAAAATCCTCCCAACTCCACATCCTCCTTCAGCACCACTCTAGTATCCCAACAAAGAAGAACCCCGCCAGACCTACCCATAGCTGGCAAATAAGACCACTCCATAAACCGACCACCCCAAACCTCGCTGACTATAACTCCATCCAAAACCTCCATTTTGGTTTCTTGCAAGCAAACCACATCCGGTCTTGCAGTTCGAAGCACTGATCTGACAGCTAGACGCTTGTCCCTATCATTCAAACCACGCACATTCCATGATAAAACTTTTAACTTCATTTCAACAATAAAGGACCACCCCGCTCTCTCCTTGGGCCCCGCCCACTCGACCCCCCACCGTGATCATAATTGACTGAACACTCTAATTTTTTTAACTCCCGTAACCCCTTACGATGCACCCCAACAGCAGACACGTTCTTTGTAGGTGAAGCCCCTTGCCTCCAAGAATGTTCCACTGCTGTGAATAGGCGCAAAGCCTCAACCTCATGCCCTTGAAAAGAAACACCAAGCAAACGACTGACATCGGCAATACGACTAAGAACCCACTCCGAAACTGCCTGTGGCGAAGGCACTTCCAAACCATCCAAGGCACCGTGGTCAACAAACTTTCCAAGAGGCGAGTCAAAACAGCCATCACCAATGCAATCGGGAGTGAAACTGGCAAGAGGGCAAACCACCAAAGGCAAATCTCGCCCAGAAGGCACAGACGATGACACACTGAACTCACGCCTATCGCTATCCATCGAACCTACACCCCTATCGCCACCCTCCAGAACTGCAACGTCACGGGACTGATGCTGCACCACTGCTGTATCAACTGCAGACAAGCCTGTTGCGTGAACGTCGGCCAGGGCAAGGCCAGAACCCCCCAACTCCGGCGTACGTTCACCTGGAGAAGACACCACTGCTGTATCGGCTGCAACAGACGAGGAAGCCGCCTGAACGTCGTCCAGTCCAAGGCCGGAACCACCCATCTCGTGCGTAGGATCACCTGGATTCGAAACCGAAGCCTTACTCCGCCCCAGATCAGAAAGGGTCGAATTGACGAACCGACCCATCTGTAATGAACCCAAATCACGACGTAGAGTCTGAAAAATGTGGGCCACTGGGGAAATCAAACCAGAACGGCCCTGAGATGGTTTTAAAACCGGCCCAAAGTCAGCAAAGGCCAAACTCTCAGTTGCCTGCAACCCAACTGGACCAGCATTGGGTCTTGTAATAATAGGCCCAGGACCTCCAATATTCTCCTCTGGTGGTTTTAAAACATGGCCCAAATTGCCCAAGCCCAATCTGAAATTATTATTATCCAGCCGAATCTGATCATCCATGGGCCTTGTAGTAATAGGCCCAACATCGGCAGCCCAAAATGACGAAAAAATTGGTTTTTTTTTCGGAACCCAAGCCTTGCTAGATCCAACCCGTAATGAAGAAGTCAAACGCAGCTTCTCTTTCCCCAAATCACGTTGACCTGATCTGATACCATGACGCACCAGGTCGTTTCTTCCATTGCCCAAATCGCGGCGGGAATCTCGCCCTTTCAATCGCACCAAATCACGATGATCCTTAACCAACCCACAACAATCACGCTGCTCCGGCGACGCACAGAGCTCCACCGCCGGTCCATCCTCCGGCCAAATAGGCAGCGTATAACGCAAATCACCCCATCGAATAGAAATTCTCGCCGGCACACCTGTAGTTGTTCGACGAACCTTGATTCGAGCACAACCCAGAGGTCCCTCCAGTAATGACCGACGATCAACCTCCATGAATCCCCCACAGCGATCTCCAATAGCACGAAAAACCTGCTCTCCACGAAGATGCAACGGGAGACCCAGCACCTGAACCCAACAACTCTGGCGCTGCGAATGGTTAATTTCCTTAGCACAGAACGCATCCGGCGACCACCAATCAAGGCTCAGGCATCGGCCTTCAACCATCCAATCACCCGCCAAGATTTTGGTTGCATCAACCTGAGAGGAGAAGATAAACAATACATACTGACCTCCAATAGCCTTCACCTGCACGCCTCCAGTAACTGGCCACATCCGCAACACCCAAGCTGAAAGGCGAGACAACTCCATCCCCGGCTCCCCCAATTCCCCCACTCTTCCCACCAAACAGGAGTCCAGAAAAGAAACCCAGTCTACACCAGACCCCTGTCGCACCACCACATCCTCCTCCCCAACCCCTGGAACGACGACCGCATTCCCAATCGGCCACCTAGGACCGCTCTCCAATCGCCGTTGCTGCCCTTTGGTAACCCAACCATTTCCCGCCGAAAACCCGTCTAAAACAAGAGCAACACCCTTCCACCCATCCCCAAATAATGATTGCGGAAGAAAAATTTGACTACGACGGTCTCCCATTTGAACCACAATCTGGACAGCAAACCCCAGCTCCTCAGGACGCAACCAACACGCCACGCTGCGGCGACCTCCAGAAACCCGTCCTAAAAACACTCCGCCAAAGTTCGTCGTAGAAGCCTTCCGCATTTGAGCCACAACCCATTGAATCTCTGCACCAAATAAAGCAATAGTTCGGCGAACCCCATGTCCCCGTTCAACAATATCTACCCGCCTCCGACCAATCGCATCTGCCTGCCCCTCTTCAAACTCGAAGGACCTGTCTCCTAGGAAAATCAGCCTTCGGCGAAGCGCAGCCGGCTCCGTCGAAATATTCATGCCTCTTCAAATCGTATATTCTCAATGGTATTCATTGCTTTAACATTTCACTTCAGAATTTCTTAATGCAATATTATTCCCCTTCTTCTCTTAATTTTTGCTTTGATTCCTGTTAATTTTTCAATTGCAAGTTGGAGGAGGAACCTGGCGTCGTCGCGGAGGACGTCGTGCCTTTCTTCTCCGGTTCGTCTTCTCTGATCCTCTTCGGTCTTCTCTCTCTGCGTTTTCTGTCTTCTCTCCTCTTCTTCAGCCGTCCCTCCTTACTGTTTACATAATATTTATTCATACTTAACAAAGACAATTTGTAGTTAACATTAAACTCCAATAATAATTCATATTTAAACACATTACAACTAAGCAGAAAAAAAATAATCGTTAGATTATATTTATATATTTAATTTATAAAATATATACACGTTGCCATAAGTGCTCCCAACCTTAGAAACTTCTATGCTCTCCTGTCGCCGCTTTGTGCAGCTGAGGTACATACCGTGACAGCAGATCTCACTTTAAAGGGGCTGGCAGCTTTAAACTACTGCTACATTGTTCTGATTGGGTTGATATGTTCCTTGTTTGTTTGGGCTCACCTGTGAGACACAAAATGTGAGCTGAATTACAGGTGTGCCCATATTTTCTTGAAAATAAATGCTGGGCAATATCCAATTAGAGCCTTTAAAGGTCATGGCATTTGGTATCTGGAAACAAATGCTAAATCTTGATGTACTTCAATTACTATCAAAGAAAGGAAATGAATTTATAACCATAGCATGAATATCCTAGTTGTCACCGATGTTTTTTTAGTTTACCAGGGTTGAACTTGATGTTTGCTAACACGAGTGTGTTCTAATATTTCCCATTGTGTTGTTTACAGTGATGGGTTGCACCTGACACCAGAAGGCAATGCAGTTGTCCACCAAGAAGTCGTAAGAGTTTTTAATGAGGCAGGGCTTTCTGCTCCAGAAATGCCATATGATTTCCCTCATCACTCAGAAATTGATGGGAAGGCACCTGAGAAGGCTTTCCAGCAACAATGCTTATGATGTTTTAGTTTTTAATGGAAAGTTAACTTCATGTTTTCTTTTGAAAATGTGTCTTGATTTCCATGAAACAATTACTACCATTATTATTTTTATTTTTATTTTTATTGGTTGTACCTCCAAAAGACCATGAGCAATGTTCTTGGTGATTCTGCAATAGATTTGACACTTTATTGTTGTTGTTTGATTAATAATATACTCTATATTGAATATCTTATCAGTCTTGTTGCTTAAATAGGGGTCCAAGTATTGTTGATATGTATGGCTTTGTTGTGAATCCCTTTTTCATTCAACTGCATTGAGATTAAATAGATGGTATCCCATGTGTGGATGTATGTTTCTGAATTTGAGCATTTTAGACTTTGCTTAGCTTTTCAGATGATCATAATAGTATGTGCCCTTCAAATAAGGGAAATGGTGGTGTGTTAATAGCAGAAAATTGGGTAAATTTACGAGTGTAAAAACAGCCTGAGGGCCCAACGGCCTGCCCGTGGCCCAACCAGTCTTGGAGCCTGGCCCAGCCCGATACTCTGAGCTAGGGCTTGGGCTGTGTGTCTATGGCCCAAGCATGACCCCGATCTGGCCCAACAGCCCAGCCCAACGGTCCAAAATTGGTATTTTATGGCCCGACCTGCACACCCCCCTCCCCAAGGCAGCAATGGTCAAAAAAAAAAAAAGGGGAAAAAACAGTCAAACGACAATGGTCAGTTTTTTCTTAATTTTTATTTTTACATTTGGCCACTCCAACTTTTTACTATAAATACCCCCTCCTTATTTCAGTTTTTTTTCTCAAACAAATCTCTTAGCTCTCATCTCTCTCATCTCAATCAACTTTCAAGCCTCATTTCTAAGTGGTTATTGTAATCGTGCAAGAAGAAATTTTTATCAAAATAAGTTCATTTTTATATCGCATTCGTCATTCGGTAATATTAATTGTTTAAATTAATATTTATTAGTTACTCAATTTTTTATATTAATTGTTGTTAACATATATTATTTGTCATTGTTGATTTATTAGTTACTCATTATTTTAATTAATTGTTAGTTAATATTTATTATTTTACTTGTATTAGTATGGATCCTAATGGTTTTGTCGATATTTGATATGAATCAGTTGATTCTCCTACTAATCCTTCTAACCCTACTGTAAGAGCACCATCATCATCTAGGGGTTAGTCTAGTATTTGGGAGCATTTTGAAAGAGTATCTGTCACTAATCTTGATGGTATAATTGTAACTAAAGCAAAATGTAATTATTGTGTAAATTTACTTAGTTGTGCGTGGTACTAGTGATTTAAAAAAGCATGCTCAAAGGCATTTAGGAAATCAACAACTTGATATTAGAACTCAAATGCAATTTGGGAGTTTATCAACTTTTAATTTGTCTACCTTTTCATATGATCTTGTACATGATCTTGTACATGTACAAGATATGGTAGTTATATTGCTAAAAAAGAACGACCTTTTACTTTAGTGAATGTTCCAATTTTGTTGAAATGATTCAAGGAGGTTTTGTATCTCAATTTCAAAGTTTTTCAAAAAATACTATTAGAAATAGTATATTAAGAAATTTCATGATATTAAAATTGAATTATTTAAATTTTTTAAAGATTTGAATGAAAGAGTTTGTTTAACATCTGATTTGTGGAAATCAAATAAAGGTTTAAAATATCAATGCATTACTGCACATTATATTAATAATGCTTGAAAATTAAATAAAAGTATAATTTTATTTAAATTAGTTGAACTTCTATATACTAGTAAACAACTTGTGATAGAAATAAGAAATGTATTATCTAAGTATGTTTTGCAAAATAAAATATTTACAATTAATTTAGATAATGCAACATATTACAATAAGACTATAGCGCATCTTAAATCAACTTTACAATTACCTCTCAGTGGTGATTTATTTTACGTTCGTTATTGTACTCATATTTTAAACTTGATTGTTAAAGAAGTTATAAATACATATGAGGATTTTTTAATGATAATAAAATAAGCGGTTCTTACTATTAATAGTTATTCTCATCGAATTTCTGTATATAGAAAATTTTATAAAGAAGAAAGTATGAAATCTAGAAAATTACCTTTAGACTTTGACACCCAATGGAATTCGACATATAATATGTTAAAGGTAGTTTTAAAACAAAGAAAAATAGTAGATTTATTTTTTTGAAACAAATATAATAACAAGAGTACTGAAACCCACGGAACATGATTGGCTCCACATAGGCTTATATAAAAAATTTCTAAAACAATTTGTTCGGGTAACAAAATTATTTTCTTATATATATATAGATATACTTATTTCACCATTTATTTTACATATTTTAATAGATATAATGGTAGTTTTCTTAAATATATATCTATTGAATATTATACCACCATTATATGAAAAAATTTAATAAATATTTTAATAAATTGTCTCATCTTTTAGGTTTAGCCATTGTAGTTAATCTTAGGTGTAAAAAAGCTAGTTTAAATTTTTTTTTACAACTTATTTTCGGTGATAAAAACAATTTGATTCTATTATTGAAATACTGCATAAATTATTTCAAGAATATAAAGATGTAGTTGTAAATAGACCACCTACATACACTACACCAACCTCATCTTAAAGTGGAAGATTAAATATTTTTCAACAATAAAAACTAGAAGAATGTTTCAAAATGCGAGCGTAAGTAGCTCTAAATTATAACGTTATTTGGATAATCCACTTGTTGATGATGATGATGGTTTTGATATTTTAAATTGGTAAAAACAAAATGAAAATACATGGCCTATGCTTGCATAGATGGTCCGTGATATATTAACCATTCATATTTCTACAGTGGCTTCTGAATCAACTTTTAGTATAGGTGAACAAGTGTTAAGTGATTACCGCACCAGAATTGCACCTGATATGGCTGAGGCACTTATGATAACGAGGGATCATTTGTATACAAGCATAAGAAGACAAGATTGTATTCAAAATGAGAGAATTCAAGATGATTTGGATGACATATCCTTGGGTACTCCGGATGAATGGTCCAACTCCTCCGATGGTTGATTAAGAATTTTTTTTTTCACTATTTAATTTCAAAACATTTTTATTAGATTATTGAGGTGAAGTATAATGCAAATGATTGATAGGTTAGTAGGTGTCAACCTAATTGGGGTGTACTTGACTTATAGTGATACGATTTTTCTACTATCAATAATCTATATTAATAAAAGTTATTTGTTGTAATTTCTTTACTATGCAATTTCCCTACTATACAATTTGCAATGGTTTATTTTATTTTTAAATAATTTAGTATTTAAATCTTATACCATTTTTTTGGATATATTATTGTAATTTTTTACTCTTTAAAAAATAATTAGCCCGACCCCGGTTTGACCCCACTCCTGAGGGGGCCTGGATTTCCTTAAGGCTTGGGCCTGGGTCAAAATTTTGTATAAATGGGCCGGCCCAGCCTCGTTTGATTTTTTACGAGAGTCCAATAGGCTTAAAGGCGGGCCGGCCAGGGCCCAGATGGGATGGGCCAAAATTATATGCCTAGGTAAATTGTATAAATTATACGAATAGTCTCTAAAGTAATTTTTGGTCTTAAATTGTTATTTTATATAAATTAGGTTTCTGAACTTCACACACTAATTTAATGTAATATCTTTTCCTGATTGTCGTCTAAAACATATAAAAATGATTATGCCAGCCTTACATCAGGTATTAAAAGACATAACAATATGTAAAACGTCTATTCTTGTAATATATATATATATATATATAAAATAACCAAACACACTACATATTTGACTATCAATAATGGAGTAAAAGGTTTTGGATATAGATTTCAGTTGCCTCATGATTAGGATTACACAAAATATCATTCAATCTGTTAAAATTATATTGATTCATATCAATTTGTATTGTTTTATTCTCTAATCGCATATTAAATTTTAAAATTACTAATGTGCCTTCCAAACAGTTTCACTCCATTATAGTTTATATATATATATATATATTTAACCTTTAATGAAATATCAAAGTAAAGATGAGTATGAGAGGGATTTAAGATATGAAATTTATTACAAATCAGTAGTTATATATATGAAAAATATTATGTAAAATTAATTTGTGTTGTATATTGAAAAATATTATGCAAATTAGTGTTATATATTATGCAAATACTTGATAGTTGGTTAGAATATTTATCAATCCGTCAATTCGCCCAAAACCGCCCAAACCACAATTTGTCAATCTCGTCATTTAGTTTATAATTTTACTCTCAAATTATCTGAATTGCACAGCACACACCTACTCACGATTCATTTAGCAAAGAAATGAGACAAATTTCTCTCAACACCCTTCAAATTCTTGTATGATACTAATGTAAATATTTTTCATACGATTTTTAGATTGTAGTTACGATAGATACCACATTAAAGACCACATTAAATTAATGTGTGAAGTTGAGGTATCCAAGTTAGGGATGGCAATGGGGATCTTACTTATGGGTATCTATGGAGATCCAACCAAAATATATGGATTTTTTCCCTTGTTTTTTACCCATAGGATTAATTAAGACCATCTCCAACGGTGAACCAAAGTCAGCATCAGATTTAAATTTTGATGAAAAAGTCACTTTTTCATGCTCCAACCGTTGCACTAAAGTCATATCAAAATGAGAATTTAGCAAAAAAAAATCAAACTGAGACCAAGACACAGATTTTACCAAATCACTGTTACTGACCGTTGGAAAAGCTGCACCGGTCAACCACCCGGTTGCCCGGCCGGTTGACCAACCGGTCAACCGTCTCCCTTTCAGATAACTAGGTTCAAACAGGTCAAAAGGTTCAAACAAATTTAAAAAAAATTAAATTAAATCTTACCGGTCAACCGGTCGGTTGACCAACCGGGCGACCTGAGGCTGAATCAAAGAAGCAGCTTGAAGTCTTGCACTATATTTATTCAATTTCCTTGCAAGCAGGGCCCACAAAGAACATCATTCACTGTTCTTGCACTATATTCATTCAATACTAGTCTTGCACCTGTGTATCAATGGCGACAAGGGTGTGTGGAGGGACGTCGAGGAGGAGAAGATATGGTGATTCAAAAAAAAAAAAAAATAATGGCCTTATCGGTTGACCAACTGGTCGACCCTCACCTTTTGATGCTCCCGTTGGAGCAAGTGATATCAAATTGGGAAAATAGTAATTTTTTTACTCAAATTTGATAAAAAGTTTGGTGAACCGTTGGAGATATTCGAAGTAGGCTTTTCAAATATCCATAGGATATGGGTCGGGGATTGGGTACCCGCCCATTTCCCCATCTGTTAGGGTTCTCATTCTCAATCTCGCTCTCACGATTTCTCATTCTCATTCTCACAGCAGCGAAGGCAACGATCTCCATAGGTTTTGCAAAGGCAACGATCTAGCGGCGGCGATCTCCGTCGGCGTTACCACGGTGGTTCTCCGGTGTGGTGAGTTTCTCTATCTCGTTCTCTCTCTCTTGTTCTGTGTGTGTTTACAAATTCATCTATTCGTCACTTTCCCAACTTCCAAACATAGTTGTTGCTCCACAGAGTTGTTGGTTTGATTCATGGAAATTTTAACTCAATGTTGTTTAAAGCTATGGATTTAAATCAGTTGTGAATTCTGATGCATTTGGAAATTGTTAGCTTTGATTTCTCATGTGGAAGATGAAATTGATTTACCGTCTATTTATTTTCTTGGGACTTTGCTATGTTATGTTATGTTAAAAGGGTTTAGGGTCAAAATGGATTGCATAAAAGCTTTGTTACAAAAATGGCAATTCCCTCTGCAAATGATCAAGATCAAAATAGCTACTCCTTAAGTTTTTAAGCAAATAGGTCATCTCTGTTTTGATGGTTGGTTGCTTTATATAGTCAAAATAAAATGAGTGTTTTAACATATCCATTGAATAAGAAGAGAGAGAGAGAGAAGAGAATGTTGGGTGGAAAGTTGATCCCTTTTAGCTTGTAGAGACAGAAATAGGGGTTTTTAGAGAGAGAAAGTCTCGGGATTTTAGGGATTGTTTCAGGTACTAATCCAATCTTCAATTTTACCTTCATCAATTATTGATCAATACTGTTGAATTTTCACTTTGTTGTGTTGATCAGCTGTTGAATTGGCTAATGCTCCTCTGTTCATGTAAAACTAATAAAAGAATGGATCCATTCTCCTAAGATCTGAAAAAATAAAATAAAATAATGAAGAAAAGAAATAATAAGATTAACTTAGCTCGGGCATTTCATCATGTTGGTCTCGTTTCTCTTGCAGCTTCGTATTATGAAAAGGTTCTTGCTACTCACCCTAAGGATTATCCCATTCCCAAGCTTCCATACAAGAATCTGGGTCTAGAAAATCAAAATGCTGGTTATTGTAATCTCCGGCGAGAAGCAGCTTACAATTTGCACCTGATTTACAAAACAAGTGGGGCATTTGATCTAGCTAGGCAGGTCTTGAGAGACCACTGCACTCTATGAGATTATATACTGGATGCCAACAGCAAATAGTACGTGCTTTCTTTTTATATGCACGTCTATAGTTCAATTATCCTTATATGATCTGTTTTTTGACTTGCTAGCATGGCAGTAAGCTCTCAGAACCCTTGTAATGATCAATCAATAAAGAAATTTGATTGTGAATGGAGAATTCAACTTTTCATTCTTGTATTCTATGGTAAAAAGCATTGTTGAATTTGCAACATTATTTTCATTCTTGTATGGCTTTGAAAATTACATAAGTTTTGAAGTCTCAAATTTAAATGGTTTGTATACTCTTGACATAACAGTATTTTCATTCAATTTGTTTTTCTGTATAAAAGCTTCTGAGAAATTTAAAGGAATTTCTGTAGTTTGTTTGGTTTTGAGCAACTCCATAATGGAAGTCGGATCAAAATTTTCCAACCTTTACTTCTTTTTTTTCACTCTCTGAATGTCAACAAATAATCAAGTGGATTTTCCAACCTGTACGTGGTACTCATCTGCAAAGTGATATTACTAATTCTTCCTTTACTCCTTTCCTAAAAACCTGTGTGCTTGCTTCAAGCAATGCAAGTTTGTTTGTGTAACTTGTATGTGGTATTGGCTATTACATGCCTCTCGTTTTTTTGGAGGGGAAGGTGGGATGCAGTTGTTTTGTGTAACTCGTTCCACGTATCTCTCTCAGTTGCTTGCTCAATTTGAAGGGTTGACCCCAAGAACTCCCTCCTGAATGATGCAAAGTCTATGGCTCTGGGACAGTGATTATTTTAGTGTTTATTTGCTTTACTAGTATTGAAATCCTTTTGATTGATTTGAATAAGATTGGTAGGGACATGATTGTCCAGGCTGATCTGATGTGGGTCAAGTCTTTTAATGGTAGGGAAAGCTTTTATTAATCCAGAAGGCAATTGACCTGAATGCTGAAAAAGCAGCAACCTTTAGCATTTGTTTTCTTAAAAAGTATTGAATTTTTTCCACTCACTTGAATAAGATAATTCCAGATACCTTGTTCCAGCTGACCTGACTGTGGGACAATTTGTGTATGTGATCCGGAAGAGAATTAAACTGAGTGCAGAGAAAGCAATCTTCATATTTGTGGACAACGTCCTTCCGCCTACAGGTATTTGCATTACAAGTTCATGTGCTCCATTGATGCTTAAATGCTTTTTTTGTTTTCAGAATTATATACCCCCCCCCCCCCCCCCCCCCCCCCCCCTTCTTTTTTTTTCCATAGCTACAACATTAGACAAGGACTTTATATTCATAGTTTGGATCCTTATATTCAAAAGATAGTAATTCTATTAGTTGTTTGGATCCTTATTAAACTAAATATATTTTGAATGATTTATACTTGTGATGTACACTGGAATTGGATGTATAAGCAATTATCAACTGTAAAGAGCAATTATCAACTGGAATTGGATGCATAAGCAATTGTCAACTCCCTGTTTTTGTTCTCAGCTTAGTGGTCTGATTTCTGTGTTGCTATGTGGGTCTTAAATTACAACTCACAATACAATAATAACAAATAAAATTACCATCTAAAAAAATAAAATAAAATAAAATAACAAAAAAAATAACTCGAAAAGACAAAATTTATGAAGAAAAACAAGCACGGCGGAACGCTACGCAATCCGACGCCGTTCGTCGGTTTTTGTTTGGTTCGCTTTTGCATTTGCGATTCTTTTCCTTCTCGCAGTGTAGCCGACAGCGAAACCCTTCCGACACTGCTCGCTGGTTTTCCTGCGATCGGCTTTTTTGGGAGAAGTAATCTGCTTCGCTTTTGCTTTTGCGATTCTTTCCCTTCTCAGTGGGTGTGATCGATGAGAACGTGATCGATGACCTCATACCGCTCGGTGAGGACCCAGAAGAAGGTTCCAACTCGAACAAGGCAGACTTAGTTGAGAAGAAAGAAGAATCAGACTACAAATATTACAAAATATACGGACAAAAACTACAAATATTACAAAATATGATACCAATGTAGAGAGCAATCTTGATGATCTGGATTATCTTTAGTGTCAGTTCAACTAGCACAATTCCTCACTAACCGCCCAAATCATTGCTCACGCACAAGAGGAAGTCAACCAAAGCACCAACTCCTCTCTCTCTCTCTCTCTCTCTCTCTTTCACACTTATGCGTGCACACAAAAACACACATACTAGTCCAAAGTAGGCAAGAATTAACACTGGCATTACAAAGCCCTGTAGCAACCCTGTCCAACCAGTGCATGTACGTATAGAGTGCCCATGCAGGCAGCTCAAGTCTACATGAGGCTGCGCAAAAAATCTGAGCAAGGCCCTCTATAAATTTTTCCATTGTAATTCTTTATTTAAAATTCATTTTTTTTCACTTTTTTAGATGCAAAATTACTAATTAAATTTTTATATTCAAATTTTGTTAACATAATTCATAGGGAGAAGTACAATTTATATTTTATAATTGACCATTGCTAATGCAATATAGAATCAACCATAAAACCAACCACATAGTCATGTGTTGCAAAAGCTTTTGTGGTTGGTTATGTGGTTGAGTTTTCTCTAACATTTATCTTGTCGATCTGGACTTGCTATTTTGACCCAGAGAGAGATATAATGATGAGGGTTTTTGTTTTCACTAAGAGAAATGTATAGTGATGAAGGCCTTTCCTTTGTATAATGACAAAGAGTTTGTTTTTTTCTTCATGTTTTACCGTTAACTATACGAGTATTTACTTTTCTTTTGCCATTTTCTTTGTTATGATGCAGAAAAGGGCAAAGTATAATGATAACTATTGAGAGATATAATAATGATAGGGTAGTTTGTTTTGATATGTATGAAATACGACTTAAAGAGAGCTCATTTTGCCTATTTTTGTTTTTTCCAATTTCCTATATAACATTGTTTTTATTTTTATCTGATATATACATTGTATATAAAAAAAATGATGCCCCCCTTTATGCAGGGCCTTGGGTGAGCAGTGAGCACCTAAGTTGCCCAATGGTCGAGCCAAGGGTTGCTTGAATCACCCGTGACTCAAATCTGCACCTACACTAATAGCAAGCCTTTATAGTTAGGCCAAGCCACCTACAGACCCTAAAAGTTATCATATGAGACTAAATTTGGAACATAATGACCCCAGGTTCACAAAACAAAAACATAAAGAAAAGAAGACCAACAAAAATTTGAACAAAGTTTTTTTTTTAAATTCCCCCAATGCAAATTGGGTGTTAGTAGCATACAAAATTAGAAAAACATGAAACCAAAAACCAAAGATTGATAAATGTTTACTTACCTCATTGCCATTCATGTTGCTTTGAGTCCCACTGCCAGTCTGCCATACCACAAGTGGAAAATGGTCATTAAGCTTTCCTTCAGCCACCTCTTGGGCTGCTTGCATTGTTGCCTTCCCTATGGACGGGTCAAGACCATATTCTATGTTGACCTGCAGTAGAGTACAGTACATACATACAAGTCAAATTAGTAAGAGAAAACACATAAAATAGAAACATAACCCACACCATACCATAAATAATTTTCTGAAATGGAATGGAATTTTTGAAGAATTAATTTAGAAGAAAATATCCAAATAAGAATATGGAATTTGCGAAATGGAATGGAATGGAATTAGAAACCCACACCATACCATAAAAAATAATTTTTGAAATTCCAATATTTATTGGAAGCAGAGCATAACTTGTATGCATTCTCTTCTGTGAATAGAGCTCTCTGTGTAAGCGACTCGTTTCAGTCCCTCCCAACCCTCTCTCTCTCTCTCTCTCTCTCTCTCTCTCTCTCAAACGACAGTGTATTGGAAATGGTTGCTTTTGGTGTTTTTTGCCCTCCTGTCACTCGTCATTGACTTGCTTATGTGGGTAGTGTTGTTGGGGGGCTCCTCTATCAGTTCTGCTCTCGAAGTCATAAGCCTACCCCAACTCTCTCTCTCTCTCTCTCTCTCTCTCTCTCAAAAGACAATGTATTGGAAATGGTTGTTTTTGGTTTTTTCTGCCCTCCTATCACTCATCACTGACCTGTCTATGTGGGTCTTGTTGTTGGGGGGGGTCCTTTATCATTTCTGCTGTCGAAGTCACAACAATAGTGCTGTTCTCAAACGTCGAGTCTGATTCTTCTTTCTTCTCAACTGAGTCTGCCTCGTTCGAGTTGGAACCTTCTTTTGGGTCCTCACCGAGCGGTATGAGGTCATCGATCACGTTCTCATCGATCACGCCCACTGAGAAGGGAAAGAATCGCAAAAGCGAAAGCGAAGCAGATTACTTCTCCCAAAAAAGCCGATCGCCGGAAAACCAGTGAACGGCGTCGGAAGGGTTCCTCCATCGGCTACACTGCGAGAAGGAAAAGAATCGCAAATGCAAAAGCGAACCAAACAAAAACCGGCGAATGGCGTCGGATTGCGTAGCGTTCCGCCGTGCTTGTTTTTCTTCATAAATTGTCTTTTCGAGTTATTTTTTTTGTTATTTTATTTTATTTTATTTTTTTAGATGGTAATTTTATTTGTTATTATTGTATTGTGAGTTGTAATTTTCTTCAAATGCATCGAAGTATCCAACCTTACAGGCAATAGCTAGGGATTTTTTAGCTATTCCGGTATCCACTGTTGCTTCGGAATCTGCATTTAGCACTAGTGGTAGGTTGGTGAGCCTGTATTGGAGTAGACTTCATCCAGATACTTTGGAAGCATTGATGTGTGCACAGAGTTGGTTGTGGGCTATAGAGATGCAAGGTACTTAAATAAATCAATATGTAATTATTTTTAAAATAAATATATTTTCATTGAATAGTCTTAGTACTTAATTTTTTTTCTTATTTTTCAGGTAATTCAACATTGGAATTAGTTGGTTACGCTACTATATATGATGAGATGGATGTGAATCAAAGTTGATATTTCTTTTGCATTTCTCTTGTTGGACGGCTCAAACTTTCATAGTAGGATCTTTTTACATGTTATACATTGTCCTTCAATATATGGATGTGAATTAGAGTCGAGCAACATTTTTTTCTTTGATCTTTATTATCCTTGTGTAGGTTTTGTTGCTAGAGCATTGTTGCTGTTGAAATGCTGCTGTTGCTGGAGTGTTGCTGTTGTAAGAAACTTGTGAAGACTTAGAGTTGAAATGTCAAAGAATGCACTTTGTTGAATTGGGAGCTGAAATGCCCAAAAAATGTGCATTGGGAGTTTAGTGTGTTTTGCTTCTAGTTGAATTAAGCCTTACTATAAACATCTAACTACTTTAATAATTTTGTGCAATTCATTTATGGTGTTTACAATTACATAGATAGATACTTTGACATACATGTGTATTTAGAGTGAAGTTATCCATATGTGGGTTTTGGTTGGCAAAGAGTTTTTTGACATTATTTTGTTGGTTCTGTCTTTAAGATCTTTGATGTGCATTTTGATTTGTTACAATTTTTTTTTTAATTTTTTTGTGTGCACTACCATTGGGATGAACATGGGTAACTATGTATTAGTGTTGGTTGATGAAGATCAACAAACAATTCCTTGTTTTTGCCCTGATGCAATTTAATATGGGTCTTATAATACTTTTTTCAAACAGGTTCTTTCACATTTTATTTCTTCAAATATGCTCTTATAACATTGTAAACAGGTTCTTATAACACGTAGGAGAGAGAGAGAGAGATGGTTGTAATTTTTTTTTTAATCTTCCATATTCTTCCACATTTTTTTTTTAATTACTCAAACTTATTTGATTGTCTCAAAATTATATATTTGATTATTATAAAACAAACTTTTAATTAATTAATTAATGTGCATTTGATTTTGTTGTTGAACCAAATAAAATAAAATAAGATTGAATGTATATTTAACTTTTGTTGTGAACCTTAAAAAAAATAAAATAATAAAATAATAAATTGTTAACATTAAATGTATTAAAAAAGAAAGAAAAAAGATTGAAGGTATATTTAGCTAAAACCTTAAAAAAAAAAAGTTGTTAACATTAAATATATTAAAAAAGAAAGAAAAAAGATTGAAAGTATATTTAGCTTTTGTTGTGAGCCTTAAAAAAAAAGAAAAAAAGTTGTCAACATTAAATATATTAAAAAAGAAAGAAAAAAGATTGAAGGTATATTTAGCTTTTGTTGTGAAGCTTAAAAAAAAGGGAAAAAAAAATTTGTTAACATTAAATATATTAAAAAAGAAAGAAAAAAGATTGAAGGTATATTTAGCTTTTGTTGTGAACCTTTAAAAAAAAAAAAATTTGGTTGTTAACATTAGATATAAAAAATAAAAATAAAATAAAAATGGGGATTAAAGTGGGTTGGGAAAAATCCAAACCCATTAAGAAATGGGGAGGGTGATACCCATGGGGAATGGAGAATGGGAAAAATTTATTATAGGAGAATGGGGATGGGGAATTAATATCCACCCCATTAACCTCCATTGCCATCCCTAATCCAAGTGATACATATTAAAGATATCAACAATGATAGAGACCACTAATTTGGGAGCTCTAAAAAGATTACTAATGACATGACACTCAATAAAAAAAGAAAAAAATTACAACACCAAGGCCAAAACATCAAATCATTCATGGTGGGGCCCACTGCCACATCATTAGTGGTAGCACTAATTAGTGCTCTCACTCATTTTCCTAAAGATATAAGGACTAAAATAAAATAGGTGTTATATTTTAGAGATCATTTGTCTAATGGGTTGAGTTTATTTCATGTTGAGATCTTAACATGACAGAACTTGAGGGGCATATAGGGCTCATTACGGATCTCGTTTTAGTTATCCAAACCGTTCATTTTGTAGGATCTACAATGTATATTATCCGTAAGAAAATTTAGGACGATTCGATAATCGTAACTTATCATTTTATCGCATTTATTTTTTTAAAAAAAATGTATGGTCTATTTCAAATATACATGTCGTCTATTTTTTAGGAGGAAAATGCAATAAAATAAAAAAGTCATGATTATTGGATTGAACTAAATTTTTTCATGGATAATATACATTGCGAGTCTTACAAAATAAATAGTTCAGATCATTGAAATGAGACCCGTGGTAGGCCCTATATGATCTATTTCAAATATATATTCGTCGTCCATTGCGAGTCCTACAAAATGCACTCTTCAGATCATCAAAATGAGATTCGTGGTGGGCCCTATAGGACCCTCAATTTTTTTTTTTTTAAATATTGAGATCTCAACATGAGGGAAGCCTAACCTTGTCTAATTTAAGGGGACTTACATGTGTGTCTTAATATGTGGACTTATTGTCCAATAGATCTTGTGATAACTAACGGTATTTTTTATCAAACACTATTAAAAAAAACATCCGTACTTATTAATTTTTAGTGACAGCTTGAAAATTTTGTCACAAAAATATTACTAATTATAAGTTTTACTGATAGTTTAAAAAAATTGTTACAAAAAAGTCACAGAAAGACGTGACTAATTGTAAATTTTAGTGACAATTTATAAAATCATGAAAAAAGTCACTAATTGTCAATTTTTAGTGTCATGTGTAAGAAATCGTTACAAAAAAATATTTTTAGTAATGATTTTGTTAGGACTAATTTTCGGTAAGACTTAATAGGAATTAGGTCTAACTATTAAAACTTATGAGTAGTTTACCCTCTAATTTACCCAAAAGTTTAATGGGTACAACTTTATATGCACGTTTAGCCGATTTTTATTTATTTTATTTTTTATTATTGTTAAGATAAGAATGACGAAAAATTAGATATTCAATTAAAACAAGTCACAATTAGGGGTGTAAATTTGGCCCACCGGCCTGCGATCCACCCGAAAATCCGCCCGTGGCTCGGCCTGGCTAGGCTTGTCCAGCTTGAGCCCAACCTGAGACCCTAAGCTTGGGCCGTTTGCTTCAAAGCCTGGCCTGACTCGTGAGCCCAACCTGCTAGGCCTGACCTATTGATTTGCTCATGGCCCACTCAAGGCCCGACCAAAGGCTTGGCTTGCCCTACCCAATAAAGGCCTATTGTCATTTTTTGTGGAAAAAAATAAAATTTTGGTGAAAAAAATATAAAAAAATAAAAAAATGGTTAGTCTAGGCCCAAGCCTGCCTGAAACCCGAGCCCAACCCTAGCCCGTCAACCCACCCTAAACCTGACTATCCCGTGGGTAGGCCCAGCCCGACCTGAATTTTAGTGGGAACCTGCACCGCTTGACAGTGGGCCAGGATCAGGCCGGACTGAGTCGAGCCAAATTTACACCCTTAATCACAATCTATAAGAAACTCAACAATTAGACGCTAAAAAGAGCCAAGTGCAAAATACAAGGATTCATAGTCAACAGACTAGTCTTGTTGGTTGCAGGTTTAGGTAACAACAAAAGGTTGATTGTATTGTATTTGTATGCCATCTATCTGATCAATACCTTATAGTTTTGTTTCTTTCTTTTACACACACAAAATAACAAATTATAATTTAGATGGTTTAAAATACATGGGGAACAAAAAGTCTGGTTAGATATGGGTATGAAATTTTGAATTAATAATTAAGGACATTAATTTGCTAGTATAACTAAAGGTGGTAAAATTCTTGACTATTTCTACTATTGGAATAAATAATGAAATTAAGGTGTGTTAATTGTGTTGCTTTATCTAGGACTAAATTTTGCTATTTACTTCAACTTTTAATGACAATAGTTATTTGCAAATCAATGCAGAGAGAGAAATGAGTTTGAATTTGATTTTAGTTACTATAATTCGACTTTTTCGCGCCCTTTTTCAAAGGTCGAAATAATCCCTACAGTATCGGACTCCCGCGGTTCTGAATCTGATTCCACAAGTGCAATGTGAAATAGATAAAAACCAAAGAGTCAAAATTCGGCAAATCTTTTGAAAAATCGATTTTGAATCAAATTGCCAAAAATGGACTGCTTTGCCAGATACAAAGTTGCCATCTAAATGTTTTATTTTGGAAAATTTAGGAAACCCATGACTCATGCCAAAGGCCATGTGTCCGTCATCACCAAGATTTTCTCGGCTCGGGAACTTAGGTACGAGAGGGGAAGGTCATGAATTGAGCACTCACGCTCGCTCGATCAATGATCGACCTCTATTAATCATGATATGAATCTTATTTTGCATTTTATGTTCTTGTTCCAGTTATTAATCTAGCATTACTATGTGATGCGTACATACAAGTATAGACTAACTTGCAAAAATTGGAACACTTGAGTCATGTTTGTTTTTTGAAAAGAGTTTGAATTTGCCACTTGAAAAGTGGGCTTAAATGTGCATGGCTCAAATTATTCCAATTCAAGCAATTAGCCTTCATTCACAGGCATACAAGCAGGTATATCAATTAAGCACTTAGCCTCATGGTAAGCATGCTAGACATGACAACAATTACACTCATGCAATATGCTAAAGCAAGTGAAGTCTTACCTCGTACTCCAAGCCAAAAAGACATAAGAGAGTTAGAAAAAATACATGATTCCAAAGTATGCAATATGATTAATGCAACACATGTGATATACAATCTAAAATAAGCTCGACTACTTAACATGGCATATAAATCAATTTATAGCATGTGATTTAAGCACGTATTCAAATAAGTATTAAACTAACAATGCAGTTAGAATGATGAACTGAGCCTCGGTGCTTACAATAGAAGTGGATGCAAACATGAATAATGCTAATTTAAACGTGATGTCCCTATACTAACCATCATAAGCAGTTAAATAAAAGGGAGAAAGACGTGGGGTTGGAAGACATACACATTATTACAACATTATGCTCTCACAAAGGAGAATCCAAATGAATAAACTAACTAGCTAACTATTTAAGCTAAGTTAAGATAATTAATTAACTATTACAAGCCAAATGAAATAAATTAACTCACAATTAATTAACTACTTTAGCTAATTAAAGAATTACAACACAAGTACAATTAAAAGAAGTCAGTAAACTAAACAACTAACTACTCCACCTCGAGAAGCAAGGAATGTTCATGCGCATGCTCGATTTCCACCAGAAAAGTCACTATTTTGCTTTTAGAGAGCCTCTATTGCACAATAGAACACATACGCTATTGCCCACTTCCAGAATGGCTCTACTTTGCCAAAGGAACATACTGCTTTTGCATTAGTGGTCGGCCAGCCGCTGGTGAGGGATGCAGGCCATGGAAAGTGACTTGCTGGCCATTGCTGCCCAGTTCACCTTGTTGCAACAGAGAACAAACAAAGCATGCACAGGGTATTCTCTAGGATTGTCTGCACAACTCACCCCTCCTTTTCATGAACGAATCAAAGGAGAAGTAAACTTAAGCCACAAACCACTAACTCAAGCAATTTCATTGCATGATGGCTTGTGAACTAAAGTGTGTAAGTTCAATAAATGTAACAAAATATGACTCTAACTTCTTCCCTTTCATGAATTGATCAAGGGAAGTGGTGACCTTGGAAACTTGAATCATTTCATCACTAATGAGTATGAACTGCCTCAAGTTTCCATGTGTTCAATTAACGTCCGATTGAACACATCCAAATTATTATCTTGCACCATTTTAGCCTAAATTTTAGTTACTCATCCGTTCTTTAATTCATTAAGTCCAATGGTGAGTTTAAGTCCTCTAAATAGAAAGAAGCGTCAAACAAGGAGTTGTTTTTGGCATGAGAGAGATGTAATGCATTGGTAATGAACCTCCGAAGAGATTAAACCATTTAGTATGAAAGGTCTCTTTCTCATGCTAAAAACAACATATATAGGACATCAATTCATCACTTTCAATTAGATTACAACACTATACAATATAACAATAAATCAAAGCAAAAAAGCAAAATAAGTAAGAAATGCAAGAAAATTAAAGGTTTGTGAAATTCACCTCCTAAGGAAAGGATGAACTCCTTAGTTACTCCCTCTTGATCACCCTCAAGTGTAGGAAGTGTGTTCTCAAATCCTCAATCCGAAATTATGGAGTGTTTTTGATGTATGAAAATGAGGAATTTCAATAGTTATGGAAGCTTGGAATTTGGCCATAATGGTGAAGGTTGGGATTAAAGTTCAAATTCCATCTCTCTTACTGAGGATTCTGTGAGAAACACATTCTAATTGTCATCATCGGGTAATCAAAAGAAAGTACCTAAGTCTTAGGGTTGGTCAAAATTGGGGTGTCTACAGTTACTTAATCCAATTACTCATTTGGAATGAAAACCTTTTTATTGAAAAAAAAGAATATATATATATTAATCTCCTTAGGGACATTTTGGATTACTTTCTCACGTTTCATACCCAAATATACATGAAAAACAACACTTCTTTTATTTTTAAGCTGTCCATTTGATAGGAGAAAAAATAAATTTTATTTTGCTTATTTGTTTTCTTTTCATTTTTTTTTTTGTATATTAATTTAGGGAGTCACTATTTTCACTATTTTTGGAATAAAATGAAATAGGAATAACAGCTCCCTTAATTTACCATTGTTTTATTTTTATATGACAAACTTGAAGGGGAGAGTATAAGAGGCAACTCATCTAAGCTTAATCAAATTAATAGATATACCAAAAAGAATTTCTAGATGAATAATACTAGGGATCATGAAATGTATGATAAAGATTTTTCATTCTTTGATTAATATGTGATGTTGTATTATATATGTATTCAAAGATGGAGAATATTTCATGATCATCTTTATAGTATTTTTTTTATAATTCTTAGCATTACTCTTTCTAGATATATATACACAAACACATATAACGTATTGCTTTTTGTACGAAAATATTTTTATGATGAGACAAATATCACTATTTTAGAGAAAGGCTTTTGGGGTTACTTTTTATATTCATTTTTTATTATTATAGAATTTATCGATGATAAGTTCATTAGGAGAGAGATGATATTAAAGTTCAAAGACTGATCTTTTATAGAGATAAAAATATAATTAATAAAATTGCTTGGTAAGAATAACAAATTATTGTTTTAAGAGATTTTTTTTTTTTTTTTTCAATGTTGTTGGATCACTGTTGGCACAAGAAAATTCATCGGTAGTGGCCTGTCGGCTGCAACTCCTGCTAGTAGTGATATGGACAAATACACATATTAGATATATGGATAAGTAACATATAGAGAAATAGAGAAATAGAGAATGACACGTGAATAAATAGGTGATGTGAACATATATATATATATATACATGAAAGGATAATGGTCTTTTCAAATTGTTTTGTCATTTTGAGCCCAAAAGTTTTGAAACTGGATTTATGGCCCCAGTTTCTTTTCCTTTCCTTTTTCGTTTTTTCTTTTTGGCTGAATGGATGGTCACCAAAAATAAAAAAAATAAAAAAAATACTATATGTGACAATAAAACCGTTGACACAAAATATTAGTCACAAAAAATTACTCTTTGCGGGGTTTTTTTTTTTAGGATCCCTGATATTAAGATTTCATAGCATAAAAGACATTCAATATTTTCATAATGTCTAAGGTCCCTCAATATTGATCCAGAGAAATTTCAATCCAGAGAAATTCTGGACTTCCCAAAGAATTTCTCTGGGTTCAACCCAAAGAAAATTCAAACTTCTCTGGGTTTATTTTGTCCAATTTTCTCTGGGTTTAAATTCAAATTCAAATTTCTCTAGATTCATTCATAAACCAGAGAAAATTCAAATTTCTCTGGGTTCATTTTAATTAAATTTCTTTGGATCTCTGAACTAACATAAAAAAACCTTTGAACCTTTCTCAAATTTCTCTGGACTAATATCAAATTTCTCTGGACTAACATCAAATTTCTCTAGATCTCTTAACTAACATCAAAAACATTTGAACCTTTCACAATTTTCTCTAGACTAATCATCAGAGCCAATTTCTACTGTGACATTTAAGAAAACATAATTGCTGTAATCTTTTTGTGTGAGAGAGAGAGAGAGAGAGAGAGAGGGGGACCTGGATTCTAAAAACAGAGAGAGCCATTCTTGGACAAGTTTTTCCTCCCTCGTGGAACAGCAGATTGAACCAAACAAACCATGGATTCCCACTGGTTTCGATTCAACGAGTCTCTAAGAATTGTGTGTGCTATACAAGCATCAAGAGACTGTGCAATTGCTTTCTCTAATTTAGTATAGGAAAAAGTAGAACCAGAAGTAAATGACTGATGAAGAAAGCCCAAAATGGATTTAAAAACTTTAGAAGCATCATTCATCTATGCCTGTAAAATCAGCAAATCAGTAACGGAAGTGACCTCTTAATTTACTAATTTGGAGAAGGGTGCAAATATGATGATAAGACCAACAAAAATCTGAACTTACTTCCTGGAATAAATTACCATCAGGGCTCAAATTGCTCAAAGCATTTCTTAAATTGGTAGGAGAAACAACTTCTTTCGTCATATTTGTAGATGCCATGCGTCAACAGCACAGGCTTCGCCTTAAAGCTATCACATTTCAACATCTCGAGTTTCGGTAGCTATTTCATAATGTCTAAGGTTCCTTAACATTGATCCAGAGAAATTCTTCCCAAAGAAATTCTCTCCAGAGAAATTCTGGACTTCCCAAAGAATATCTCTAGATTCAACCCAGAGAAAATTCAAATTTCTTTGGGTTTATTTTGACCAATTTTCTCTGGGTTCAAATTCAAATTTCTCTGGATTCATTTATAAACCAGAGAAAATTCAAATTTTTCTGGGTTCATTTTTACTAAATTTCTCTAGATCTGTGAACTAACATAAAAAACTTTTAAACCTTTCACAAATTTCTCTGGACTAACATCAAATTTCTCTGGATCTCATAACTAACATAAAAAACATTTGAACCTTTCACAATTTTCTCTAGACTAATCATCAGAGCCAATTTGTACTGTGACATTTAAGCATATAAACAAAAAACTATAGAAAACCCATTTATATAAAAATATAGAGAAGGGTCTTTGTGCAAACAAAAAGAACTGTCCTCGTTTTTTTACTTTTTCTTTTTCTATAATCACTAACATATGTATATATATATAGTGATCAATATACATGTTCAAGTCATGGATCATAAAAGCAATAACTTTAATCATCTCAAAATCAGTAAAAAAAACTCAAGATTACTCACTGATTCAACAACATAGCAATGAACCATCAAGATCCCAATCAAGAATTTTGTTTCTGTCAAAGAAAACCCAAAACAGGAAAATTCAAATAAAACAGAGGGTATAACAAAAGTTTAATAATTGAAATGGCAAAGAAGAGATGGAGAGAGAAAAGACCTCAGGGTTTTTGTAAGCGGAGAGGTGTTCGAAAAGTAGATAGACTGAGAGCGTGAGACAACCACAAAAGTCCCAGCAACAAGAATTGCCCATGAAGGTGTCGAGTATGACAATGCCACTTCCACCAGATTCAAATAATCAATTTCTGTTATCTTCATCCCAATTCTATAAATCCGATTTATAGATAGATAGAGCTTGGATTTCATTTAAAAGACAATCGAGAAAGAAATTTGATCAGATTGAATTGAAGAAAACAATTTTTTAAAAACATTATAATAAAATAGAGAAGAGAGATTAGTTAATTGAAGATAAATGATCCCCTTGCGGAGTGTTGGAATAAAATAAAAATATTTCAAGCATCACTAACACAATCTCAAAAGATTGTGCAATTGCTTCCTGCTGATTTAGTATAGGAAAAAACAGAACCAGAAGTAAATGACTGATGAAGAAAGCCCAAAATGGCCTTAAAAACTGAGGTGAGGTGAGATGAGATAGAAGTAGTGGCAATGATGCAAACGGAAGAGTCGAGGTCGCCGGTGGCGGAGCTACGGGGGCCATGGACCACCTTGAACATCGCTGTAAATAGAAGCAACACGGCTGGTTGACGACCGGAGACTTTGCGGCGGAGAAATCGCCGTTGGATACCAACCCAACTGCCATTGATGTAGGATAGAGAGAGAAGAAGTAGAGAGTGAGAAGAGAGAGACCAAAGCTTAGTTTTTGAAGATATTTTTTTGAAGCCCTTTTGTTTCTTCTCAAATTTCTCTGTGATATATGGGAGTGAGATTGAGGGATCTTAGATATTATAAAATAATATTGTGAATTTCTTTCATTATTAAAAATGAAAGAGGGACCTTAGCCTCTGTTTGGGAAGTGGGTTGGCTTTTTAATTTTTTGACTTTTTTGGCTATTTTATCATGGGCTAAAAAGTTTGGTTTGGGAAGGGCTTTTTGGTTTTTTGGTTTTTTTGACTTTTTTTGTGAGAGAAGAGTGTAATGATTATGGGTTGGATGTGATATTTGTTTGTTGTGGCTAAAATAACTTCTTTTGTTTTTTGTGGCTAAAATAGCCAAAAAAGGCTGGAAACCTTCTTCCCAAACGGTGCCTTAGACTAATTTTCCCATTTCTTAATTGGTGGGCCAAAATAATATCATAAATGTTGACTTAAATAATAATAATAATAATAAAAATGTTCAATAACTATAACCATCTTTGAAGCATCAAAGATTAAAATTCTTCATACTAACACTATGATATAACAAAAAGTGTGTTACAAAATGACAATATTTTGTCTCCTTTACTGTAAAACTAAAAAAAAATACACATAATTTCCATCAAAATTGTGCTGGATGATGCTTCAGATAATAGAAATCCAGTAACTTTAGGTTTTTTTTTTTTTTTTTTTAATTTTTATTATTTATTAGCAGATATCTGTTCTTTAGATGGATGAGGTGGTGAGACCACCATCTTTCAAATAGAAGAGAAGAACACAAAAGACAAATAGTAAAGAAACACCAAGAGGGGCCACTTGTTAGAGGTTACATAGAAAAAATAGGTCTAATATATATATATGTAAGAATTCTGCAAATTTTACAGGGGTGGGAACCCCCTGACCCCCCCCCCCTGCAAATTTTTTGCCACCCCATATTAACATTTCACCTTGATGGATAACGGTTGCAATTTTTAATTTTTTAATTTGTAATTTTTTTAATTTTTAATTTTTGGATCCACCTTTACATTATTTATGTTGGCATTTGGTGCAATTTTATTTATTTATTGGTAGTGTATACTTGCAATAACAATGTGAATTTGTGAAAGTAAAAAAGGGACATCTTTGTAAGTTCTTCCATAAATTTAAGATTAAAACACAACTCAATTTTATTTATTTATTATTATTAATTTTTTTAATTCAAGTTCTTGTTGCTTATGATGTTAAAATAGTCCATTCAAATTTTAAACCACAAAACTCAAATCTCATTTAATGGGAAGAATGCCTCGTTTAGCAAGTAGTTGTTTCATCCTAAAAGTCAAAAAGTTACTAAAAAAATCAAAATGCCTATAATTTATACCAAAAAGTCAAAGATTCTCTTTTTTCTCTACTTTTTGCATAACTTTTCGTAAAAAGTCAAAAAATCACTCCAAACATACTAATTTTTTTACCTCATATTTTAGTCAAAAAACTAAAAAATTACTAAAATAGGTTGTTTCCAAACGAGGCCTACATGGTTTATGAAACTGGTTAAAAGATGATTAGTGGTTTGACTGTTCAATATAGAATTCAAAAGAAATTAAAACAATAGTTGGTTTTGTATATACCACGTGCGGCAAAAGTTTACTATGCTTCTACCTAGAGTTACTTCTACCAACCCATCTTCGTCCTTAAAAGCCTAGTTACGTTTGTATTCAGAGATTTTTTTTTTTTAATCTTTTAATTTTATATATTTATAAAAAAATTTAAAACTATTTATAAAAATTTGTTTGGTATGTATTTTTATTTTCAAAAATTTATAAACAATTTACAAAATGTATTGAATTCTTGTAGCAACAAAGACATTAATTTAGATTTTTTAATTTTTTTCCTCTTCCTGTCATCACCTTTGGCCACCCATAGGTCATTCACTACCTTAGCCACCCACCCCCACCGGCCATCATCATAGGTTGCCTCATTTGAAATCGCATCTAACCATTACCTCCTACAGGCTACAACTGACAACCACCTTGGACTACTGTCAACAAACTCCCAATAACGATAGCTACCTTTAGCCATCTCTGGTTTGAAACTATATTCGACCACCACATCCGATCACTATCTTAAGCGGCTAGCAATCACCTTTGGCCACCCATTCTTGCCAAAAACCACATATAGCAGCCAACAACACGCTTTGATTACTATCTCTAATTGTTGACACCTCCTGCTAGCCACCTCTCTCACTTATTTTAAAAACAAGCATATGTACCAAACATTTTTTTTTTCTTTAATTTTTATTTTTATAAAAAATAAACATAAACATATTTAATATTTTCGATAAACAAAAAGTAGTCAACTATAAATATTGTTAAACGGCACCTAAACTTTTAGGTTTTCTAGTCCATTATGTTTTAATCAGAAATACTATACAGATATATCTTTTTATAATTTTTTTTTTACAAACTAATGTGGAAGGATTGATAAAACTTTGAAATGCAAAATGTCATTAAATTTATTAATAGGTAATGCAATACAAATACATTTATCATACAAAAATTTCACATAGAATAATGTTGCCTTCCATGGTCTTTCAATTTCAAAGCAAAACACTCATAATTGTAAGTCATAATTATAAAAAAAATACCATTACCATATCATTTTGTACAAATTTTACATATAAAAATTTTGTTTGTAAATATTTTTCTTTCTAATACAATAGTGTGGCACATCAATTTGTAAAAAAAGTTAAATGTATATTTAACGTGCACTCCCCGTTTAGGGGTGCACACCATATGCATCATAATACAAAAATATATAATTTTATCACAAAATTTAGTAACATTAATTACAAAATGCATAACTTCACCATAAATTAGCATAACAAAATATTTAAAATTGTGTGATTCATATTACAAAAGTTTGTAGCTTAGTTATAACTTTTTTTTACGCTAATTTGTGACACGATTATGTATTTTATGATTAATGTTATGAAATTTTATAATAAAATTATAAATTTTGTAATAAGATGCATATGGTATGCACCCCTAAAGGGATACTCATCATAGCATTTCCCTAAGATTATATAAGAATTTTGAGATACCAAAATTTTGGGATATCATTAGATGACAAGAAATGCATAGGCACGAGAGGATTTCGAAACAACGGATTCCTATTTTTTTTTATAGTAACATTACATGCCATATGCCTGTGGATTGATTCCTATTTTTTACAGTAATACTACATACCAATTTAAACTTAAAACATTAGTGTATGGCTTTAAATTTGTTATTTGCACGCATTCTTGCAATAAACCAATTAAATTTTAAAGACAAATTAAATTTGTAATTCTTATATTTTAACTCTTGTCAATCCGTTCGATTTTGATTCTGAATTTATGATTTTATCTTTATTTGATTCAATTGATTATAATTATTAATTTTTTTAATGATAAATGCATACATAAGCAACATGTGTTATGTTTTTATACACAAACTTGTAAACCTGTCCAACTAAGTGAGTTAATCTCAACTAACACAGATCATTGTCCTTAAAAAATCTGAATCCACATTATCGAATTAAACTAAATTAATAAAAAAATTTAAAATTAAAAGTTAAAATCGAGCTAATTGCATTGAAATGTAAGGACCAAGCTAATACCAGGCAAATTTATATATATATACTCCATCCGTTTCAAAATATTAGTCCCTTATTTTATTTTTTATTGTCCCAAAATATTAGTTCATTTTCAAAAATCAAGTACAAAAATAATATAAATTTCCTATTTTGCCATTCTTTTAAATTTATTAACAACATAAAAAGCACAATTATGACATTGATATTCTTAAAAAAAGGTACTATCAATGGATAATTTTGGAAAATCAAATTTTTTTTTTTTTAAAATTGCAAGGATTGTACTATAAAAAAAAGGGATTAGGGGTCACTGCTGTGGTTAAAACACAGCAGTGACTGCTGTGGTTCAATTTTAAGGTGTATTATGTATATATTTTTATGATCCGAACCGTCTATTTTATAGGGTTTGTTGAGTACTTCATTCCTACCAAAAATCATATTAATCGGATATCAATAACTGTATGATCGATAACCAAAAAAATAAACAATAAGTTTTTCTTTTGAAAAACTGCATAAAAAATATGTTAATCGATCATATAGTCATTGATATCCGATTAATATGATTTTTGGTAGGAATGAAGTACTCAACAAACCCTATAAAATGAACGGTTCGGATCATAAAAATATATACATAATACACCTTAAAATCGAACCACAGCAGTCACTGCTGTGTTTTAACCACAGCAGTGACCCCTAATCCAAAAAAAAGTTAGATTCTCCAAAATGGATCATTATTTTGAAACGGAGGAAGTATTTATTGCTCTATTTGCATCCCAAAAGATTAGTGGGACACTCTAATACTTTGGACACCCCAATTTAAAATATATTCTATTATTTTTAACACTTCAAATAATACCTATTATATCTTCAAAAACCTTAAAAAATGCTTAGTACACCCCACCAATCAAATAAGCTCCCAAAACCACCCAAAAGCCAAGTTGTCATGGCAGAGAAGAATAGCAAACCGAGCATATCACGGCAGAGCCACGCCGTCGTAGCCATTAGTCGAATCGTCCCCCACACCGCCGTCAGTCAAAGAAATAGTAGGAGAAGTGAGAAAGTACACTAGAAGAAGTTAGAAAGTTTAAAGGTATAGAAAGATAGAGTCAAATATCTTTATTTTTTTCGAATATTGTGATTTGAGATATTCTAAATAAGTATATTTTTTTGACTTTTTATAAAAAGATGTATAGAAAAATAAATAAAAAATATTGATTGATGTGACTTAAAAAAGATAAAAAAAATAAAAAGTGTGGATGAAAATTGGGATGCCAAACCACCTTAGTTCATAATAAAATTGAATTTATTTGGAAACAAGTTTATGAACATATGTAATTTTCTTGGAGATATATTAACGGATAGTTTTGTTTTCTTTTTTTTTTTTTTGTTCAGAATTGAAATATGAATAAGTTAAAAAAAATTAAATGTTTAAAACACAAAGCCAAACATTTGTTCGGATATTAAATTCTAAACAATATCAAATAATAAGAAAACATAGTGCCGAATATATGATTTTTTATTTTTTTTAAAAAAGTTTTCAAATAAACATAATTGGTCCAATACCAAATTTCCAAACGAATTCTAAAAACCTGTTGACCAAAAATGATGAAAATGAACAGAAAACGTTTATTTTCAGAAAAGATAGCTTCAATACGTCTTCTTCATTGTCTATTGTTGACTTTAATATGAAATAAGATGTAAAAAATGATGGAATCAAGTGGAATAGGGTTTAGTATGAAGATGTATAGTGAAAAAAGTAAGAGAAAAAAGAAAAGAAGATTGTGACTGATTATGAGACGGAGGGTTCAAATTAAACACTATAATTTGCTCTTTTTTAAGGCCGCATTTGTGACTAAGTTATTTTAGTTAGCTATTTGATTTTTTAACTATTTTATGGGTTGTTTGGGAAGTGCTAGATTAGTATATTTTTTGATTTTTTATGAAAAAAATATGAAATGTGAGTTGGGATTAGAGCGATGTAGTAGAGAGGTGATGTGACCCAAATACGATGATTGTGACCCAAATAAGATAATGCGCTAAAATATTATTTTAACACATGCCAAATAAACCCTTAGCTTTGCTAAAAAAAAAGTTGTGTTTGGGATGAAAGTTGTTTTATTTATTTATTTTTTGTTTATATTTTTTTTGTAATTTATTTGATGGTTGTAAGGAAAAAAATAAAATGATTATGAGTTAGTTGTGTCATTTTATTTTATTGACTATTTTAACCTATTTTATTTTTATTGACTATTTCAGCCATATAACCTCTACCCAAACAAGGTCTCAATATCAAGTACTTTTTTCTTTTTTTCTTTTTTTGTAATCATTTTGAATAGGTGCATAATAGTAATATTATTTATTATTTATTTTATTTTTTGTTTTATTAAGTTGGTATTTACTAGGGGTGGGCGCAGGTTGGTTACGGCCACGGAACCTCCAATCCGCCATTCGTCTGCCAGATTGGCAGATTGGAGAATATCAATCCGCATCCGTCCGCCAATCCAGCGGATGTGGATTGAGCGGATTGGCGGTTTGGCAGATAGATGCGAATTGGTTTGGCGGTTTGAAATTTTAAAAATTTTCAACATAGTTCAACTTGTGCATTTCCTCAAAAAAGAAAAAAGAAAAAAAAAGAAAGTATTACAGTTAATGACTTAAAAACGTATTACAATTACTGCATGCCTCATCCAAAGAAAGAAAGTTTGAAACTTTAGAATATCAAAATCACTGCATGCCTCATCCACATATTACAATCACAGCATGCCTTATCCACATAAAGTATTACAATATGTGGTTCTTAAAATATAAAAACAATTCAAACCACCAAAACCATGAACAGAGCAGCAGTAGAGATTGTATGTCTCTGTATTGTTACATTTATATATGTTTTTGAAAACAAAAACCAATCAGCATATATCATATTTTCTATTTATTACTTTTAAAGTTAGATTTAAAAACCAAAAAATATAAATAAATAATAAGTTTATTTTTTTCAATTCAAAAAATATATTCAAGTTGAAAATTTTTTTTCAACAGAATATTTAAACTCTTTTTTAATTGAAAACACAAACAAAATATTTAAATAAATTGAAAACACAAAATCTTATAAATTATTAAGGGTGCTTGCGGTTTGGCGGTTCGGTTGCGGTCAAAGGGGCCTCAAATCCACCATCCGTCCGCCAAATTGACGGATTGGAGAAAATCAATCCACAACCGTCCGCTTGTCATCACGCATCCGTCCAAAATGCGGTGGATCGGTTCGGTTCGGTCGGTTTTGACGGATCGGTATATCCGCTGTTCACCCCTGGTATTTACACCACAAATCTACCACATTACACCCGTTTTCTATTTATAATCCATTCAAAAATTTTAAAAAATTATTTCCTCTTTCCACATACCCTATAATTCCACATTTACCCTTATCCCTAACCTCGTTCTTCTCCTTACCATCAATCTTCAAACCCTTAACTCCTCTACCTCCACATTCAACCACCGCCCTACAACTCCGACCATCGCCGTCGCCACCACTGCCACCGTAGTCGTCCTATCACCACAACCACCACCTACAAAGCCTTTCAATTGCATCGACCATCACTGTTTCGAGCACCATAGCCACCACTACAACCCCTAACCCATATGCACGATCTCATTCCTTGTCCCTACTGGCACCGCGATCTTCTCTTGCCAGTGCGATCTCCATCTTTGTGACCCTCATTCCAGACCTCCACTATCCCGATCCTTTTGCTTTCATGACCTTGTCTTCACTACTTCGAACCGAACACCCAGAGCTGCACTACCTCAGAGAGAGAGAGAGAGAGAGAGAGGGGTTTAGATCTAGGGTCTGGAGGAAAAAGAGGAAAAAAGAGGCATTGATGGTTGGGAGGAAGAAGAGGTTGGTGCAACAGCAGTGTAGGTGAGTGGCGACACGCAACGGCGACGGCAGACGACAGTGGTAGTGCTCTGGTGAAGAGGGTTGAAATTTTTTTTGGATGAAATGAGAAATTAGAGTTTGTAGTGTTAAGGCTTGAGGGGTTTTTTTTTTCACTAATTTTAGTTAGGGTTAAAATTATAATAAATATTTTTGAAAATTTTTGGAATGTAATGAACTAGAATGATTATGTAACTAGAATTACCCTATTCTTTTGGGGGTACAAATAGAAGCACCCATAGGAATGGCAACGGGCCAGGGCGGGGCCGGGGACCACGCTCCTCATCCCCGATCCCGGATGATAAAAACTTCCCCGTCCCCGGCCTTGATCCCTGACAGAGAATCTATCACAGTTCCCGTCCCCGTCCCCAACGGGGATCGGGTTTCCTCAACCCCGAAAGTTCCCTGGACCCAAAAAAAAAAAAAAAAAAAATCCAAACAAGAAGAAGTTAGCAACAGCAACATCATCATCAAACAACATCATCATCGATAACATCATCAACATCATCATTGAACAACATCAACACCAACATCATCAACATCACAAAAGGAGGGAGAGATCTGAGAGAGATATCTAAGTATCGAGAGAGAGAGAGAGAGAGATCACCGAATGAGGAGATCACCGAATGAGAGGATCTGGCGGCATGACGGGCATGAGGAGTGAGATCCAAGCCACATGAGGCAGATCGGAGATTTGGTAGCCCCGCTGAGTTTGACGTTGACGGTCGAGATTTGAGTTTGCAGATTTGAGTTCAACGGTGATGAGAGGAGGGAGAGGAGGACAGCGGAGGAGGAGGGAAAGGAGGACAGCGGAGAGAGAGAGATCGGCGCCGGTTGTGAAAGAGGGGAGGACAGCGGTTGAGGAGGGAGGCTTTTAGAGAGAGAGAGAGAGATAGATGAGAGGCCGTGTGAGGCATGTGAGACCGTTGGGTCTGTGTTTTTGGGTTTGGTTTATATATGTATATATAAAGGGTATGATAGTAATTTCACTTCGGGGAGAAACGAGGACGGGGATGGGGACGGGGACAGGCCGAGTTCGGGGCTGTGAAAGCTATCCCCGTCACCGGCCCGAAACTAATCGGAGATTTAATTTCAAATACCATCCCCGTCTCCACGAGGGTATTTTTCGGGGAAAAACCATTTTGATCGGGGTCGGGGGGTCGGGTCCCCGTCGGGTCGGGTTCAAATTGCCATCCCTAGGCACCCACAGAGTGTTCCCTATTTTATGTTAGAATTACTAAATAGCCCTTAGTTTGTCAAACCAACAACCCATTGCCATACTGCCACATTATCCAATTGGAATATCCCATATCAATTCGGTTAGGACTCGATTACAATCTCAGGTAAGGCTATACAAAATACCGTTCAATCAGTTTGCAGATTAAATTTTGAAATTTATAATCTACCTTTAAAATCACTTTGCTCTGCTATAGTTAATACATATATTTTTTTAACCTTTAACAAAATATTAAATTAAAAATGAGTGTGAGAGGGATTTAAAATGTGAAATTTGTTACAAACTAATAGTCACATATATGAAAAATATTATGTAAAATTAGTTTGTGTTATATATATATAAATATTATACAAATTAGTGCTATATATTATGCAAATACTTTATAAATGTTTAAGAATATTTTTCAATCAATTAGCAAATTAAAACCGCCTCAAACCGCTCAAATTGTGGTTTGATTGCTTGTCAATCCGTCATTCACTGTTTAATTTATAATATAACTCTCAAATCGCCCGAACCGCACTGCACATACCCCTTAGCTTAAGTGTCTCAAAAGTTAGCCATCTTTTGACCCCAAAAAAAAAACAAAAGAAAAATGAAAATTTAAAAATGAAAACTTTTTTTGGACACACGATCGAATATTAGTAAGTTAATAAGATAGATTACAACAAAATAATCACACAGTGGTTCCATCAATTTTAACTTTGACCCTTTTGACATTATCATTGTTCTAAGTGGCAATTACATAAATCTACTGGTCAACTATTCCGTAATTCTAAAGGTGGAAATTACGTAAGGGCACAATCATTACTGGCATGGTTCAATTTGGTAAGTATTTGTATCAGCGGAATGCCTTGTTAAGTCCCATGCAAATCCAGCATAGGACCAACCCACTAATCACTGGCTAAAATCAGTCTATATTAGTCTACACCATAATAAATGCCTTCCCATTTACTACTATGCTATTAAGAAACACAAATGAGAGAGAGAGAGAGAGTTACATTTCATTTACATCCATTTTCTTGCTCATTTTCTCATACTTTCTCTCTCATGGAGTTTGACACAAAGTACAGCGAAGATTTCTCCTATCAACCATCACTGCTGTCCAACAATTACTTGAAACCTGAGATCGACAAGGATTTTTACTTTGAATCGTCTTCATCAAATGGTTTTTTCTTCCATGATCTTCACCACCTTGATCAGTTTTCCTTTAATGGGTTAAACCCTGAATTCTGTGTCCAAACTATATGTTTTGATCCTTTCGATCCCTTCACAAGTAACTGTTCTCCGAATCTCGACGATTTTAACGAGTCCAAACCATTTGCACACAGTGGAGTAAATAATGGCACTAATGAAGCAGCTAATGGCAGTGGTGGTGGCGGCGGCGGTGGAGGAGGAGGATATTTGATTTACCCTAAAAAAACTCCAGGCGACGCGGCTGAATCCGATAGAAGATATGAAGAAGATATAAAACCTGTGAAGTTTGTGATACCTCCTGATCAAGGTTCATCATGCATAACGGCTGAAAATAGTGGTGCATCGGCGGCACCGCCAACAAGAAAGCCATGCAAGGGTCGCAAGAAGTCCAATTCAGTCAAGGGACAATGGACCATTGAAGAAGATAGGTGAAAATAGAGAAATTATAATAATTTATTTTAAGCATTTTTTTTTTTGGCTAATAATATTAAGGAAAATATCAAAAAAAGAAAAAAGAGAGAAATAGAAAAAATAATTATAAACTCATAAAAGTACAACAATCACTTGCACAGTCTAATGCATAAATAACTCATATTTTCATGAGTTTGAATTTAGTTTTCCAACTTTCTATTTTTTATTTTTTGGGGTTATTTTCCCTACTATTAACATCCCATTATTTGTTAATTATTGATTTATTTATTTTTTCAATTTGATTTTGTTTTATGTTTGTGATCACAATAATGTTATAACAAATGTGGATGTTTGTATGTATGTGTATTGTGAATGTGTAGAGAGTTAATTGAGATGGTAGAGAAGAATGGAGTGAGGAAGTGGTCTCAAATTGCAGAGATGATGGAGGGAGGAAGGATAGGTAAGCAGTGTAGAGAGAGATGGCACAACCATCTTAGGCCTGATATCAAGGTATTTACTCATTCCTTCCTCCCTCTTTCTTTACCACAATAAATCACAAAATTCAATTGCTTTTCTTTAAAGATACAATAATGCGACGTGCACAATACATATATAACGTTAGAGATCATGAAAATGCATCACATTGATGGTACAATTTATTTAGGGAGAAGGATCTTGGTTCATAATTTGGACTGAGGGGACTATCTAGATCCGTGGCATTTACAATGGATCCCGTTTTGATGATTCGAACCGTTCATTTTGTCAAGCATTTCATGTATTTCATCCAAAAAGAAAAAAAAAATTAGGCCAATCCGATAATTATAACTTATTCAATTTACTGTGTTTTCACTAAAAAATAAACGACATCTGCGTTTTTTAAAAAATAAAGCATTTATTGATGACAAAAATAATAAATTAAACAAGTTGCACTCATCGGATTGATTTATTTTTATTTCTGAAAGAAATACACAAAATGACCACAAAATAGACGGTTCGAATTATCAAAATAAAACTCATAATGGACCTCATGAATCCAAACAAGGCTCCAATTCAAATTTTGGACCGAAGAGAATCCTCTTCCATTTTATGTTTCCTAAAAAATGCATATCTAGTTAACTGGTCAGGCCAAAATTTGAGCCACAGAACTAGAAAATAAGTCTTTATTAGAAATAAATTGTACATAAATCTGTTTACTAACAAGTAGATTATAAGAAGGGTGTACCTTGAGAGAGTTGACAGAAGTGCATATCCACAAAATATATGGTGAATTTTGTAATTTTAGTTATTTGAATTGAGTGGCACATAAAATAAAATACATTGGAATGTTATTTGTCAGGCTGCTCAACTCTCCGTGAGGTTTAGGACGAAATCTCAATGAGACTTTTTTAACATTTAAATGATGAACTGTGTGAACTTGTGAAAACAAGAATTGCCTTTTAGGTGTAATCAAACTCTGTATGCTCTAAGAAGTTAATGATTTCATTTCAAATTTGAAATGTATGAAGTTTTGTACAAGTGGGAGCAATTGAATGTTATCAGCAAGGGTATGTTGCCTGTTTCAAGACTTTGTATACGCTTGGGTGTTTAGAGCTGGAATCTCACATCAATAATACACATATATTTATTTATGTCTGTGTAGAATAAAAGGCCAAATAACAGTTCATTTTCTTTTGTAGAAGGATACATGGAGTGAGGAGGAAGACAAGATACTAATCCAAACACATACAGAAGTAGGAAACAAATGGGCAGAGATCGCAAAGAGGTTGCCAGGAAGAACTGAAAACTCCGTCAAGAATCATTGGAATGCAACAAAAAGAAGGCAATACTCAAGGCGAAAATGCCGAACCAAAAATCCAAGGCCTAGCTCTCTTCTTCAGAACTATATCAAGAGCCTCAACTTGGATGGAAAATTTGACATTAAGGCGAAAAATGCTCTGGCCACTGAGAAGTTGTTTGAAGAAAGTAGCATTCTTCTTGATCAGATGCCTTCTCCTCCTCCTGTGGATGATGAGAAAAGCTTTGAGATGGAGGCGCCATTGGATCGTGTTCATGTGGCTTCTTTCATGAAGCGTGAAGTGCAGAAAGAGAAGGATTTGATGGAGATGATCACCCAAGTCAATCTCTAAATCCTTTGATGAAGCCAATCATACTTACATACCCCCCTTACAAGATATACTATATTTCTCATTATATATCTTACATATTTGGTACTCTTGAAAGTAAATTTAGAGGGGGAAAAAAAAAAGAAAATAAAGAAAAAGAAAAAAGATGTCCTGGTTTTTTGACATATTTTTAAAAACATTTGTATGAAACTTTTGGATGATAGCTATAACTTGTTATATATATATATATATTTTTTAAAATATAATCTCTACTTTGTTAGGGTTTTGAGTAGTGTTATGTATATATGTTGAGTTGAATTCATTACGGGTGCTCATGGATTAGATTGGGTCAAGTGGTCTCCTATCTACCATCCGTTCTAATTTAAACAGATTGGAAAAGAGGGTCATGCGGGGTTGGCATGAAAATCAATCTGACTGTTTGAGTTTTACTAGTTGAACTTTTTTTTCTAGACTATTTACAATAGTTCTTTACTTTTTTTTGGCCTTATTTGGACTAAAAAAATTTTATTCTTCATTTTTAAAAATAAAAATAAAGATTCAACTTTCATATTTCATAAATAGCTATAATTACTAGTTAA
This sequence comes from Camellia granthamiana, assembly GCA_036172215.1. Classification (NCBI taxonomy): domain Eukaryota; kingdom Viridiplantae; phylum Streptophyta; class Magnoliopsida; order Ericales; family Theaceae; genus Camellia; species Camellia granthamiana. Next base: position 57,197,013 of record CM069917.1, on the reverse strand, counting down.
TGAAATGTTATTTATTTATTTTTGATCAGCCAAAAAAAGAACTTTATTGATAAAAAAACATACAACCGATGGAAATACATCAATAAAGAGGATATGAGCACTGTGACACAGTAGGCCTACATCATCCCAATCATCGTGAGACCTACCCAAACAGATGCAAGCACAACCTCAAAGTTGATGAGAAACCAAGAAGCAAGGACAAACACACACACACACACAGAGGAAAAAGAAAAACAAAGAAACAGCAACACAAAACAGAACAGCAGCCGCAAGCTTGGACCACCCCTAGTGGCAGCACAAGCAGATCAGTCCACCACAATGCCTCCCAAACTCTTCCTGATTTGCCTCAAGTTGAGAATAAAATCTTGCACTGTGAAATGAAATTCCTGGAAGAGTGGTTTTAACCACAGAGCAATCATAATCTTAACCAATTCACAAAGCTCCAGCTGGTTTGGAGTAGAATTTCTAAACACATTCATTTCTATGCTGCCAGACTGACCACTACACGGCCAACAGGATAGCTCTCTAGATCACCCTCTCATTCTTCTTCAACTTCCCTCCTGCCCACCCTAAAAATAAAAGATCTACAGAACCTGGTAAGGCAGCTTGAACATCCCACCACTTTTGCATTTCAGCCCAAATCTTCCAAACAAAAGGGCAACAAATTAAAACATGGTTCACAGACTCACTGGCATTATTGCAATTCACACAAAGGATGGATGCATTTTCATTAATAATACCCAAATTTTGTAAGAACTCTTTTGTCTTAACTCCCCTTTTCCATGCAAACCACCCAAAAACTTGCACTTTAGGAGGGATGTAATTGAGCCAAATCAACTTGGTAATTCTCAGAAATGAGCCAAGGTTATCCAAGACAGACTTATACAATGTTGCTACAGTAAGCTCACCTGATGATGTTGCTGACCAAAATAACCCATCAATATGTACTGATCTCATTACAGGAGCTGCCAATAGGTGAATAAGAAGCCTTTCAAGTTCCAACTCCTCGCACTCATACACCTCTCTTCTAAATGCAAGGTTCCATTCTCCAAATATAGCTTTCCTAACAAAAAATGCTCTCAAGGATTTATTTTTTTCCACCAATAGTCTATAAAGACCAGGAAATTCTTCCTTCAGGCTTACTGACTGGCACCATTTATCCTTCCAAAAAATGATCCTACTTTCATCCCCAACCTTTAAGTGTACATTATTCAAATAAAACTCTCTTAAATTGCTACACTGCTCAGCAATAGATAAAACTCATTTCCAAACTGCAGAGTGGCTACTTCTAGGAATAAATGATGGGATCCAGTTTCCCACCTCCATATTATACTTGCCGTAAATTACTCTCTTCCACAAAGCTTCACTGTCATTACCAAACTTCAACCATTATTTAATTAACAAGCAATTATTAACCTCTCTAACCTTCCTGATGCCTAGCCCAACTTGGTCTACCCTTTTAGACAAGTCCTCCCACTTGATCATATGAATCTTTCTCTTCAATTCTGAGCCACCCCACAGGAATGTAACTTGAAGCTTTAGCTACTCCTTCAGGCATCTTAAACAAGGACAAATAGTACACTGGTAACGCTGATGTAACTACCTTTACAAGTGTTAGTCTCCTTGCAAAAGACAACAGCTTTCTTTTCTAACTAGCTAATTTGCTTCTGACTTTATCCAATACAAGCTTTCTTCCTTGGGTTGGCCCCTAAAGGGATCCATTTTCCCACCTCCATATTATACTTGCTACAAATTACTCTCTTCCACAAAACTTCACTTTCATTACCAAACTTCAACCATCATTTAATTAACAAGCAATTATTGGGTATGTTTGGTTTGTGTTTGAGAGATGTGTTTTAGAGATAAAAATTACGAAAACATGTTTGGTTTGGTTTTTTGGGAAATTTGTTTTGGAAAATTGTTTTGAGAGAGAGTTTTGGAAAAAGTGATTGATTTGATGTGTGTGTGAGAGAGATTTGTTTGGAAAACTTGTTTGGTTTGTGTGTTTTGGGAAATTTTTTTGGAAAAATTTGTTTGGTTTGATTACTTTTGAAAACTTATTTGTAGAGAAAATTTCCGAAATTTTTTTCAGAAACACAAACCAAACGAACCCATTAACTTCTCTAACCTTCCTGATACCTAGCCCACCTTGATCCACCCTTTTAGACAGGTCCTCCAACTTGATCATATGAATCTTTCTCTTCAATTCTGAGCCACCCCACAGGAATGCAACTTGTAGCTTCTCAAATTCTTTAGCTACTCCTTCAAGCATCTTAAACAAGGACAAATAGTACACTGGTAATGCTGATGTAACTGCCTTTACAAGTGTTAGTCTCCCTGCAAAAGACAACAGGTTTTTATTTTATTTTATTTTATTTTTCTTCTAACCAGCTAACTTGCTTTTGACTTTATCCTATATAGGTTTCCATGTGGCTTTCTTCCTTTGGTTGGCCCCTAAAGGCAGCCCCAGATACCTGAGAGGTAAGGATTTGGTTTTGCAATTAAATATTGAAGCAAAGCCAGCCATAGTCTCCTCTGCAACACGCACACCACACACCACACTTTTGTGATAATTTATCTTCAAGCCAAGACATAATCTCAAAGCATCTTAGCACCCTTTTTAGGTTCCTTACCTCTGCCTCACAGAATAATAGTAAGTCATCTGAGAACTGAAGATGGGATAGCACAACACCATTGGATCCCATCTTTATTCCTTCGATCAGCCCTAGCTCATGTGCTCTGGACAATAGGATATGAAGGCCTTCTGCTGCTATGTTAAACAGGAAAGGGTACAAAGGATCACCTTGCCATAAGTTCCTTTGAGGATTGAATCCTTCGATTGGAGATCCATTGACAAGCACGAATATCCTTGCAGATATTACACATTCCTTCATCTAGCTGCACCATTTATCACCAAATTAAACTTAGAAATCATTGTGAAAAGAAACCCCCAATTAATGGAATCATATGCCTTCTCAAAATCCAATTTATGATCACTCCCTTCTTTCTTGATTTCTTCCATCCATCTACCACCTCATTGGCTATTAACACTTTCCACTTAAGAATGCTGATTGTGCTTCACTAATGATATGAGGCATCACTGCTTTCAACCTATTTGACAACAACTTTGCTATGATCTTGTAAATTGAGCCTACCAAACTTATAGGTCTATAATTAGAAAGCCCCATTGGAGTATCCTTTATAGGAATAAGGGTTATGAAAGAACTATTTATCCCCTTCACCAGCCTTCCATTCTTGTGAAAATCTTTTACAAAGTTTACCACTTCACCCTTCATTTCTTTCCAAAACTTCTGCAAACACAGCAAGTTGAACCCATCTGGCCCTGGAGTTTTATTCTGATCAGAATCCATCATTGCAGTTTTGATTTCTGCTTCTACAAATGCTGCTTCAAGTTGATCAAACTCCAAGCTTTCTTGTACTGATTTAAATGATCCATCTAATACAAGTCTTGTTGGCCAATGTTCTGAATATTGATTTTTAAAGTGCTCATACACTTTACACCTCACTTGGCAAGGATCCTCATAGATCACTTCCCTTACTGAAATGGAATTAAATTCATTCTTGCTTGTCTGCACTTTGTCATTACATGGAAGAATCTTGTATTTTTGTCACCCTTCATTGCCCAGTTGAGTCTTGATTTCTATAGCCACATCCATTCCACCATCCTACTGAACCTCCACATTTCTTCTTTGACTTCTCTTCATCTTGCTTTTTTCTAAATCACCCTCAGCCAGAAGATCAAACCTGTGCAACTCATCCTCTGTTGCTTTCAGTCTGTAATTTATATTCCCAAATACATCCACATTCCATTTCTTTAGGCCTAGTTTCAGTGTCTTCAACTTATTTAGCAATATATACCCAACCCACTACATTGGCCTCCCTCCAGCTATTTACCCAAAAAGTTTTGAAATTTTGTTGTAAAAACCATGCATTTATAACTTTGAAGGGTTTAGGTCCCCAATCCCTCTCATCCTCCATCAAGAGAAGAGGACTATGATCAGAAATCAATCTAGGTAGTCCCCACAACTTATGGTTGAACACCTTAAGCCATTTTGGATCTACTAGGACTGTCAATTTTACTCCACTTCTCACCTTCTCTCAAATTACACCAGGTAAACTTCCTACCTAGTAGTGGTAAATCAGATACCTCACTTTTGTCAATAAATTCATTCGACTCTTTCATGCCTCTATCTCTTCTTGAGCAGCATCCGTTTCTTTCACTAATATTTGTAATCTCGTTGAAATCCCCAGCTAGGCACCAAGGCTTAAGGAACTCCTCCTTCAACTTTAGTAGACTATCCCATAGATCCCCTCTTGAACCCACATCATTAGGTGCATAAATATTCAAAATAGTACATCCAAATGAGTTAAAGAGTGTACCTGATAGTATGATGAACCTCCTATTGTTACAACACTCTGAAATTTGGAAGATGTCTGGATCCCAAATACATAGTAAACCTCCAGTTGAACCCTCAGAATCCACTGCCATAAACTCCATTTTTTCCTTTACCCACATTGATCTGACTTCAGTCTCTGTGATTTTTGACTTTTTTGTTTCTTGAAAGAGAGTAACATCCACTTTCCTTTCCCTCAACAGTTTCTTAATCTTGCCTTCTTTTCCTTCTTACCCAACTTTCTAATATTCCATGATAGTACCTTCATTACAAACAATGGTTCGCTTTAAATTCACCCCAGTTGGTGTACTCTACACCCCAACTGTAACCCCTCTCCAATTTTGTCTTTATCCTTCACTTCAAGCTTCACTATCTTGTTTAGGACATCATCTTCTTTCCCATTGAACTCTACTCCCAAAACCTTCCCCATCTTCAGAGTTGCTTGAGCTTCATTCAGCAGTAGCCACCCTATATCTGCCCCACTCTCAATCGATGCTGATAGAGAGAATACTGCCACTGCTGCTCTCCAGACTGCAGCCTTTGGGAGTGATTTGCTTGTTGAAGCCCTCTTTTTCCATACCTCCTGAGTAAATCAAAGGAACCCTTTTTTGACCACTATTGATTGTACTTGCTTCTATTGCTTGCCTTCTTCTTTCCTTCATTCTGCTTTACAGGTCTATTACTGGGCTCAACTTCGTGGACTTCAGATAGGCTTGAGTTTCTACCAACTGGCCCTACTTCACCATACATTTCACTTCCATTACTAACTTGGAACCTAGGACCATTTTAAGAGTCATTTAGTCCACACATTTGGCTTGATGCATAATTGTGGCCTAAGAGCATCCATAATGGATGTGTTAGTGTATTTGTTAGTGTCAACTGTTAATTTTTAGCTAGCAAAGTTTGTTGTTTGGTGCTGCAGTAGAGCTGCTAAGGGCAGCGTTAGTGATTAAAGTTAGTGTCAGATGTTAGATCGTGTGTTAACTACAGCGAGTGTTTTAGCCAGTGAGGGAGAGAGAGGAAAGTGCTGTGGGAAAGTCCTCCGAAACATCCGGCTAGAAGTCCCCCCGAACGTCCAGTCGGAAGTCCACCCCGTCGTCCGGACCCTTCAAGAAAAGGGGGGAAAAAAAAAAAATTGGGTTTGACCAATTGACCGGCCAGACAACTGATTTTTTTTTTTTTTATTTGTTGGGATTATTTTTTGGGCTTGATATTTTTTATTAAATTAAATTATTTATTTACTTTATTTATTATATATATATATTTAACACACACCTTAACACATCCATTGTACACCATTCACTGACTAAATTAACAAACTCTTAACACACATTTTTTTGTCTCACTTTTAACACTTTTTATCATATAACACACTTTAACACACAACTTTAACACATCCATTGTGGATCCCCTAATGTCACGACTCAAACCCGCCCTCATAGGTTTGGTATCGTAACCGGCTAGTAATTCGTAGATTACAGAAAGCCTCTTAAAAAGAAAATAAATTATTAGGGGCTAGCGAAAGCAAATAAGAAATATACAATATCCATTGAGCTGTGCAGACTTACATGAGAAATAAAAATTTAAACTTTGTTTTTTATATACATATATATCACATCATCGTATATACCGACTAGACAAAAAGGGACTTAGCCCTAAATACAGAATAAACAAAACTTAAACTTTAATCACATGGCTTTGACCATTTGACATATCCGGAACCTCCACGAGAGGCACATAGGTTGGTTGAAAGGACAGAGTCTAAGCAGAAGTTCTAGGCTTATTCACGCACCTGATCACTTGCATACATAAATAATACAGTGAGCTGGAGCCCGGTGAATAATCTCGATGTAAAGAGGTTAAATAAATGAGATCCATAACTTAAACAAAACAATATAACTTTCTTGACATAATTAAAGCATATTTCGGAAACATATAATAACTAACATGAATCATCAAATCTTTTCACAATTCATAGTACCCAATTGCCTTATCAAAACTTGTCGGAATACCACACAGAACGTTCATGGCGGAACGAAACATTCGAAACGCCTTCATTGGGCAGCTTCAGACAAAACGCCCACATAGGACGACTTCATGCAAAACGCTCATCTAGGACAACATTATACAAAACGTCCTTATTGGATGACTTATACGAAACGTCCACTTGGGACGACTTGGTACAAAACGTCCATATAGGACGCGCTTATGCGAAACGCCCACTTTGGCAACTTTATTCAAAACGTCTATAACAAGCAAATATCATACAGATCGATGCAATCGAAATCATGCGAAGCAATCAATACAATCGAAATCATGCGAAACAATCATAAACGATTGGCATCATATATTATATCACAATGAGTCAATAACTTATACTGAACGTACATGACGAGTTGAATACTATACAGAAGTCATTGGGGATTAAAAGACATTTCCCAAATTGTTATCATAGTTATCGTTTCAAAAAGAACTTATTCATTCTTAAACAAATTCCATTTTTTAAAAGGTTATCATATCTTACTCATTCATTCCTAACAAAACCTCATTTTCGAAGACATTGTATCGTACACGTTTTAGAGTTGCAAAGTATAACTTAACGATTCCAAGGTTCTTGTTCACAAACTTACCGTGTCAACATCTCATAAACATTTCATAACAAAACATAGGTGGCCCAAATTATAATATAATATAGTCATTCTTAAAGTAATTTAGATACGAAAATATTCTTTACAAAGAAATTACTCACAGTGCTTGGCTGGATGATACTCCTCGTGCAAGCGACCTACACAAACACATAACATATACGCATTGAAACGCAATATCACTTCTTTGATTCAACTTGGCTTCTCTTGTCTTTTTTTGTCTAAGTAATCTGAAATTCTACTATACTTATTCTTTTTTTATTCAAATGAATCGGGTTCTCATTTCACATATTCTTTCATTATTAAATCCTTCTTTTCCAAATAGATCGATTTCTAACTTAGCTTCTTAATCAATCATTACTAAATCAATGATTTATTCATGCAAAGATTTCAAATATTTTTCCTTGATTTTCAAAACATGAAATTAAAATTATAAGACTCTTAGAAGAATATTTGCATGTAATTTATGAAGCTTAATTTCACCATAATTTCCAAAATCAAGCCCAAAATAATTACTTTCTAATTTTACTTTCATAAACTTGATCTTAACTCCAACTCATCATTTTCTTATCAATTTTCCTAGCAAATATTGCATGTATGTAATTCAAATAAACTAACTAATTAAATATATGTTCCAAAATATGGTTAAATCAAGTAAAACTTTTAAATTACATTACATACATGGATTAGGGATTTAAAATCAAAACCTCATTTATCTTCAAGATTAATTCTAGATTTCCATGGACTTTAATATTTATAAAACTTTTCCTTCTTCTCTTCAAAATATGGAATTGATTAACTTAAATTCTTCAAAATTTATAATGCATGTATAGATAAAGTCCAAATTCGTGAAAAATAACACAAATAAACACAATTGTTAAATTTCTAAATTAATTTCTTAGTTCTTGAACTTTATTTTTCTTTTCATTTATATTTAAAATTACATACAATTGAATTTTATTTCTTCTTGATTTGTGATGTTGGGAGGATTAATTCCAAAATTAGAGTTCGAAATCTTATCTAAAATTGTTGAATGATTGAATCTCATCACTTTTTCCAAGCTTGTCCTTCCTTATTTCTTCTTCTTCTTCTTCTTCTTGGGCTCTTGGGTTGAATTCCAGCACAATCTCTCTCTCTCTCTCTCTCTCTCTCGGCTCCTCCCAGCACAAACACTCCAACAATACATATATGTGATCTCATTCCTTTTTCTCAAACTCCCTAGAACCTTCTTTATTGCACACTAACTTGTTAATTAGTTTAGTAAAATTAAATTAGTTTAGTACACTAATTACACATTAGTTTAATTAAACACTACTTAATTTTAATAAATCTTGATTAACACAATTAAATTAATCATAACTAATCACAAGTTCCACATAATTTAATTAATTTGATTTGACCTCCATTAGAACCCAATTAATTATATTTAAATTTATCAATCTAAATTAGATTTTTAATCAAACTCTCAAAAGACTCCAAATGTCAAATTAAACTTATTTCCATCATCAATTTTGGCTTCTCACATCATTAGGGCCTTCAATTTTAGATCAAACCTAAAATCTACATCGATAAATTACATATTCAATTGATTGCCTCATAAATAAATTTAGGCCTCGTTTGGGAACAGGCTAATTTAGTAACTTTTTGGCTATTTGGCTAAAATGTGATGTAAAAAAAACTAGTATGTTTGGGATGATTTTTTGGCTTTTTACGAAAAGATGTGCAAAAAGTAGAGAGAAAATGGAATCTTTGACTTTTTGGTATGGGTTGTTGGCTTTTTGGCTTTTTTAGTAACTTTTTGACTTTTTGACTAAAATAGCCTCTTGCCAAACGAGGCCATAATAATCTTAATTCTCAATTCTCACAACCTAATTAACTCCAATTTTGGACCTAATTGATCAAATTCAATTTTACTAAACTGAATCGAATATTTAATTAACTCCCATATGGTCTGATACTCGAAATTAAAATAATTCAATTCACCAATTATACTCTCTTGAGTCAGTTAGGCTTCCAATTTCTAGTTCCAATATAAATTCTAGATAGAAACATATACAAATTAGTCTCTATAATTTTCATAAATCTCAAATTAAATGAAAATAATAAGCAATTAAAATTTAACTCTCCTTAATTAAATAATGATAATTATTTTTACATAGTGGATTGTCACACCTAATACCACTTCTATGTTCACTCTAGGCCTATTCAGATTGGAAAATGCTAGATTTCATGAAGAATTTTCATAAAAATTATCATGAAAATCATCTGCACCTTTAGATCATGAGACACATACCTGATCTAAGGTGCAGATGATTTTCATGAAACTTAGCCTGACCCATTCAGATTTGACCCACTTTCGCTTTTCACATACCCTGGTGTAAGCACATGGTTTTCAATGCTCTGACTTCTGTCAGCTTCCTTTGCAGCACCGTTCCTCTAGTTTCTCACTGCCATCATTATGTCGCATGCTTCTCCATTGGTTTCTTTCGCCACTCCACTTCTTGACTCTACAACTTCCGTCTCTCTCCTCCCGCACTTCTCCTTCTCCACCTCCTCACTCTTACTTTCTCCACATGGCCTGTTTTCTTTTGCCACACCATTCATAATCTCCATGTCATAGACTGAATCATTCCCCATGTCGTCATCATCTTCCTTCTCACTGATACTCCCTTCCGTATCTTGTTTCTCCAGGTTATTTGAACTGCAATTCTCGTCCATCTCTTGAAGCTTATGACACTTGCAACTAATTTTCATTGTTTTAGCCCTTACCACCTGTTCTTCATATACTCTCACTGGGCATACCGAACCTCTGCATTCTAGATTTACAACCATGTTAATTGGTTCCATGCATTTGGTGGAGATCTTAACCTTGGCACTCACAAATGACATTGGTTGGTTTGTGTCACCCTCCAAGCATATAACTTGCCCCCACAAACCCCCAAACCTTTTTAAATTTGTACTATTCCAAAGGTTTAACGGAATGCCATAGTAGCTAATCCATACTCTCCTTTCCTGCCCCAGCACCCACCCTATTTTTTCCATAGCATTTTCTTCACTTCAGTCCATGATCAATTCCTCGATAGGCTTCATTTTCAGCTCCATCTCCTCCTTTGAGTTGAATGTTAAAACCATATCCCATCCTCTGCTTTCTCTCACCATAATATCCTCCATACCTATTTTTTTAAGTTCTTTCTTCAGGCTAATATTGGCATATTCAGCCTTTAGACGTACAATTACGCTTTCATACAACCACCCATTTCCTATTTCCTCTGCCTTTAACATAATGCTACATGTACCAGGACTCATGTTCCCTATTGTAGCCTCGGCATATGATCTGTGATTTGTATAGACTTTTGTGCCACTTCTGCCTTCCCCCCTTGGACAGCTTGAACTTGACTCTCTGTTTGAGTATGAAACGGTACTCTTGTAGCTTTTTCCTTTGCCTTTTCTTTACCAAAAGAAAAATTTGCATTTACCTTTATTTCCTTATCATCCCCCCATAGGCCATTGCCTGTTTGAAAAGCTACTTTGGCTGCCACAAAGTAGTTAAACCTTACAAAGCCAAACCTTGTGTTAGTTACCCTTCTTTTCTTCTGCGGGATAAAGACATCCTTCACCACACTGTACACACTCCGTTTTTTATCGGCCCTAAGACTTGGGCGCTTTCTCTTGAGTATCCGATGATGACAATCAGAATGTGTTTCTCACAAAATTCTTAGTAAGAAATAGATGGAATTTGAGCTTTATTCCCAATCCTAAGCCAATTTTTAGTTGAGTGTTTGAGCCTCATTGGACACCTGGAGCGAAGTTGGACCAAATCGGAGTGAAATTAGACCGAACCGATGCGAAAACGGACCAACCCCACCTTGGTTGGTCGATCGGTTGACATGGTCGCAGGCATGGTCAAGCCCATCACGGGCGCAACCTGTTCACAGTGGGGTTAGAATTTTGGTTGTGGGGCACTTCATGATGTCATTTCTGACCCATTTTTGCACCAAATGCTTGCTTATTCATCCTCCATTGACTAGTGCTTGAACCATTGAGGATAATGCCCCATTTTAGTGCCTTATTAGCTCCATTATCTTTCCTAAATGCTCCACTTTGTCTTCCACCATTGCTCCACTTGCATTGCCTATATAATGAGAGCTCTAGTCTTGAGTTTGAGAAGAAGAGCTAGAAGAGAAGTGTAGAGAGAATGCTAAATTTGACTTAAAATTTTAGAGAAAAGAAAGCCTTGAAAACAAGAGAGTTGTCTTGCCAAATTAGTGAAGTTACCAAGCCTCTATACATCTCATCTTTCCTTGCAAACACTACTCAAGAACCAAGTCCTAAAGCCTTAATCAAAGAGAGAGTAGTCTTGCTAAGTTGAAGAAGATTAAAGAGTGATCATACACTTGTCCAAAACCATTATTCTAAGCTCAAATTCCAAGCTCTTGAATTGAGAGTTAAGATCATAATTCACAACTTTGAGGGTGATCAAGAGGAAGTTTGGAAATCAAGAAGTTCACTCTTTATTTGGAAGGTGAATTTTTAATTATTTCTATCTCATCTTTGTTTTCTTACTTTTGTTTTGATATTGTTTTGTTGTAAAGTGATTAGGTTTCAATTCCTTTATTTTCTTGCACTTTCTATCTTATATTTGTTTTCTTACTTTAGTTTCATATTGGTTCTGTTGTAATCTAACCGGAAGTGGTTAGTTGAGCCACCTACATATTCCTTGTTTGTTCCTTTTCTCGGTGTTGCAACAAGATAGGTTTGTTAGGCTTAGTTGGTTAGCCGGCCTAATAGCCTTAGCTTCTTTTGGACGAAACGAAATAGTCTTCTGGAGTTAGGCATACTAGTTTTCAGCAATCCTCAAGACACAAGAAGCTTCTATTTTTTTTGTTTAATTTGAGTGTTTTGTGAGATTTTTATTTTGTTGTAATATTTTCCTCCTCACTCTCTAATTTGGTTTGTAATTATTCTTTCAAGTGTTGTAATAATTCCCCGCACTGTTTCTTTCTATCCCATCCTTTTACTTGCTTTCCTTATTTGTGCATAAGCATCATATTTTGTTTTTGTTTTTTTTTTTTTTTTTCCATCAAATCCATACTTTGCATCCATGTTTCATGCATCTTGATTCGGTTAAGTTTGCATTTATGGATTTATTCAATTCCTATGTGATTATGTGCGCTACCTCATGTTCTTGAGATGATTCACATGTCATATCTTAGAAACCGAATCTTTAGTTGCATCTCATGTGTGAATTGTATTATGATTTTATATATAAGATCATGCATATTTCGTTAACTTTGTTTTATAACTATTCACGAGACGTCAGTAAACATGTAAACTTTTATGCTTTAACATCCCGTTTGTGTGTGTTTTTTTCCTTACTATGTTTAGCATTCTAGCATGAGGCTACTTGCTTACTTAATATAACTATATGAATGCCGGTGGATAGAAGTTATGTCGCTTAATTTGAGATGATGTTGATTTTCATGTTTGTAAACTCAATTGCTTTGGGTTGTACATCTTTAAAACTCTTTCAAAACACATGAAATCACGTTATTCCAAAATAAAAGAATAGTCTATACTTGTATGCTTCACATAGTAAATTGTAGGATCTATTTAATAACCAGAATATGAACATATAAAGTCAATAAAACTCATAGCATGATTTAATAGAGCCCAATTTTTGATCAGGTGACTGGGGGTGCTCAATTAATAACCTTCCCCTCTCATACCTAAGGCTCCGAGCTAATCATCTTTGGCTATGATGAACAATGGCCTTGGCACGAGTCACGGATTTTCTAATTTTTTCAAAATATTAGATGGCGACTCTAAGATCTAGTGATGTAATCCGTTTGTTTTTGGGAAAGATTTTGTAATAAAACGGATTTTCTATAAAACTTGTCAAATTTGGACTCTCATTTATGTTTCACATTGCACTCATGAGACTAGATCAAAGAAATTGAGGGTCTAGACTATTTAACGCGCACGAGTACCCCCGGGCTTGTTACATACACAAACTTTGTGAAGAGATTGAAAAGTCCATTTGGATTCAATGAATTTGGTAAGTTATCAACAAACACAGTGAATACACTTACACCGCCTTCCTTCCTATATGTTCCTTGTCTTCCTTTCTATCGTATGACAGGCATCCATCCTCCTTGTTGTACTCCTTGCTTTCTCCATCCTCTTTGTATCGCCATCTGCTTTAAAAAATAAAAATTATAATATATATATATATATTTAACACACAAAGTATGAAGCATAACATCATTTTTTCAAATGCTAACCCCAAAAAAACAAAAAAAACAAAACAAATAGACAAACAAATTGTCGTGCATAAAATAAATGAAAAGATACAATTGTCAATACATTGCTATTTATTTTCTTAAGTAAAAGTTTATCATTAAATCTCTACCAAACAATAGGTGCTCGCAGATTTGGTTGAGTCGGGTGTCCTCCCATTTGCCATCCGTCTAAACTTAGGTGGATGAGAAAAAATGTATTAATATCCATTCCCTCAAACCATCGAAACTACCTATTCTATAACAGATCAATTTGAACCATTTGATTTTGACGAATGAATGATGCTTATCTAACCCTACAATTTATATGCAACTAGGATTTTAACTTAGAGGAGCAATGATGTGTAGTTTTAGCAAGTGTATCACATCACAACTCAATTGAAGTTCACTTCACTTTTCTTTTCTTTTCTTTTTTTATTTTGTTGTTCATTATTTATTTTATTTTATTTTTTTACTTTTTAAACACGACAATTTTCATAATTTAAAATACAATCACATGTCTCCATACAAAAATATAATGAAATTATACACGACACATTCACACAGTAAACAGATAGAGCGGTAAGATAACACAGGTGATTAGCACATTTACAAATGTGCCGAAGCTAACTCACTTGCGTCCTAATACAATGGACAACAATAATTCACTCCACATAAGCACGTAGTCACATAAACACATACGAATTTCTTTCCTGAATATTGACCATCCCGCGGCGTTGCTAGAGTTCCAATTAGAAATAGCCGTGATCGGGTGCTCTTCTAATAGGACTTCTAGAAATCCGTAGACCCAATCAATATTCTAGAAATTAAATCTTATACCTATATAACCACATAAGGATGTTATCACATAGTATACAAAACATACAAATGTCTCTATCAAGCGAGACAAACCCATTGTAGTAAAAATCACTTCCCACATACCCAAAGTATTCAAACCTGGTATGCTTTGATACCAAGTTCTAATGCCCCGAAATTTTTACAATAAACCATCCATGACAATAAGTAAATAACAATATAAATTAGAGTATAAGGTCCTTCTATTACACAAGATTTAGTTATACAAAATGATGACACATATGAATATACATTCATAAGTTCTAATCATGAATCTATAGCATATGTCAACAACCAAAATATGAAATAGAAGTTAAACAGATAATTGAAATGCCCTGAAGGCTACAACTTTCCAAGACTATACTTGGTTACATCAAAATGGATTTAAATCCAATACAAATAAAGCCCTAGGCCTGTACAAAATAATTACAGCAAGTAAACAAAAATGAAGCTTTTGCTCCAATCCTCCCAAGCTACTGCCTTGGCGGAGGCATCTCACTAACACCTGAAAATGGTTTTCCCGTATATGGTGAGCCAAAACCCAATAGAAATAATCCAACGCAATATATGAACCTTAACAAAGACATGTGGGTAAAATACATATGCAATGCTCATGACAAAAATGTCCCATTTCTCTTTCCAAAACCATGTAATGTCCAATTTATATCACAATTCAAGAATCATCTTCTTTTCATTAGAAAACAGGGCAGTGAATCATAATTCTAGTCCGCAGGATTTGACACCCATGTATAAGCGCAGTTTTCGGGACATTCACCCTAGACACACAGGCCAACTTAGTTCAATGGAATACATTTCCTTTCTCAAAAACATTATACATGTACAATGTATTAAAGATATAATCATGCTCAATGCAAATAGATGAGAAATTAGTTTCCATTCGCCTAATCCTCCTGCAATTTCTACAACAGTCATAGTTATCCTCTACCGATAGCCTAGAACAGATATTTCTAAATAAATGTAAAATCTCTAATACAGATAATCTTTCCAAATTTCAAGATAGGAGTGATAATACATATCTAACTCCATCATTCATATCAATATCCATCCAATTTTACATTTCCAGCATCAATTCCATTTATTTATATAAAATAAACATTTGAGACATTTAGGGCAAAACACTTTTCTTTTCTTTTCTTTTCTTTTTTTAAAATTTCATTCCAAGTATCAAAACCAATAGTTTTATCACAACTCAACCCCATCTCCACTCCCACAACCATTTTCAATACATCCATTCGAACACCGCTATTTTGATTCTAAACCAAAACCCTAGGTTTGTTTAAAATTCTTCAAAATCACAAGATTATTTTATAAAAACAAATAACTAAGTTAAAAATTATACTAAAGTGTAGAGAATCCCTACCTAAAGCTAAAAGACAAGATAAACATTGATGAAACTCGGATGAAGCCAAAACCTAACTTTATTCGGATGAAAACGAAGCTCTAGATGAGCTCTATCTTTTTAACAAAGGGAGTAGAATGGAGAAATGGGTAGATCTTGGTGTATTTATAGAAAGAGAGTGAGTCTTAAAGAGAGAGAGTCTCAACTTAGGGTTTTGAAATGTTTTAGAGAGAGAGATGAAAAAGTGATGTAAAATGACCTATTTACGAACTGATATACGCACAGTTCCCTCGAGCGCAAGAGTTGTCGCTCGAGCGACCAGACACGATAAGTTGTTTCGCTCGAGCGCAAGAATCTTTGCTTGAGCATAGAATACAATCTTCCAGAAGTTTTATAGACAGAAAACCGTCACTTGAGCGCAAGAAGTCTTGTTTGAGCAAAGAATACTACCTTCCCGGTATCTTTGCAGGCCTGCAAAAGTACTGGGAGCTCACAAGGCTCGCTCGAGCGCAAAAAGCTTAACTCAAACGAAGAGGCCAAATTCAGGACAACAATAGTTTGGACCAACCAGCAACCAACCTGTTCCAAACACCACCAAGACACTCCAATAACCAAACTCAATGAGAAATAAGGAGAAACACAGAATGAATATCTAAATAAGGCAAATGAAACCCGGATTCAAAATATCAACGGATCAGGTCTAAACCAGGAATGCTATAGGCCTCTTGGTGTTCAATTTCTTCGCTCACACCGGAATGTTACGAGTGCCGACAAGGCACAAGGCAATGCAATACGTCATATTGGTATGAGGACAAGTCACATTATGGACTTTGCTGCATAACAAGCAGGTGGCTATGAGAATGTTGGGTTCATACAAAAGGACATGTACAATCATTTTGGAACTGAGCGTAGAGCGCAAGTTGTCAATGGTGACAGAGAAGGTGCTTTGGCTTACTTATGTAGTAAAGAAGGGTAAGATCCAATGTTTTATTATAAATATGATATAGATGAAGAAAATCAATTAAATAATTTATTTTGGACAAACGGTGGATCTCGAACAGATTATTTGTGTTTTGGTGATGTGTTGATGTTTGATACTACGTATCAGACAAATGCGTACAACAAACCTTTTGTGATACTATAAGGTGTGAGCAACCACTTTCGAACGACTGTTTTTGGGTGTACACTGTTGGCTTCCGAGACAGTAGAGACATACAAATGGGTGTTAGAGACATTTTTTAATACGATGGATCATAAGATGCCTCTGTCTGTAATCACCGATGGGGATAAGGCCATGCGTAGAGAAAAATAATTAGTAAATTTTAACAAATTTAATAAATTAATATTTACATATCATATTTTACTTTTTACAAATCATAACAAAACAAACTATAGAAAAAAATAATTAAATATGGTATGTCATTAGTTTTATGTATTTAAAATTAATTTAAAATATAAAAGATGACACAATTTTCAAAAATTGAAGATGACTTGTTTAGCATGTAATATTTTGAATGGTAAGTTTATTCATTACAAATAGTAAGTGAGTGAATACCAATATTCGTAGCAAATGGTAAGTTATCATTATTTTATTTTTTTTAATTTCAAAATTAACCAAAACTACTTTACTTTTTAGAAAATCATCTTACTTTTTTTTTACCTATTTTTACTTTTGCTTCATCCAATTACTAGTATTTATCTTATCTAAATCTAATGATCTATGCTTTTTTGTTATGTACTATAAATAAAAACCATTTTCATGTATAGTAAAATTTTCCGAGTTTCGAGATAAAAGCAAGAGAGTTTTTTTTTTTTTTTTTGGTTACAGGAAAATCCTCTCTACTCTCCCGCAGGTCCAAGGCAGCGCCCCTTTGTAGAGATCATCAAGGTGTCCTGTTAGCCATTCCGAGCGAAGAGACTATAACCTGGGAACTTGCCTCGACCTCCCAAGACAAGCTCGACTTAAGTCAGGACTCGCACAGCAGGGGAGCATTGAACCCACACCAAATGCTGGTTAGACAACTTGAGGTCCAACCTCCTAACTAACTGTGCTATGCCCAGGAGAGATTTGAACTCATGACCTGGGAGCTTAATCCCCATGCTCTTACCACAAGGCCACCCACCCCTAAATTAAAGCAGAAGCGATTGAGAGCCCGAATCCGGCTCGCCCGAATCCCCCGAAACCACGAAACGACGTCGTTTCGTGGTTGTAATTTTATTTTTATTTTTTTTTCAGCAGAAGGAAGAAGAAGACGAAGAGAAGGAGGGGGAGGGGAGGGGAGGAAGAGAAGGAGGGGGAGGGGAGGGGGCCAACAAACTCGGGGCTGAGGCAGGGAGCGGAGGCGGGGGCGGCGAGCAGAGGCGGAGCTGCGGCGAGGCAGAGGCGGAGCTGCGACGAGTGACGAGCTGAAGCTGCTGCGACGAGCGATGGCGGACGACGATCGGGCGGCTGCGACGAGCGACAACGGGCGACGATCGGCGACGATCTCCCTCTCCGATCTCCCTCTCCACTCTCTTCTCTCTCTCTCTCTCTCTCTCCCTCTCTTTTTCCTCATTGCGTCTGAAATGGAGGAAGAAAAAAAAAATAGAATTTGTGAAACGACGTCGTTTCACAAATTAGGGGCATTCGGGGCCAAAAATTTCGAGGCACAAAACATTTTTCAAATTAAAGCAAGAGAGTTGCATACTCACTTTCTTTTATTTATTTTTTATTTTAACCTAACTTGTTTTGGTTTTGAATAGCTAAGATTTAAAGATTCAAATCTAATGGTTCAAAATGATTTTCATGTATGGTACCAAATACCACTTTTTGATACCATAGTCGGACCCGAAGACCGAAGCGCGATCATGTGCTGGAAAAGAAATCTGCAAATGTCAGGTTGCCAAATTAGTATCCAATAGATGACTTTCCATGTAATCTGGTGGTTACATAGCTTCCTGTGTGACGGTGAACAATTTTATATAAAACCACATATGCTCTCTGTGATATCAGCTCTCAAACAAGACAATCTGATATGTGATTTTTTTATTTGTAATTTTTTTTTTTTTTCTTCTATATATGGATACATATTTTGAATTTAAGACTCTTAAACTCTTTTTTTATTTTTATTTTTATTTTTATTTTTTTGTATCTAATCAGGTTCATTTGTTTTGATATTACGATATTCAAATTATTTAAAAACACCTTAATAATATTATACCTTGTAGAACATCTTATTTTCAACTGCGTAGGGATCCAACTAGTGTTTAAGAGAGAGAGAGTGAGAGCATATGAGGGGAAGAGAGGAGCGTGGGTCTCCTTTGTTTTGAAATTGTGCCACGTAAGTCGGAGGGGGAACACTTTTTTATTGACCGCAAACGAGCCAAGTCATGTCAATTTCGGGATGTTAGAGCTTGGTTCGCTAAAATTTGGGCTTGAGCTTAGACAATTTAACAAACGAACAAAATTCAAACAATGGTAACGTCGCTAGTGGGAGATCGACGGCGGAGAGAGACATTGACGACGGACAGAGATAGTGAGTTCAATGGTGAGAGAAGTCAATTTTCAGATGATTTAGCGATGAGTGAACTGTTAGGGTTTTAGAAAATTGAAGGGTTTTTAGGAGGGGGTATGTTAATGGTAAATGGGTGTGCAGTTTGGTGGGTGTTGCGTATTTAGAATGATAGTTTTGGTTATCATATAAGGGTTTTCAATTTTGAAAATTATAGGTAGAAGTTCAAAGAAATAGGGAGTCCAAAGTATTAATTGAGGTATTATTAGTAGCACTCATATTTAAACAAGTGAAGCTCAAGCTATTTACCATCTTAACCTTGGCCAGTCCTTGAAAAAAGGTGTTTGACCAACCTTAGAAAAAGGGATAAGTGTTAGGTGGAGAAGAGAGCCAGCCACATGTTCCTTGACCACATGTTCTCAACATGTATGATTAGTTGACCTACGTGGATTGTCTCTTCTATAGATAGTGAACCAACTTTCCTATGGAGATTATGGTTCATTAGCTCTAGAATCTGTTTTCAAACATTCCTGGCTATTTCAAAGTCATCACTACCCTTTCCTATGAAGATTATGGTTCATTAGCTCTATTATCTGTTAGGGTAAATTGAACTCTCCTACAATTTGGAAAAATACAGAGTTCCAAAATTTTAACATAATTACATTAAGATTTCATAAGATTTTACTTCATACAACTGTCTTTTCATTAATAATTCGTTAATCATATAAATAAATAAATAAATGATAACGTCAAATTTTCTACATTGAAATATATGTTTTTTCTTGTTTACTATTGTAATTTCACACTATTTCTATTAATTTCAATCATTTTAACCTTACTAGAAAGAAGATCAATGTAATTTACACTAAAATTGTAAAACTACATGTGTTTTCTCCATACCTAAGGATAGATCAGTGTAATTTACTCAATCTGTTATTAAACAATGTATGGTGGAAAAAATGAGCAATTGCATAAGGATTTTTGGAATCTGAACAACGCGTTTCATTGACATCTGGGTATTTACTTTGTTTCTAAAAACTTACTGTAACTATAAAACTCGACAAAACTAATATATACGAATGCTTCATCCACTTGACCAACTCCTTAGCCTATAAGAACAAATGGCAACGAAGCTAATCTCTTAATCTGTACTTAAGATTGTTGCACAATTCTCAACAATCTGATGACAAACGAACTCATTTTCAAAATTTAGCAATTGCCAAAATTTGATTAGTGATAATGTGATATAGCAAACTGTTGAAGAGCTATGTTGGAGTGCTTTCCTGTTGAACTCTGGCCAAATTTTGGCAAATGGCATGTATGATATTATTACAGACCAAAAGAGATGATCCAAGGTTCCACTTTCAAATGAGAGAGGATCGCGTGCTACATTCTCCCAAGTAGAGAGTACATCCTACATTCAAAAAAATACTAACTGGACAAATGCTAATTCAAAAAAACAAAACACAACATGAAATGGTTTTCCCAGATCATCACGTACATTTGCAACCATTAAAATTTTTGGGACCTAGTAAAAGAATGATACCATTTCAAAATAAAATAAAATAAAAACATTGAATGTCATAATGTCTATTTTCTCATCTAAACCCCCAAGTTACCAGCAAAAATTCTCAACAAAAGAACTTCAAGCTGCTTTCGGCTTTGGTTTTATGCGCTTCACCCTCGAATACAGGAACACTCCAGCTAGGGCTACTCCAGTGCCTGCAGAAAAAGACAGGAAAACAATAATCTCTGAGGGGTTTGATAGAAGAAGAAAAATAATGATGAGAAGACCAATCTTTTCTGATGATAAAACATTGTTATATTATTAGCGTAGCTTGTGGGAGATCCAATGTAAGCTATCATACCCATAGAGTTGATAGGTGAAACAGGTGTTCGGAAGAAGAGAACAGAGGTCACAATAACTACCACCCGCTTCACACAATTACCCACAGAGTGGGTGACTGGGGATACCCTCTGCAATATCATATAAGAAACCTGCAACACAAGCTCATGTCAGCACTTTTACAAGAAAGTAATCCATTAACTAGATGATTACAGAACAAAAGAATGCAGAGTTTTTTATTTTTATTTTATATGTAGCTAATAGTACGTTTCTAGAATCTCTACACCATGAAATAGTCTCACTTATCTTGTGTTTAGATCATGGATTTGGACAGTGATTTGGAAGGAAAAAAAAAAAGGGAAATGGATGGAAAATTTAGGTAATATTTTGTTCACATTTATCTCACATTTCCCTATCCATTTCCAAATCCCTACCTAAATCCATAATCCAAACGCAACCTTAGAGCGGCTTAATTCTCTTATCTCTTATTTTAAGAGGAACTTAAACTATTTGGATCATGGATTTGGACAAGGGTTTGGAAAGGGAAAGAGAACTGGAGGGGAAAAAAAAAATTAACTTATATTTCATTTACATTTCCCTCACCTTTTCCCTTTTCCTTTCCAAATTCCTACCCAAATCTATAATCCAAACACAGAATTAAGTTTTTTGTGGCACTGGAATGGAGTAGTCTTCTAGCCTTGTGGCTTACCTACTGCTTTTATGAATTGAGATTTAACAGCGTAAACTGTAATATTTCAGTGTCAACTTGTCAAGGCATTTGTCAAAGTGTAGTCTTCGATACGATTCACTGTATTGGCCATGCGAAGAAAATTGCAATTCCTATTAAGCAAGCAGATTATCTGAAAAGTACTAAAAAATCCAACAAAATAGATAATAATAAACTTATTTCAAATGATGGATAATAAGAGTAACACTTTCTATAATTGTTCAGAAAAAAAGGTGCATTGAAACTATAGTTAGAGGTTAAGAGACTAAAATGAAACAAATTGACAAGCTAATACCTATCACACTGGGGAAGGTACTATGGAGTGAAACCAGAAAAGCTGAGGCAAAATCCTATGAAGTTGGATGACTTCAGAAATGATGATGCTGAGCAACTCTATATATAGAGCACTTTGTGAGTGAGAGGTGTGGTTAGAGGTAGTCCGGGAAGATGGCAGGCACTTCAATGGCTTGGGATCACCGGAGGTGGAGAGGAGGAGGTCAAGGCAAGCTTGGAGAGAGAGAGGCTGGCAGTGATAGACCTTTTAACACTAATGTAAAGTATGAGAGGGTGTTTAAGCATGAGACTTGGTTGTATTGTTATTGTTGTGTTGTTGTGTCTCACTGCATATACGATACGTTATATAGGCCGCAGGAGTATTGGAGCCCAAGCAAACTGTTGGACAGGTGGCTCGTTCTCCTCAACTCTGCCAGAAGTGATATAAGCCCTTCTGTCATCTGTGGCTTGACGGCAGGCGGAGAGCAACGTTTCATGGCAGGGGGAAAGTAATGTTTCGTATATGCATCGGATGACATGAACGTAAGGTCATTGTTGCCTCTTCCCCAAGCCTGGTCGAGATGGAGCTGTCTTAGCAAGAAGACAACCATCTCGACGATCCCATGACCTCAGCTACTAGTCCAGTATCCTCTGATGATCCCAAGCAGTAGTGCCTGGGTCCTGCTCCCAACCCAGGCATCCAAGTAGACAAACGGACCAGGGCCCACCTTAGTGTTCAAGAGAGCCAAGGGCTCGCTTCCAGGCGACCAAGTAGGAGGATGGGCCGCGGGCGTATGGGCTAGGGCCCACCTTAGTGTTTAGGAGAGCCAAGGGCTCGCTTCCAGGCGACCAAGTAGGAGGATGGGCCGCGGGCTTATCTCAATGTTTGTCAATCCAAGTCCAAGTGAGCCGGGGGCTGATTGTATTGTTGTTTGGCCTTGGAGCGAGGTATGAAGGACCATGGACCCTGCGGGGCCATGGCGCTGCCTGTTGCAGGGCTCTTCATATCTAGATATATTTGGGCTTGTATATATACTCCCGCTTAGGCTAAGCATATAGTTTTGGTTGCCTTGGCACATGGCACCCATAGGGCTCGCCATGTATAAACATACGACATGCCCGACGTGGTGCCTTATTGGTCTGCCACGTGGGTGGGGTTTTAGTGGTGTGGCACCTGTAGGGCTTGCCACGTATTGAGCTTGATACAAGTACCCACACTTCACTAAAAGATTAATTCCATTTGCTACCACGATTATTATTCTTGCAGCTCCTTTAGTTTGACCATGTAACTACGTGTCGATGTAGTATTAATCTTTGTTGCACGTGACTAAAAAAAAGCATCGTGTCCAAATTTTTATGCCGCCAGCTACCTTTTAACTGCTGACAAAATCAGCACCTTTTAAGTGCTAACAAAATTTCTTCTCCATGTTTCTCATTTTCTGGAAATCTCTCCAAATCCTCAATCTGGCAATGCCAATTGAATGGAAATACCATTTCTTAACAACCTAACATTCACAACAATAACTATAAGAAGCATATATATATTTTTTTGATAATCGGGTGTCCGGACCAACTTATACACACCTCGACTAATCCTGGGGCCCTGAAATTAATGACTGGGCAAACCTTCAGTGGCACCAACAAGGTTTGGGATGTTTGGCCTTCGTGGGATTCAACCTTGCGACCTCCTAGGCAATAAGCCCTTTGGTTGCCTCTCCTCCCACTAAGCCATACCCCTTGGGGCAACATTGGAGAAATTTATCAAATTTAGTCATCACAATCACTCTGTTAGGTCATTTATTATGGAACAATCAGTAAACACTTTTTCAATTGGGAACATTTAATGGTATAAACAACCTACTCTCTGATTTTCAACCGATCCATGAATGCAAGAACAATTACAAAAATGACCAGTCAGGATATCTATACATATCTTAATCATGAATCTTCAAAGCAGTTAACTTGATAAAGAGATGCAAAACTAGACTCATAGCTAAAGAATTCGTTCTAAAGTTTCTTTCTGAAGTCTGGAGCATAGTTGTTAGAATCTTACAATTCACAATTTGAATCTCAATTCGATTCACGATTCACAAAAAATCGATATGAATCTTATCTATTTGACAGACTTGGTGATGAATTGATAAAATTTATGATTCACATGATTCTTTAAAATGTCAGAGATTATAAATTTCACACTGTTTCTAACCTTTTTTCTTTTTTCCCTCTAAGATACTTCTTAAGGGTGTTTAGTAAGATATTAGCCAATCCTCATGTATGATATTGTTGCTCAAACTCAATAGGTTATTAACCATTGTTTTAATATTTTTTTGGAGGAAACAAATGTTGAAATACATATTTTAAGGATGGTTAACGCTAAAAATACTTGTACCCACAAATTATTTATTGCTATTTTTGTGAAATAACTATAGTTTAGTATGATATGAGTTGAAGCAGTTAGACTCTCAATAGTTCGATAGTACTTAGTTTATATTTCTTTTTTTCAACAATTAGTCACAAGAATTCTTTCAGAATCTCTTTTCTTGAACAGTAAGTATATACAAGACACCTATTAGACCATGTGATCATCATTCAAGACAACATTTTTATTGACTCAAGTTCAAATATTTCATATTTATTTTTTTATAAGATAAATTTAAGTGTAAAATTTTCAAAGTAATTTAAAGAAGTGACCGAACATTTATGATTTACGATTCATGATTCAATACAATTCGCGATTCGGTTCTAGGCCCTTTCGATTCATGATTTTGTATCCCGATTTAATAACTATGGTCTAGAGTACCAAAATTGCCATAAATATTTTTAATTGTTTGTTGAAAACACAAGAATAACTAATTTTGGAAGGTTTTTAAATTGCGCAGAAAGATGAACCTAATCCCAAAAAAAAAAACGAAGCTTATGATACAAACTTATGATTATTCTCTGTCCTGAGTGTTGCCAACCCAAATCAAATTACTTTAGTTGGTTGCCTGCGCAAAATCTCATTATTTTATACAGATGATCTAACAGGATAACATTTTCACTTGCTCCAATATACCCATATCTATATTTGAGTGCCAAACTTTTCCTTCCTAATATATGGAATCTCCCATTCAAATCATTATGAAGATCATAACACACTTTAGTAATCACACCCTAACTATTTGATGATTCATTTGCTAAAAGAAAATGCGATCTTTAACTTGTAGCAATAATACATGAAATGGCAAGTCCTATTCATCATAATTGACAAAGCAGGGGCTTAAAACCAAAATTAATCCAAAATGAGTATCACACAAATTGCAATGATATTGGAGTTGATCTACAAACTATACACACTATTATAAGATTGCAGAAAATGGCTCAACAAGGGAAAGAGCAATCTTAGAAATGTCAATTAAAGCAAGCTAGCAAATAAGACAATCAAATTCTGTGTAAGTGGCCACAAATCTAGCAACAATCTCAACCATTTCAACAGTTTTTGATCATCTTCATCCAGTATTGAAATACAAGAACATGCTCTCTCACCAGTTACTTGACTCAATGCAAGATAGAATAAAAGAGGTGAACTGCATCTTATATGACAATCTTTAAAAAAAAGATTGGCAACACTTTTCACAGAACTAGAACTCAGCAGCTGGCTTTAAAAACCCTCAAGTACAAAAGGAGGGGGAAAAAACCACCCAAAGTTTAAAGAAATAAGCAGTATAATGACCAGCAAAAAGCACAGATATAATCAATTTGAACACAAGGAACTAAATAAATAGTCATGCTTTGGGTGAAAATAAAAATTTATGAGAATCAGTGGCTGAAAGAATCGGTCAATCATCTCATCAACAGTGCAAATCATATGATTATTAGAAACAAGCAAATCAAACATCAAGAAGCAAAAGTAATGTGATGATTGAAGAACGTCCAATCATGTATGATGATGATGAAAAATAAGGTTTCAACCTTACAACTTCAAGAATTCCGAGAGATCATAATAATCTATCATTACAACAAAAAACAGTCTCTAATTTCACAAAAAGTTATGACAAATCACTTTGGTGTAAAAATATCAGAAGCATATAAAAGATATTTCAAAAATTGCCATGGGAGCAACAATAGGATAGTGCCATTTTCAATTGAACTCGTCAACATTCAGACCATCTTAACTCTTCTACACAGTTCTTTTCTTTTCTTTTATTTTTTTTCAGTTTTCTGGTACAGAAAAGAAATATTAAAAGTAAATGTTACAGTTTAATAATGCAATGCAATGCAATGGGTTCTACAGTCAAGTTCAAGGTACAACAAGTATAATATTTTCAAACTTTAATTTTAACCA
Organism: Camellia granthamiana; assembly: GCA_036172215.1. NCBI lineage: Eukaryota > Viridiplantae > Streptophyta > Magnoliopsida > Ericales > Theaceae > Camellia > Camellia granthamiana. The sequence goes on along the minus strand of CM069917.1, from coordinate 57,170,802 downwards.
ATTACTGATCACAAACTATACACAAAGAGACGTCAAGAACATATAATATATGAATTTAAAAATCGAAAATGAAAGAAACATTTTGGTTGAACTTCTTACCTGTTGATATGCATTGAAGCAGAGTGCAGCAAGGAGAGATCTAATGTAAACCTGTCTGACATTCAACCCCTGACATGCAAAAAAAAAAAAATTCAGAAAATCTAACACAAAAATGATGCATTTTATGTGAACAAATAGATAACTGAACAGAAGCAATTTGTAGCATTCTAGATTTACTCACAGCAGATTGTAGGTATGCAGGGGTGACCTTGACTCCTTCCATGAAAAGAGTAAATGGAGTCAACAAGAAGAAGGACATAATTGTTATAATTGAGAAGAGCGTAATGTTATCCAAAGATTCCTGCAAAAGATCAATATTAGTTACGTACTTGAGAAAATAAAATAGAGTAATAGAACACATGCAGAGGCAGACACACACACAGTAATCTTCCTTTTCACTGGGGAACAAGAATAATCTTATATATATATATATAATCATGACAAATTATTTGTTGCTACCAACTTTCTAGAAGTACCCAAAGTAAATAAAGAAAATAACAAATTGTTCCACCTTACAGCACTCCGATCTATCAAATTTCATCAATGAGGAAAAGAACAAACTATACCAAGTTAGTAGTACATGACATCAAGGAAATAAAACCATAAGTGAATACCTCTTTCTTGACCATAAACTTTTTGCTAAGGACATTACGAGATTGGTTGGTCAAATTAGAAGCCATTGCACTCCAAAACCCAGGCCTGTTTCACATACAGAAAAACAAAAAAATAAATGAGATTGTACATGAGAATGTGGGATAACAACTTCGACTACTTTTGATCATATATAGAAAAATCCAAACTGGACATGGGTAAAAAGGAACCTATAGGCAGAATGCTGTGCGATCTCTATATACTTTTTCCCCCCTTTTTCAGAGTTTTTGACAACAAAAAAGGTGAGTAACAATTTAAAGCAAACGTGTGTGTATTTTCTCACCAATTAAAAGATGCCTCTGTCATTGATGCCAGTCCCACTCCACCAACAATTGGTAACAGAGAAGCAACCACCCACAAGGTGGGTATCTGTTCTTGCAACAGAAGAAATAGATTGGTTAAAAGTTAAAACACAACTTTCACAATAATGAACATTTGCCATTATGAACTCTACAAATCATTAAATTATTTCATACAACATTCCTATGTTGTGCTGTGTGCACCACCAACAGTAGTCAACAATAAAAATAAGAAATTACAAGCAAATATTTTCAGAAACATATAAAAAAATGATTGATGGAAAATTAAATGAGTGTACTAACTTCATTGTTATTTTATATAATAAAATAATAATTAAAAAAATTTTGTCACTCCAACCAGATGGCAAGGGAGAGAAATCATTCAAATAGAGTCAATTCCCATTCACTTCTAAAATTTTCCAACAAAAAATAGTAAGAATGAGGATTGGCTTAGAATTATGGAAACTGTAAGAGAAAAATTTAAAATTTTCAATTTTGTAAAAAGTGTAATTAGAAAAATGGTGTAAGAAGATAAATTGGTGGTATAAGTAAAACTACCAGATGCTAAATTCTTAAAACCAAAAGGAAATTCATTTTTTGTTAGACAGATTTACCCTTGTATTTATTTTGATCTAAAAAATTTTAAAAACCCATAACTTCAATTTTACAAATTAATTTTTAACAAAATTGATATTTGTCTATTCTCTTCTTTTTTTTCAGGATGGGAAGAAAACATATGAAATGCACACCTCCCCTAAAAACATAGCCGAGAGGACAACTGAGAAGAAGGGCTCCATGGCTTTAATAGTGTGAGTGAATGAAACAGCAACTTTTCCAAGACTCATGTTTGTGAAAAGGTTGCCTAAGGTGTGCACCACTGCCAATGGGAGAATTGCTACAAGCTGTCACAGAAAAAGACATATTAATCAGAGTCATCATGATAATGGCAACCTAAATACATGAGACATTCATCCCATCATACATAACAATACCTGTGCACCACTAATTTTTGGCCGTCTGTAGAGATTAGATGTCCACATAAAAAGAACAAGTATAGTCCCAACGGCAAACTGAACAGTGGTTATAGTTATTGGATATGGGAACACTTTCAAAACCTGTGAACAAAAAGTATCTGTAATCATGCTTTTTATCTCCTTGTCAAAAGTTTCAGCATTCAAATTCAATGGATAATTGATAATCATCACAACTCATGTCATTCAATAATTAATTGCGTAGTGAACAATAAAAAATGGTCCTTTGCTTGCCACATCATAGCTCAATAACCTTTCACCATACTAAACGATTATTATTGCACGTTTCCTCAAACACTAAAATTCAACACAATTCCAAATCATGAAAGCTATTGTTTGCAACATTTGCCAACAATCTAAAAATTTTCACACACTTCAACATTTGTATGAATTAAAAGCAGGGCAAAGCAATATATATGTACAAGAAAAGCTCCAAAATCACTAAAAAAAATAAATAAATAAATAGAACAGTAGAATTTGATCAAGTGGTCAGTCAAGAGATGGATATAGAAAAGAAAGAAAAAATCAACAACTTTTAACATTAAACTTCAGGAATTAGAAATTTCTAAATATCACTATAAATAAAAATTAAAAATCCTTGAGGCTGTGTTTGGTTTGAGGATTTGAAAAGAGATTTAGAAAGGAAAAGGAAAAAAAATATGTGAAACTAGGTAAAATGTAAGATTTTACCTACATTTTTTCTTTCAAAATCTCTCCTCAAATTCTTAAACCAAACTCACGTTGTGTTTGGTAGGAGGATTTGATAAGGGAAATAGAAGGGGAAAAGGAAATAGAAAGTGAAGGAGAAAAAATTGATAGGATTCAAATAAGCAACGTTTGGTTGAGTTGGGAAATGGAAAAAGAAAAGAGACTAATGCTGTGTTTAATTAAGGGATTTAGAAAAGGATTCGAAAAGAAAAAGGGAAAAGGGGTGTGAAATTAGAAGAAATATAAGTATATTTTATTCACGTTTCACCTATCTTTGCCCTATCCCTTTCCAAAAAACTCTCCAAATCTCTCAACCAAACACAGCATAAAACTGAACCAAAAGACAAAATTGGATTGCATTTATGGGATTGCGTTTCCCACTTATTTGTATTTTCCATTATAACCAAAGAAAAACTGAGATTGCATTTCATTTTCCTTTTCTATTTCTCTCACCAAATCCTCCAACCAAACTCAGCCTTAAAGATGAAATTTACCTTCATTTCATTTGACTTGTTCATCTCCTGAAATATATACAACAGTTGTATTCTCGAGACACGTATGCATGCATACACAACACATACAGAGAGGCAGAATCGCAGATAAAACACAACCAGAGACAGATCGGAGCAAATAAAGAGCAATATAATCAACAAAACCTCAAATTAAGCACAACAAAACACATAAAAAGATGCATAACAACAACACATTCAGAAAACGAAGATAACCTGTAATAAACAGATAGAGAAGAATCGTATAAACCTGTTTGTTGTAGATGTTGAAATATATGTTGAAAAGGTACCAAAGCCCGAAGAGAGCCCCAAGTTGCAACGTGCTGGTCAAGCTGCTCGTCTTTTCAATCTCTCCGGCACTCTCAGGTACCGACGCCGCCCTAACCACAACACCATCCGATCCTTGCTCCTCCGGCGGCGGAGACGAAATCCAGCCATTCAATCCCCGAAAAGACGAAGAACAACGAATTGAAGGGAATCGAGGAAGCGAAGAGCCAGAGAGGCCATTGATGGAGGCGAAATGGAGCGATCTCGAAGGGGACGATGGGGATATAGGATTCAAACTGTAGATCGAAGGCCTTCGAGGCTTGGTAAGTGAAATTGAAGGAGAGAATGTAAATGCAGTGGTCTGCATTTTGGAGATCCGAATCAGAGTGGAGAGAGAAATGGAGTGGAGGCGTTGGCGACTCCGTCGAGAGAAGAGGGAAGTGGGGGGGTTGGGGGTAGGTAGTAGTATAGAAAAAGAAAGATTGTACGGAGAGAGAAACAAAACCAAAGAGGAATCGTAAAGGAAATGAGAGGGATATTCTTGCGATTTTGGTTTTCTCGGGAATTTGGGGTGGGGTTGGCGTGTGTTTCGCACGAGATTTTGAATTATGTGGGAGACGTCTGACGGTTGGTTTGGCCTTGATTATTTTAGTATTTTTTTATTTTTTAATTATTTTATGAGATAAAAAAATTATATGTATTTTGAGTAATTTGTAATTTTTTTTCCATAGTTGAATAGATTGGTTATGAAAAGAAGTTATTTGGTGGTTCCAAGATACAACCACATGCTATCTCACGTAAGTTGTGATTGATGAAAATATGAGTTTCACAATTGTGTTAAGTGATTGAGAAACATAAAGGGAGGGGGTGTGGTGAATTATAATTGGTTAAGAGTAAAGACACGTGGTGTCCTTGGACCACAATATAATTTTTCGATTGTGAGAGAAAAAGTGATTATTGTTGTGTAGAATGTCATATTTTATTTTATTGATTATTATAATTAATTAATTAATTTAATAACAAGTCAGATTAGGTTAGTCTAGAAGTATAAATATAGCTCAGCCCATTAATGTGGTCTTTTCGCAAGTTGGGTTAAAAGTTGCGTTTACAGCTTGGGGGCTAAAAGAGCCAGATGAATTTTTTAGCTATAGAGTCATTTGGCAAGTCTAAAAAAGCTATATATAAAATTACAATTATGCCCTTTATGTTATTTAGGGTTATACATGGGTGAAAATGTAAATTTTTTAAATTGGATAGAGTAGTTTGGTTATTTTATTGTGATGTGACATTATTGTTGGAAAAAATAATTTTATGGTGACTTTAATATGAAATTAAAGTAGGTCCCAATCATTGGTTGAGGTGGGATTAAATGGGTATAGATTCTTTGTAACAAGATTTTTACACCACAAAAAGAATGATAAAAAATCATTAAGATTTGAATGAGAAATTGACTCATTAAATTGGTCTCGTGAAAGAAGTGTTGGGAAAGGTGGTTGCAGAATTATATAAAATACACGTGTATAAAACCTGGTAACTCCTTTGTATTCATGATGGATTAAAGCCATCAATTTTGTAATTTATGTCTCGGGAGTTTTGCAAAATTAAAACCTGCATTTGTTGCAGGAGCCTTTTTCTTTCTCTCTCCATGTGTATAAAAGGAGACCATCTCCTTCATTCTTCTACACTAAAAAGTTTGCTCTTCCTTTGTGTTAAAAGTTTTCCTCTAGAATTTTTACTTTTCCTGTGTGAGAGAGTGCTACCATTGTCGGACGTTTACTACAAAGACTCGGAGAAAGAGCACACTAACCCTGCGTCAGAAAATGTAGTTGTTGGGCTTGAACCTTTCGTATTGAAAGCCTATCGAATTTACTAGCTGACCAGTGAACGTGATGTCTCGAACTGTTCTGTCGTTTGTATAAACTGAGACAATAGACCTCACATAGGAGTCAGTCCAACCATTGTTCTTGTTCTCATTATTGTGTCCAGTATAGCCCTGGAGCACTGGCCTAGTTCACTGAGTGGTTTTAAAAGAATTCGGTCTTACCAATTTTTAAAGAAGCGACTCCTACTTCGCACTCACATAGGTGACCTATATAAGGTATCTCATTATACCACGGTTGATTATTCATATCACTTAGGTCATTAAAAGCATTAGTTTAACCTTCCACCCCCATAGGGTATCACTGTACAAAGGAATAGACAACAGGATTTTCCTCTTCAATGACTTACCCGTTACACAAAATTAGGTTGTCCCTTTGAATCTAGATCTTAGGATCTACAGTCAACTAGGTTGGGTTTTCCGTTCCAGTAACATTACTAAAGGCCTTAACCCCATTCCTCTTCTTGACGTTTCCACTAACTCTCGAGTTAATCCTTTGGTTAGCGAATCCGCAATGTTGTCCTTAGACTTTATATAGTTTAAAGAGACAACCCTATTAGAGAGTAGTTGTCGTATGGAATTATGTCTACAACGGATATGTCTAGACTTTCCATTATACATATGACTTTGTGCCGGTCTAATCGCCAATTGACTATTACAATAAACACAGATAGCAGACACAGGTCTCGACCAACGTGGAATATTCTCAACGAACTAGGGAAGCCATTCAGCTTCTTTAATTGTTTTATCCAAAGTAATAAACTTATATTCCATTGTTAATCTTGATATATATATGTTTGCTTGGAAGATTTCCAAGACACGCCTACCCCTCCGAGGGTAAACACATAACCACTAGTAGATTTGGAGTCCTTTATATCAGATATCCAATTAGCGTCACTATACCCTTCTAGTACCGCTGGATATCTAGTATAATGCAGCCCATAATCCCGGGTGTAACGTAGATAAGCTAACTGTCACGACCCAAACCCCCCTATGGGTTTAGCTAGGGGTGCAACTTAGGCGGGCTCAACCCGAGCAACCCGAGCCCAGCCCGAGTTTTTTTAGGGCTTGGACAACTATATCTTGTAATCTGGACGGGCCTTGGCAGATTTTTTATGCCCGAATTGTAATTCGGGCCGGGCTTGGGCAGAATCAATGGCCAACCCGAGCAACTCGAACCCGAATTGAATTTAATATATTATATAAATTATATAATATAAAAAATTTAAATAAAAGAGGTTTAATAAATTAAATTAAATTAACCCAACTATATCTTATAATATATAACTGCCTCAGGTTTGAAGTTTTTTTGCCCTTTTGATTACATTCTTTCTTATGTATTCTATCTATTCACTTTCATAAGCTTGTTAATTCTTTATTTTACCTTTGTATTTTAAATATTGGATTTAGGGACTGGACACCACGGTAGGTGAGCATAGGACTCAATTGTCTGGTAGACACAAGCAGAGAGTTTCATCTGGTTTACCTACAGGTTTCTGGACTTGTGAATTTCGGGCAATTCGGGCTAACTCGAGTTCAAAATACAAAGCTTGGTCCGGGCTTGGGCAGCAATGCTAGGGTTCATAATCGGGCTTGGGCGGGCTTGGACACTGCCAAATACAATTCGGGCTGGGCTTGGGCAAACCCCCTAACCCGATCGAACCCGCCCGAGTTGCACCCCTAGGTTTAGCATCGCAACCAGCCAATAATACGTGATTACCAAAGGCCTGCTTAACAGTAAGGACAGTAATACAGAGTAAGGGGCTGGCGGAAGCCATACAGTAATAAAAAGATGTCCAATGAGCTGTGACAAACTGAATGCAAAAAAAGACTTTTATAAACAAGCCACATTCATAACCAAAACATATATACATACGTCATATACAAACATAAATAGGTTAGGGACCAAATCCTTTCACCATAACTGTACAATCAAGTCTAAAACACTTATTACAGAACAGAGACAGAAGGGTGGAACTGAGACACCCCAGAGCAGCCCTAGCTTGAACAGACTTGGAACCTCGAAGTGAGGCACAAAGGTTGGCTTGACAAAACGGGAGCTTAACTTGACGCTCCTAGCTTCGGTCTAGTGCCTAGACACCTACATATAAATATAAACAGTGAGCTAAAGCCCAATGAATAACATATGCGTAAATGGGTTAAGAATGAATGTCTTTTTAGTAATTAAAACAGTCATTTGCATCAGTAAATCAGTTATTCAATCAGTGGCTCATATTTCATGCCATAACAGTTATTTAGAAACCATAATAGTCATATGTGGTACATCTAATAGCAAAACAGTACACTAGGTGTTAACAGACTGAACAGTCAGTTGATAGCCATCAAACAGTAAACAGTAGTGGTCCTAACATTGGAACCGACAGAGATCTCTGTAACAGTAGCAGTAACAGTACAGTAACTGTAAGTTGCTAAGGATGCCACGAATATAGTTTACAAATAGAACAAACATTCATTCAGTAAACGATGCCAATTCAGAAAGCAGTATAATCAATCGTTCAGAAATAGTTATAATTGAACGTATCCTTACAACATTGTTACTCACAGAGTGATGGGCTATAGACAGGCCAGTCAACGTCCTCGGGTGCCAACCCTACACAGTTGCAGAATGAACACACACACTAAGTTACACTCTTGGGATTAATGACTTAGCCCCTTAACTTGACTTGGTGTGATTCTATAACATTATCCTCATTAAGATGCCTTAAACATGGCCTAGGAATGCCTAGGATGGAATAAGGATGCAAAGATGTACTTTAAAACACTTTTCAAAATTTGCTGAAAATAGGGGTCTCACTCAAGCATGGCTTTCTTCGCTCGAGCGAGCTTGCCAAAACAGAGGGGTCGCTCGAGCGTACACTCCTTCGCTTGAGCGATCTGTAAAAATGCAAAAGTACTGGTTGTTGAAAATCTCCGCTCGATGCACGCTCGATACTCGCTCGAGCGCAGGTCTCGTCGCTCGAGCATGCGTCTGCGTCCACAAAAACCTAAGAGCTTGCAATCTACGCTTGAGCCAGTATTCCTCCGCTCGAGCGGGATTCAGAAACAAAGGTGCTCGCTCGAGCGTGGAATCCTTCGCTCGAGCGAGGAAGCCAAAATCTGGGTTTTCCAGATTTGCCTCCAAAGCTCAAACTAAGCATTCAACACATCAAAACTCAATCTTTTGGGCCAATTTTCTAGAAAACACTTGGAAACTCAATGTACAACATGTTTTGAAGATCATTTGATAAAATCAAAGCCCAAAAGTAAGCTAATTGAACACCAAATTAAATGTAACATGAAGAACAATGCAAAATCATACATACATGAGTTCCCATGAATTCTAATGTTCCAAAACAAGATCAAATACAAGATTGAGCTCAAGAACATGATCAATTCATGGAGTCCTACCAAGATATGAACATGCATGAAGAAATTCTCATGAAAACAACCTCAAAATTCAAGAATATATACGTGCATGCATGAATTAATTCTTAAACCAACACCTTAAGCCAATTCTTGACTCTATCCTCCAATTTTTCCATGAATCATGCAAGTAACAACTTAAATTCATAATTAAGAAGATGAATTCCTACCTTAGGTCTTGAATTCCAAGTATGCTAGCTCAATTTTGCAAATTTTCTTCAATTCCTTTAATTTTCCAAGCAACTCCCAAATGAAATCAAGTTTCTCCTATCTCTCTCTCTCTCTCACGGTTTTGGTCTAGGAAATGGATGAAGAAATGATGCATCAAATGTGATATGAATTACACTCCAAACAATATCTCTAAAGTGGCCCACTAATGGCAAACATGCAAATAATCAAACTAATGTAATTTAACATTATTTAATCTAATTAATCATTCCAAATCAAATTTTAATTAAACCTACCATAAAATCATATAAATTGTAATTAGCATATAACACTAATCAATTTCCGGTTCGGTTGCCGATAAGGCCTTCAATTCGCAATTCAAAATAAGAACACGAACAGATCATCCAGTAATCAAACAGATAGAAATGTATTTAAAACAATACACTCATGCAGTTAATTCAGAACTTCAGCTTAATCAATTACTTATCATGCTCAATCACAGTTTAGCACTAATCAGAGGTGAGGGTTGTCACAGTGTTCCCTCCTTAAAAGAGTTTGGTCCTCCAAACTCGGATTACCTTCATTTTGGAAGAACACTGGATTTAGGGGGAACAATTCAGGATATCTCTTCATCATATCGTCTTCTCTTTCCCAAGTGGCATAAACGCCATCGTGGTTTTGCCAATCCACTTTCACTGACGGGATTTCTTTATTTCTCAACTTCTTGATTTGTCAATTTACAATCTGAACAGGCTGTTCTTCATAAGTGTAGTCATCACTTAGCACTACACAGGTAGGCTCAATAACATGGAAGGGATCTCGAGGATAATCCCTCAACATTGAAATATGGAAGACATTATGCATATGCTCCATTTCAGGAGGAAGCGCTACTTGATACGCCACCGGATTAATCTTTTCAATAATTTCATACGGCCCAACAAATCTCGGCGCTAGCTTACCCTTAGCCCCAAAATGAGTCTGTCCTTTCATTGGTGTCACTTTAACAAAAATATGATCACCCACTTCATATTCCTTGTCTCACCTTCGGACATCCGCATAACTTTTCTGTCGCCTTTGTGCGGTTTTCAATCTTTGTTGAATCAGTTTCACCTTTTCCGTGGTTTCATGTACAATCTCGGGCCCAAGCAAAGGCCCATCTCCAACTTCTATCCAGCAAATAGGAGATCGGCATTTTCTGCCATATAAAGCCTCGAAAGGCGCCAGACCAATGCTCGAGTGAAAACTGTTGTTGTAGGCGAATTCAGCTAAAGGTAAATGGCTTTCCCAATTTCCTTGGAAATCAAGAACACACATACGCAGTAAGTCTTCCAGAGTCTGGATGGTTCTTTCTGACTGGCCATCTGTCTGAGGATGGTATGCACTACTCAGTCTTAGTTCGGTACCTAATGCTGTCTGCAAACTTTGCCAGAATCTCGATGTAAACTTCGAGTCCCTATCAGAAACAATGGACACAGACACTCCATGCAATCTAACAATCTCATCAATATAAATTGTGGCCAATTTGTTCGCATTATAAATTGTTTTGACAGGTAGGAAGTGGGCAGACTTAGTAAATCTATCAACAATAACCCAAATTGAATCCATACCTTTACTGGAGCGAGGTAATCCGACAATGAAGTCCATAGTGATATGTTCCCATTTCCACTCTGGTATTGGTAAGGGCTGAACTAAGCCTACGGATTGTTGATGTTCGGCTTTGACTTGTTAGCAATGTAGACATTTCGACACAAAGTCAGCAATCTCTTTCTTCATTCCCGGCCACCAGAAATTGAGTTTCAAGTCTTGGTACATTTTGTATTTCCTAGATGGATGGAAAGTTTTGAGTTGTGGCCCTCCTGCAAAATTCGCCTTTTTAGTTCAGATTCATTTGGTACACACAACCTTCCCTGGAATTTCAATACATTATTTTCGAATTTAAAGTCTGGCCTCGGTTTAGATTCTCGTTCATCAATGACCTTTCTCAGAAAGTCATCTTGGTGTTGTTTCTCTTTAATTTCCTCAATAAGTGCCGGTTGAGCAAAAATAGCAGCCAATGTTCCACTTTATTCTCGTAAAACAATCTCAACTTCAAATTTCTCAAGATCACATAACAGTTTTTTCTGTCCGGTGAGTAAACAGGCCAAATTCCCAATTGATTTCCGGCTAAGTGCATCTGCAATGGTGTTAGCTTTCCCCGAATGGTACAAGATTTGCAAGTCATAGTCCTTTATCAGTTCTAACCACCTCCGCTGCCTCATGTTCAACTCTTTCTATGTAAAGAAATATTTCAGACTTTTGTGATCTGTGTATACTTCACATGTTGCCCCATATAAGTAGTGGCGCCAAATTTTCAATGCAAATACTACGACGGCAAGTTCTAGATCATGGGTTGGGTAATTCTTTTCATGTGGTCTCAGTTGTCGGGAAGCAGACGTGATCACTTTACCATTTTGCATTAATACACATCCCAAACCCTTATAAGAAGCATCATTGAAAATAGTAAATCCATCCATACCTGAGGGTAGGGTAAGAATCGGTGCAGCCACAAGTCGAGTCTTTAACTCTTGGAAGACTGTTTCTCTCTGATCGGTCCAGTCAAATGATATTCCATTCACTACAATAAAACTGACTTTTTACAGCACCACATTAACAGCATACAATAAATGCATGCCGTAGTTTCTCACTTTTACGACTTATTTTTTTTGTACGTCGTAAATACTTTTCCAACCATAATGTGTCTATTGTGTAGGCCGTGAATGGTAATAGCGATATTATTTTACGGCGTAACGGCTTGCAATGCACGCCGTAAAATAATAAACCTTTCTACGACGTGCATATGGCGTGCCGTTAATTTATTAATTATACACGACGCACACACGCCAGTCGTGAAAAGTAAATACTTTTCACGACGTACATAATGCCCGTCGTTAAAAGTATCGCATCTTTTACGATGTACCATTTATGTCGTGAATGATATGTCGCGAATGATATGAAAAAAAAAAAAAAAAACGGCAAAACAAAATATTTTAGCGCCAATTACAAAAATATTAAAAAATAAAAAGTCAATCAAAATACAAACCTCAAAAATTGTAATTGCTGCTATTAAGCAAATAAGAGAGGGAGAAGAGAGAGGGTTAGAAAGGGAGACTAGGCAGCTTCTCTTCTACCTTGAACGATGCTCTCTCTTCGGTGGCAAGACTCGGTCGGCGGCGGCGGCGGCGGCGACGATCGACGGTTCAAAGGGGAAGGTTTCGTTCTTCTCTTCGATCTGGAAAAAATCTCAGTTCGATTCTTGAGGTATGTTCGGATTGACTCAATTTGTACGATTATTTGTTGTTCCCTTCATCTCTCTCTCTCTCTCTCTCTCTCTCTCTTATGGTTCTGCGATGGCGGAGGGGCTGGGAAGGGGTAGGTAGATCGTCGGATTTTGGAGGATAGGCGAGGGGATTACTGAGTTTGGTCCTGGATGGTGGTTACCAGAGGGGATTGCTGGGGAGGGGTGAGGCAGGGGTATAGTTAACAGCTCAATTTGGGGGGGGGGGGGGTCTTGAAAACTTCAATCCATTGTTTTTCCCCCAACAATTTCAGCTTCTTCTTTTTTCTATTGACAAATTCGAAGGCTTGGGTTCTTCTCTCTCTCTCTGTCTTCTTTTTTTCTTTTTTAATTTATGTCATAATATGAGAGATTTTCATCTTCGAATGCATTGATTGTTGGTTTGGAGTTTGACGGATATGTCTGGATTTCGTGGATTGGTATGTATGTGAAATATGTAAAATTGATTGATGTTCGTATATTTGATAAATTGCGTACAAGATGTTTCATCTTCATGAATTGATTGCTTGATAAACTGCCTGCAGGAGATGTTTCATTCTCATGGCTAGTGTATGGGGGAGATGGACAATATGGAAAAAAATTTGAAGAAAAAGAAAAATCAAGCATGTAGTATTTGAATTCTCTCTCCCCACTCTCTGTTTTTGTAATGAAATAAGATTTTTAGTCTATGGCTATTAATCATGTATATGAAATTTAGGTTATGTATGCATTTGTATGCATATGATTACCAAAGTTGTTGCTTGTAAAGTTAATCTTAACTAGTTCTTAATATCTCATGTGTCACTGGGTTCTTTCAGGATACATGGGAGGAGTTAGATCCGGACGAGCTATCATATGAGGTAAATTTGTCTATTGAATCTGACTTTTGGTTGAAGCATTATTATACTTTGCTAATGGAGTTTGGTTTAATATTTTAGGAGCTGCTTGCATTGGGGGAAGTAGTTAGAACTGAGAGCAGAGGGCTTTCTTCTGATACAATTGCCTCTTTACCTTCAGTGAATTATAAGACACAAGGCACTCAGGATGGAAACAATGATTTGTGAGTGCAGTTTTTAGATTATTATAATTATTAAGGTTTGTGTGGATCACATTTGTCTTCATGTATCAGGTGTGTTATCTACCGGTTGGACTACGAGGATGGTGGCACCTTCACTGTAATTTCCTGCTAACACTTGTACCATTCTGAATGCATAAACAATTGGTTATGAATAAATAAGGTAAATGCATTGTTCTTTTTGAAATACTTTCCCATGCTATACTGTCCATGTAAATATTACCTATTAGATTTAGGGGCTCTACTTAGTATTATTTGTGCTGCTTCTTCCTAACTTTCTGGCATTGAGGAAGCTTTATTTTACATGTGTGTTTCACATATTCATGCACATGTCATGTTTTTTAGAATGCGTTGTTTCATTTGGAGTTTTTATATTGCATAAATTTGATTTTTGATGTTGTCTCTCAGTACGCTGTTTACACTCATTCAAGCCTACTGTACAAGCTTTTTTTTTTTTTTTTTTGAAAATTCTGATGAGATGACGTCTATCAATGTAGCAATAATTTCTTGAAATGTAAGTTCTTATGGTTGGTCATGATGAAGATTGCTCTATTCACTACTTGTGGTTGGTCATGTAGTATTTGAATTCTCTCTCCCCACTCTCTGTTTTCCTTTTTTTTTTTTTTTTTTTTTTTTTTTACACTAGTTTGAGGAGATACAGCCACATTCAGTGATGGAGCAGCTGCCAAGCATCCAATAATTCTTTTGCTTCTTATATCATTGCAATATTTAAATTGAATTTATCACCTATATATATACATATATTACTTTATTTTGCCTTTTTGTGTTGTTTTGATCTTTAAAATTTTCTTAAGATAATGAATCCAAACCAAACCTTTTTTCAAGAATTTGCATGGGGCATTCAGAATATTGTTTACAATTTTTGGATACCAAAAATGCTTACTTAACTAGAAAAGCGTCCATAATAATCTATGATGTAAATTTAAACTTGGCGTGATGTGGATTACGCCAAGATGAATTTAATCCACTTATTTTTAATGCGGAACTTTTCTATATATATATATATATATTTTCCCAAGGTATATAGCAATGTGCAGATACAGAAATGATATATACTGATTTTTTTTTTTCTTTTCAATAATGTCTATTGGAAATGTTTCTATTTTTAAATCGAGATGCAAATGATGGGAACTTGAATGGACAGGATTTTTGCAGAGTCTTGCCTGGCCTCTGAGACTGACCATTTACTTGTAGATACTATTGAAAGCGGGGTGTTGAGTAACAAGGAGGGAGAGTCTTCTCTTTCAGAATCCAAGTGGTTAGAACATGATGAATCTTTGGCTGTTTGGGTCAAGGTATATATTAATGTTGTTGCTTTGACTTCTAGCTTGTTCTCTTTTATTGTATCATTAGTATAGTGCACACATACAAGTTTGATAGTTCTGGGACGCTGTTTCTCAATGTGGTTGCCTTGTTGATTGAGGTTTGATTGTACAGATTAGTTTGATGCCTGGTGAAGTAGAAATGAAAACTTCACCTGGCTCTGACATATGCCGCATTTAGATGGTCTGAAAACTGGCTAGTTGCCAGAAAATCAGATCAACTCTCGTGTGCATCACCATGTTCTTTGACACCATATTTTATTTTATTTTATGCTTATTTTTCTTGTGCACAGTACTGCTTTAAGCTTTTGCATCTAATTTTACATGGTATAACTTATGGATATAATGCTGATTTTGTTTTTGTGTTTATATCTCTTTGTTTTACCAAGTATAGTGGAGAGGGAAGTGGCAAGCAGCAATCAAATGTGCAAGGGCAGACTGGCCATTGTCGACAGTGAAAGCAAAACCAACTCATGACAGGAAAAAGTATCTTGTGATATTTTTTCCACGCAAAACAAATTACTCTTGGGCAGATGTGCCTTGACAGATTAATGGTGTCTGGAGTTTGTAAGGTGAGCTTGTATTTTGGAAATTGTGATGTGGGTTTGGACACTGAGGTCAAATTAGGGGTCAAAACTAGGGTTGGGTATTTGTTTAAACATTGATTTGGTTGCCGGATTGCTTGGGTGATACTATGTGAGGAGTGATGGTGACAACTACATTGAAGAGATTTATACACCCCTGTTGGAGGCCTTCCCCCCCCCCCCCCCCCCCCCCCCCCGCGAATGAAGGCAAATATAGCCGGGGACACATTTGGTCGGGTTGATGGGTTGTGGTGGTACAAAGATTCAGGACGCCATGTTAATGGGGAATTTTCAATGGCTGTAATACAAGCTAACAATATATTGAAAGATCAAAGCCAAATTGAGTCGGGGCCAATGAGCTCGGTTGAGTTGGGTCCTCTAGGGACATTTGTCGGAATTTATGATGGCCATGGAGGTGCAGAAGCTGCTCATTTCATTAATAATCATCTTTTCAACAATATCAAGAGTATGTTTCTTTTTTGATTGCTACATTACTACTTGGTTTCCTGTATATTGTTATTGTACTTTTGAGTAGTTCCCATTAAAGCAATCTGGTCATTTTGTAGTATGATACAAATCACTGGCATTCTATTTGTTCTTTAACTGTGATATTATACTTTTTTTGTTTTAGTTTAGGAGAATTTGTAATAATTTATTTTTATACTGAGAATGCTGTTTCTTGCAATTTATTCCTATACATTGGTGCAATTGTTGTGCCAATCTGGTTAGCTGCCTTCTATCACTCACATTGGAGCTCCATAGAAAACTGTATTCTTATTTGGACCATAGGGACTGACTTTCAGGAGCGAGAATTTATGATAAAGCTTGCAAGCAAAAGGAAAGGTAGATATTTACAAGCTTTCAAATCTAAAGCTGCTCTAGTAAGTTGGAGCAAATTTTGATCGCAATGATTTTGTCCATAATATCAAATTTTTTTTTTTTGATGAACAACAAAAGCTTTATTAATAGAACTGAAAGAGAAGGAGGAGGATGAGGCATCCTCACAATACAAAGCAATGAAGAGACAAACAAGAAAGCCCCTAACCGGCTAAAAGCTTACAAAGCACACACTGCCAACCAATCTCTAGCTAACAAAAACAGTGGAACTCCCTTAAATAAAGAGCTCCCCGACGCCCAAAAAGAAGATAAGTGACAAATATGATCCCATAAACAATCCACCTCCCGAAACTTATCTTCAAACAACCTCTGATTTCGCTCCCAACATAGCACCCAAAAAGTGGCAAAGACAGCACAAGTCCATAAAATTTTGGCTCTCTTCGATCTTCCAAATGTTTGAAAATCAATAAGGAGCATATGCACACTCTTTTCCGGGGCCACCCACATACCACTTCCAACACAAAACAATCTATGCCATAATATCAAAGCTATTGGACAATGCAAGAATAAATGATCCACGGATTCACCGCTCTTACAACATAGAATGCACCACTGAGGATTTAAAAAACGATTGGGTCTCCTTTTCTGCAATGTATCATTTGTCAAAATACCCCCATGAACCAAGGCCCACATGAACACCTTTACCTTTAAAGGAGCACAAGCCTTCCAAACTTTTTTACAAAAAGGAAATTGAGGGATTTGAGCATTATCGATGATGTAATCAAAAAAAGACTTGGAAGAAAATATTCCGGACGAATGAAGTGCCCAAACCCTCTTATCCTCCAAAAGAGGAGATAAAGAAAAGTGATCAATTCTAGATAATAAAGAAACCAACTGTGAAGCCTCCCTATCATTAAGATTTCTAGAAAAGTCAAAATTCCAAGCAATTGGAGCTGAGAGAGAGCAAGCCATGGAAGCAATTGAAGAATTATGAGACCGAGCCACTCGATAAAGATGAGGAAAATCTGCAGCAAAAGAAGATTGACCCATCCAAACATCTTCCCAAAATCGAACAATTTCCCCGTTACCCACCCTTACAGAAAGATGTCGAGCCCAACACGAGAAAATTTGAGAAATTGACTTCCAAGGAGCACGGCAACTACCCCGTAAAACCACTCGTGAATCCCTCCCATTGTCTTGAATCCCGTATTTGCTCCTTATAACCGAATGCCATAGTGAATCAATTTCCAGTGGAAATCTCCATAACCACTTGCCAAGCAGGGCCAAATTCCTAGCTACAATGTTACCAATAGCCAAACCCCCTTTCTCCTTAGGTAACGACACCACCTCCCAATTCACCAAATGGTCCTTTTTCCCCTCATCCTTACCTTCCCAAAGAAAATCCCGCATCAACTTTTCTATTGACCTTGCTACCTTAACCGGAATCTTGAACAGAGATAAATAATAGATAGGAATTCCGCTCAAAACAGTCTTAACCAAAGTGTACCTTCCCCCTCGAGATAATAAAGCCTTACTCCAACCTTCCAACCTTTTACCAATCTTTTCCATTACTGGAGACCAAAAAGCTTCACTTCTAGGATTACCCCCCAATGGGAGGCCCAAATACTTAATCGGAAGGGACTCTATACCACAACCTAAAAGAGACGCCCTATTCTGAAGTTGACCTAGCTGCATATTAATTCCCACCACACTACTTTTTCCCAAATTAACCTTGAGCCCCGAAATAAGCCCAAAAATTCTCAATATCGAATAAAGGTTAAGTATTTGATTTTCATCCCCTGTGGAAAAAAATATAGTATCATCTGCATATTGTAAATGGGTCACACTAACTCTATCCCTCCCCACCTCCAACCCCTCAACAAGACCTGTTTCTTTAGCTTTATCAACCATTCTACCCAAAACATCCGCCACTAAAATAAAAAGAAAGGGAGAAAGTGGGTCCCCTTGTCGAAGCCCTCGCGTAGCCCTAAAACACTCCCCTGGTTTACCATTAACTATGACTGACATATTGCAAGTCGACAAACATCCCCTAATCCAAGATCTCCACCGACCCCCGTATCCTTTCTTATCCATTACAAAATCTAAAAATTGCCAATCCACATTGTCATATGCCTTTTCAAAATCCACCTTAAAAATAAGCCCCTCCCTTCCGGAACTCCTATATTCCTCCACCACTTCATTTGCCACTAAGGCGACATCTAAAATTTGTCTTCCTTTCACAAAAGCCCCCTGCACCCTAGACACCGTATCCCCTAAAGACATCCTTAGTCTTTTTGATAAAACCTTGCCCAAAATCTTATACAATGATGTTACCAAACTGATAGGCCTGAAATCTCCAATTCTAACAGCATTGACTTTTTTAGGAATTAAACAGATGAATGTGGCATTTGAGCTCAAATTAACAATCCCCGACTCATAAAATTCCAAAAACACTCTCAACAAATCCCCTTTCACCACATCCCAGCAATCTTGAAAGACAGCCATAGAGAAACCATCCGGGCCTGGAGCTTTATCTCTCTCACAATCAAAAACCGCCTCTCGAATCTCTGTTTCATCAAAAGGCCTTTCAAGCCATGCTGCAACTTCCGGATCAATGGTTCCCCATTCCAGTCCTTCAATCCCCGGTCTACTCATCTCTTCCTTCGAATAAAGTTGGGAATAAAACTCATAAATGCCACTGACAATCTGATCCTCCCTATCTTCCACAACCCCTGGACTTATTTCAAGTCTCTTGATGAATTTCTTTTTTCTTTTCCCATCTGCAACCTTGTGAAAAAATTTTGAACTAACGTCCCCTTCCTTCAACCATTTGATCTTTGCTTTTTGAGCCCAAAAAATTTGCTCTCTAAAAGTCAGCTCCTCCAGTTTCAATCTACACTCAGATCTTTCCCTCCTCAATGACTCAACTAGACCCCTATGCGTCTCCAACTCATCTAACTCTACTATTCTACTCATTACTCCCTTTTTTGAAGATTCCAAAGACCCAAACACCTCCCTGTTCCAACACTTTACCTTCTCCCTGACCATCTTCAACTTTCTCATAAATTTAAAACCTTCCCAACCGTGACAACTTGCATTGGACCACCAATCCTCAAAATTTCGCTTAAAACCTACATGTTCCAACCACATGTTCTCAAATCTAAAAGGCGTCGGACCCCATTTTAATGGACAACTTTCTAGCACAATAGGACAGTGATCTGAAACTATTCTAGGCAACGATTCTTGTCTTGAATTGGGAAAAACCCCATCCCACCCCAAGGAATATAGAAATCTATCCAGTCTACAACATACCAAATTCTCTTGGAGGTTAGACCAAGTAAATCTAGTATTGCACAAAGGAGGATCCACTAGCTCACACTCTCGTATAAATGAGTCAAAATCTCTCATCCCCCTAGTTGGTCTAAACCCATTAAGTTTTTCTGAGACCGTCCTAACTACATTAAAATCCCCCCCTACACACCAATTTGGTGAACACAACCCAAATAATCCAGCTAGCTCCTCCCAAAAATCCTGTCTCCTAGAAGGCCTGTTAGGGCCATAAACCCCTGTCAACCACCACTCCGAACTATCTAAGTTCCTAAACCTGATTGATAGCGAAAACTCCCCCACTATTGTTTCACATTCAGAAACAACTCTCTCATCCCACAATATCAATACTCCCCCTGATCTACCACTAGCAGGCAAGCACACCCATCTCCTATGTCTAACCCCCCAAAGACTTTGCATAAACCTTCTCTCGCATACTTCAACTTTAGTCTCCTGTAAAACAACAATATCCGGTTGGTGATGTCTAAGAAAATCCTTAATAACACCCCTCTTTTTCCGAGAGCCCAGACCCCTAACATTCCAACTAAATATCTTCATAAGGAAACCTTACCTCCCCTAACCGCCCCACTTTTCCTCTCATAATTCACTGAACTTGCTAAATTCCTTAATTCCCTTACCCCTTTTTTACTACTATCACCTTCTTTTCTAACAACTGACCCCCTTGTGGACCTATTACTCACCCTTCCCGACCCAAACATATCCTTAATTCTAACTAATGACAACCCCATGACCTGCAATAATTGCAAAAAATGAGGAATCTCACTCTCCTCAATTGGACAAGTTGCGTACTTACTCAACTCATTCAACCATCTTTCTGTTTCTTCTTTCGCTCCACTGAAAACCTGGCCCCCCTTGTCAAAATGATTTTTGGAAATCCTACACTGATTATCTTTCACCTGACCTTGAGCTATATTTGCATGTAAAGACTCAGACACTAAGGTAGATTCAATCACTGTGGCCCTCGGGATAGCAGCTAGAACCCCTTGTACAGCAGTATCAACTAATGAGACATCAAGAACAGGGCACAAAGAATTGGACTGAAGAGACGAAGACAACCCATCCTGAACCCCACCCCCAGAAGAGGAAAAATCTGGAAGAGCATGTAACCCCCTATGAAAAGATGAACCTGTTACACCCTGGGTAATGGAAGAACTGACCTGATGCAAAGCTTCAGAGACCTTACCGAAATTCTCATCCAAAGTGGTACAATCTATATTAAAAAACCGATTGAGATCCCAATCACTATCTACTTGCTCATCCTCACTAATTTCCCCTTTAGACCTCGATTCGGAGCTTGCAGATGATCCATACTCCTCCAAATTTTGCAATACCTCATGTATCTCAAAATGGCCCTCTTCCACCTCATTAATCTGCTTTTCCGAGTTCCTTATTACTTCCATCAATTCCTGAATTCCAGTCTCTGGCCCTTCATTGAACCTCTGTAAATCCCCCATTGATCGATCGACAACATCTGCCAGCCCAAGATGGATTTCCTCTGTATTCAACTCTCTGTGAGTGGGTGACAAGATTCGTATAGCACGAGCGACTTGGTCTGAACCATCGCATGGTGGAAATTGGGTAGACTCCATCGCTGAACGGCATCGAAGACCATCTTCTCCATCGCAACCTCCATCGCAACCTATAACCCGATTGAGCCCCGGCCCCGAAACCTCAATCGGGTGTGAAAAAGAGACCCTTGGGCCTATAAAAGCATTTGGGCCCCTTTCAAAACTCAGCTCAGCTGCTGATTTTTCAAGAACAGATGGGCCCTTAATCTTGTGAGAATGAGAAGCATGTGGGACTGAGACCACAGGCCCACCATCACGACTAGAATTTGATACTAACAGTTCGTGGGCTGAGCCCACCTCATTACCAAGCCCATTAGAAATAAAACCAAGCCCAGTGCAATTATCCTTCCCAGGCTGACCTCCCCGATTGACCCTTGCACTCCCTCCATTATCTTCACCCCCCACGAGCGTGTCTGCCAACTGACTTCTCATCTCCTTCGTGCCACGTGTCGAAGCTGTCCCCTGAGACTCCTCGCCTTCGTCTTCTCCGGCGCCGAGTTCCCCTGGATATCTCCATTGCTGATAAAACTTCCTTCTGCCGACAGGCTTTGACAGAGCCTTTAATCTTACTACCACCGAAATCTCGTCGATCTGAACATGGAGATTTGCAGGTAAGAACCCATTTCCAAACCCTTTAACCTTCAATCGAGCCTCGAAGAGATTTCCAAAATTCCTGGTTCTGCGATCCACCTCAATCAACCCACCACACTTTGACCCAATCCATTCAAAAACTTTGTCCTTCCAGAGATTGAACGGTAAGTCACAGACGGAAATCCAACCTCCATTTGAAGCGATGACAGCGTCTTTACTGAATACGTCCTCCGACCACCTATCCAATCTCACAGCAATACTTTTGTGAAAAAAACAGACTCCTTGAGTACCGTAATAATCAGCTTCATCAGAGTTTTGTGCAAAAAACATAGCCTTATTAAGTTGGAAAGGCCTCAAAACTATTGAAGTTTTAAACGATCTATTTAATTCCTTTTCAATCTGAGCCCACTCATCAAAGAAATTCATTCTGGTACAGACCACCATCTTGCGTATCTCCAGGAAAAAATTGTTGCCATCCAAACTATTTGATCGAGATTTAAGAACATCAGCATATGAGACTGCTCTGTTTGCCCTTGTTTCTTGCAAAATAGACCTGTTTGCTTCTGAATCTCCTTTACGACTACTGAAATCAAATTGATTCTTGTTATTATGGCCCCCCTTGTCTGTAGACCTCACATTCCTTTCAACTTCCGAAACCCTGAAGCCTCCATGAATGATTCGTTCCAACATCGTGGCCATAGCCTGCCACCCCTGACCATCAGCCCCAGCTGGAATGATGATGTTGCTGCGTTTCACCCCTGCCTCCCATTTTGACATCTCAGCAAAGATACCTCCCTTGTTACTGAATTTCTGAACCAGAAAAACTGCTGAGCTACTTGTGTATTTGGAGAAGAAGGATCGATCCCTATGTTGGCCCCATACCTGACGCAAAGCTTTAATGGCCCAGGAAACACCCCCCAGATCGATCTTCAAAGAGTAACTCCTGAATCGATTCCTTTCAATAATCTCCACTAAGCCTCCTCTGGATATAGCATCCACCTGAATGGTGATGAGCTTCTGTTCAATACGCAACTCAGAAGCTCCCCCACCGAAAACACTCAACCTCGCTCTCCCACTCATCTGTGATGTTCTGTCCATAATATCAAATTGGGCTTTGATATTAGTTTCTGTGGGGAATAACTTTGATTTAGAGCAGATTTTGGGTTAGTGTGTACAAGTTGGGGAATATTTAATAGGACTTTTACAATGTTTTATAAAGAGGGAAGAAAAAAAAGTATGTCATCATCAGAGAGTCCTGCATTATATTTAAGGAAATTTGCTAATCGGTGTGGCAATACATTACTCTGTGGCAATACCTTATGATTATGTTCTAAACCTTCTGAGGTCATCTTCAATTTTGTCATTTGGATGTGTATTTCTATGAATATTTGGAAGGATATCAAATATTATGATCAAGGTTTGAATTTTGTCATAAAAGTGCATCATTGTCAGGACCTGTAAGATTGAGTTGCTCTTACATGGCTAATTAATCATTTTCCTTATAATTAAAGTGGGTGGGTTTGATATGCAAGCTAGTACTGGATAAGTCTGGAAAAGGGACTATAATTTTTTTTAAAAAAAATTGAATCCGAAAATACATTCCGGCTTTTCTCAAATCCATCCTAGAATTAAACATGGCCATAAACCTGTCACAGCCTCCTTAATTATCCACTAAAGGTTTTAACAGGGTCTTTCCAAACACTCCCTTAAAGGATCAGTGTCCACATCATGAGTCAGAAGAACACATTCTTTTCATTGCTCTGGTTGATCTATTAGCTAATTATCTGACTATTGTTTGGATTTGCCTTGACACAGTAACTTGGCCTTGATTTATGATTTGGGGTCATTTAAGTTGGGACTAGCCCAACCTAACCTTGTAATTGCAAAGCAGACTTCTAAGTATTAGTAAGAAAATGCCTTCTAATAGAGACATCATAGTGTCTGTGAAGGAAAACCTAGGATGAAAATAAGTGAGTTAAAACATTGTTTATAAATTGATTTTCTTGAATATACTACCAGTTTCACAGCATGTTGATTGGTTTGGAACCTTTGAATCCTAATTGCTCATTTTCTTATCTTCTCTTTGATTTCTATGATCTGTTCATGCGGCGTCAACAAGTTGGTTTTCTCTTCCTCTCTTATTCTCTTCTTATCTTCTCTCCTTCTCTAACGTATGATTTTTCTTCATTGTTTTAGAGAAGTTCTTATTTGTCATTAAATTTCTTTCTTCGTATAAAAACTGATTTGGAATTTGTGATGAAAAAATATGTTGGCTAATGTTTGTAAAAAATCATGTGTTTTTAGATTGAATACAATGAAACCCCAAAAAATATGTTGGCTATTGTTTGTAAAAAAATATGAATTTTTGCTAATTTTTCATAATGACATTGCTTTTATGGGGTCATTGAATTATCTTATTAATTTTGGAAATGTTTTGTTGATGTTTTAAAATTTCTTGATCATTTCTTAATACCTCAAGAAATATTTTTGTCGCTGAGTCGTTGATTTTTGTACTTATGTGCAGTTTTCTTTGTCATGCAGACAAGAAATGCAACCGGATTAGTTGTTCCAGCTATTGTCGCAGGTTTAGGTGTCTTAACACATACATTGGGTACCCTCGTCCCTGTGATAGGAGCAAGTGGATTTGCTACCGCTGCAACTGCTATAGGAACTATTGTCGGTAGTTTTAGATAATCTCTTAATAGTTGTCGATATGTTTAGAAAGTTAGATATACATAGTTTTGGATGGATTAAACTTTTTGTACAGTTTAGAACTTAAAGGATATAGTTTTCGAATGTTTGAAATGAATAGACAATTGTTGAATGTTTATAATTTATGGATATAGTTTCATTTTGATGTTTTAAACAATATTTTGGTGGTTGATTGATGTTTTGTGATGCTTGTTTGTAATATTTGTTAGATTGTACAAAATTGGTCAAATAGAACCTGCTGAATTTATATATATATATATAAAAACAGCATATTCTACGGCAGGCATAATAAGTTGTTGTATGACATATTTTACGGTGCGCAATCAGCGTCGTTATTTGTCTCACCAATTAACGGCGTGCAAAAGTAGTCGTAGAAAAAGTAATAACGACGCACAAAATTTGCCGTTAAATAGTTTTTAACGGTGTACTATAGCATGTTGTAGAAAAAGTAACAACGACGCATAAAATTTGCCGTTAAATAGTTTTTAACGGCGTACGAAGCATATCGTTGAAAGTGAATGACTTTCTATGACTGGTCATAATATGACGCGCGCTGCACGTCGTAGAAGAGTTTTTACGGCCTGCATTGCGCGTCGTAAAAACCCTTTTTTGTTGTAGTGCTTTTGAGTCAACTGAGTCAATGTCGATGCAATTTTGGAGAAGTCTTTCACAAATTTTCTGTAATACCCGGCTAAGCCTAAAAAATTTCGAATTTCAGTAACATTAGTTGGTTTAGGCTAATTTACCACTGCTTCAATCTTCTGTGGGTCAACTGAGATGCCATCCTTACTAATTACATGTCCCAAAAACATCACATTATCAAGTAAAAATTCACACTTTGTCAGTTTTGCATACAGTTTTTGTTCTCTTAAGGTCTGTAAGGCAATGTTCAAATGACGTTCATGTTCTTCCTTACTCTTGGAATAAATCAAAATGTCATCTATAAAAATAACCACAAATTCATCAATGAATGGTTTGAAAATTTTGTTCATAAGGTCCATAAATGCAGCAGGTGCATTAGTAACTCCGAAAGGCATAACAAGAAATTCATAATGTCCGTACCTCGTTCGAAAGGCAGTCTTTTCAATGTCCCTTGTCTTGACTTTCAACTGGTGATATCCGGATCTAAGGTCAATTTTGGAGAAAACTTGAACACCCTGTAACTGGTCAAATAAATCATCAATACGAGGCAATGGATATTTATTTTTCACTGTTATCTTGTTCAATTCACGGTAGTCAATGCAGAGTCTCAGTGAGCCGTCTTTCTTTTTCACAAATAAACTGGTGCGCCCCACGGTGAAGTACTAGGCCTGATGAACTTCTTATCCAACAATTCTTGCAGCTGAATTTTCAATTCTTTCAGTTCGGTAGGTGCCATTCTGTACGGAGTTTTGGAAACTGGCTGTGTACCCAGTAATACTTCAATAGTGAACTCAATGTCCCTATCAATCAAATCCCCTGGCAAATCATCTAGAAAAACATCTGGGAATTCTCTGACTATAGGAATACTGTCCACATTAGCTTTAGTATCAGTAGGTACAGTCAATATGCAACATAAATACCCTTTACACCCCTTTTTGATTAATTTGAATGCTTTTATGGACGAAATCAAATATGGGGGAGGTACTACACAAACTCCGTTAAACACAAATTCAGGCAAACCAGGTGGATGAAAAATAACTTGTTTCGTTACACAATCTATGGTAGCATGATATTTTGTTAACCAGTCCATTCCCAAAATTACATCGAAATGATCAATGTTCAAGGGCAGTAAATCAACATACAAATGTACATCCCCAACAACAATCTCACATGCAGGATACACATAAGCACAAGTCATGGATCTCCCAGTGGGTGAAGATACAACTAACAAATAGTTCATGGGTTCCAGTGGTTTATTTAAATTTCGTGAAAAAGCATGCGAGACAAATGAATGTGTAGACCCCGAATCAATCAGATTATAAGCATTTTGAGCACAAATTGAGAGTATACCTAACACAACTGTCTCGGTATTCTGCACATCTCCCGGTACGAGTGCAAACACTCGGCCTTGCCTTAAAAGCTCTTTTCCAGTAGTTTTGGAATTGGGTTTCGGTGCGACAGTTGATGCTGTAGCACTAGCTGCAGCTTTACTATTGCCTTGAGACGTGGAAGGGCAATCTTTAACCATGTGACCCACCTTGCTACACCTGTAATAAGCACCAGAAATTTTATAGCAAACCCCTTTATGCCTTTTTCCACATTCGGAGCAAGGTGGTATGGAGCCACTTCCCTGACTAGAACTGTTTGTCGACAGTGTGTTTTGCTTTTTACTCAATGAACTGTTCCGGCCTTTCTTAAACTTAAAGCCCTGTCTCTTACCGCGCCACTCAGTCGCTGGTGTTTCAATCTGTTTTAATGCTTCGATATTCGACTCAGCTATTATTGCTCGGTCAAGAACATCCACATATTTAAGCAGTTTCAAGACATTGATTCGATCAAGTATTTCTACATTGAGCCCGCCTTCAAACTTCCTGGCCTTTTTATAATCAGTGTCCACTATATGTGGTGCATATCTGGCGAGTTTAGTGAATTTAGATTCATACTCTGCGACTGACATGGTACCTTGTTTCAACTGTTCAAATTCAGTTACCTTGCGGTCTGGGACACACTGGGGAAAGTATTTCTCAAAGAAGGCTTCCTTAAACTGAGCCCAAGTCATAGCATTGTTGGTGTCACGGACGAGCATCCACCACCGTCTGGCCTCTTCTTGTAAAGTGAAGGTAGCCAGTAACACATTGTGTGCTTCAGAACACAGAAATACTTCAAATAATTTTTCAGTCTCTAGAACCCATGCTTTGGCCTTTAGCGGTTCAAGGCCTCCTTGGAATGATGGTGGTTTCATTTTGCTGAACTTCTGTGTCAAGGAAATTATATCATCATTAACATTTGGTTCTGGCTGTACTGGGGGAAGTGGGGCCTGTTGGTTCTGTTGTTGTCTTAGGGCCTCAGTCAACAGTTCAACCGTTCTTTCTAACCTTGCCATTCTTGCCTCAGATGATTCAGATTCATCGGGATTTCTTGTATTCTCCATTTCACTATAGGCAATATGGTAATAATAAACATAGGAAGTTGCTGACTTAAGCACATTAGCACATATATTCACATCATGGCCACACACACATTTTCATGCTCATGCAATGCCCTAATTACTTTTCTAGGACATTCTATAGCTCATTTGGACACGTGTGTGCGATATAACTTGTGCTTTGACATCGCTCTGATACCACTCTGTCACGACCCAAACCTGCTCCTATGGGTTTAGCATTGCAACCGGCCAGTAATACGTGATTACCAAAGGCCTGCTTAACAGTGAGGACAATAATACAGAGTAAGGGGCTGGCGGAAGCCATACAGCAATAAAAAGATGTCCAATGAGCTGTGACAAACTGAATGCAAAAAAAGACTTTTATGAACAAGCCACATTCATAACCAAAACATATATACATACGTCATATACAAACATAAACAGGTTAGGGATCAATTCCCTTCACCATAATTGTACAGTCAAGTCTAAAACACTTATTACAGAACAGAGACAGAAGGGTGGAACTGAGACACCCCAGGGCAGCCTTAGCTTGAACAGACTTGGAACCTCGAAGTGAGGCACAAAGGTTGGCTTGACAAAACGAGAGCTTAACTTGACGCTCCTAACTTCGGTCCGGTGCCTGGACACCTACATATAAATATAAACAGTGAGCTAAAGCCCAGTGAATAACATATGCGTAAAGGGGTTAAGAATGAATGTTCTTTCAGTAATTAAAACAGTCATTTGCATCAGTAAATCAGTTATTCAATCAGTGGCTCACATTTCATGCCATAACAGTTATTTAGAAACCATAATAGTCATATGTGGTACATCCAACAGCAAAACAGTACAGTAGGTCTTAACAGACTGAACAGTCAGTTGATGGCCATCAAACAGTAAACAGTAGTGGTCCTAACATTGGAACCGACAGACATCTCTGTAACAGTAGCAGTAACAGTACAGTAACGGTAAGTTACTAAGGATGCCACGAATACAGTTTACAAATAGGACAAACATTTATTCAGTAAACGATGCCATTTCAGAAAGCAGTATAATCAATCGTTCAGAAATAGTTATAATTGAACGTATCTTTACAACATTGTTACTTACAGAGTGATGGGCTATAGACAGGCTAGTCAGCGTCGTCGAGTGCCAACCTTACATAGTTGCAGAATGAATACACACACTAAGTTACACTCTTGGGATTAATGACTTAGCCCCTTAACTTGACTTGGTGTGGTTCTATAACATTATCCTCATTAAGATGCCTTAAACATGGCCTAGGAATGCCTAGGATGGAATGATGATGCAAAGATGTACTTTAAAATACTTTTCAAAATTTACTGAAAATAGGGGTCTCGCTCGAGCGTGGCTTTCTTCGCTCGAGCGAGCTTGCCAAGATAGAGGGGTCGCTCGAGCGTAAACTTCTTCGCTCGAGCGGTCTGTAAAAATGCAAAAGTACTGATTGTTGAAAATCTCTGCTCGATGCATGCTCGATGCTCGCTCGAGCGTGAAACACAGAGCTTCGCTCGAGCGCAGGTCTCGTCGCTCGAGCGTGCGTCTGCGTCCACAAAAACCTGAGAGCTTGCAATCTACGCTCGAGCCAACATTCCTCTGCTTGAGCAGGGTTTAGAAACAAAGGTGCTCGCTCGAGCGTGGAATCCTTCGCTCGAGCGAGGAAGCCAAAATCTGGGTTTTCCAGATTTGCCTCCAAAGCTCAAACCAAGCATTCAACATATCGAAACTCAATCTTTTGGGCCAATTTTCTGAAAAACACTTGGAAACTCAATGTACAACATGTTTTGAAGATCATTTGATAAAATCAAAGCCCAAAAGTAAGCTAATTGAACACCAAATTAAATGTAACATGAAAAACAATGCAAAATCATACATGCATGAGTTCCCATGAACTCTAATGTTCCAAAACAAGATCAAATGCAAGATTGAGCTCAAGAACACGATCAATTCATGGACTCCTACCAAGATATGAACATGCATGAAGAAATTCTCATGAAAACAACCTCAAAATTCAAGAATATGTACATGCATGCATGAATTAATTCTTAAACCAACACCTTAAGCCAATTCTTGACTTTATACTCCAATTTTCCAATGAATCATGCAAGTAACAACTTAAATTCATAATTAAGAAGATGAATTCCTACCTTAGGTCTTGAATTCCAAGTATGCTAGCTCAATTTTGCAAATCTTCTTCAATTCCTCTAATTTTCCAAGCAACTCCCAAATGAAATCAAGTTTCTCTTATCTCTCTCTCTCTCTCTCACGGTTTTGGTCTAGGAAATGGATGAAAAAATGATGCATCAAATGTGATATGAATTACACTCCAAACAATGTCTCTAAAGTGGCCCACTAATGGCAAACATGCAAATAATCAAACTAATGTAATTTAACATTATTTAATCTAATTAATCATTTCAAATCAAATTTTAATTAAACCTACCATAAAATCATATAAATTCTAATTAGCATATAACACTAATCAATTTCCGGTTCGGTTGCCGATAAGGCCTTCAATTCGCAATTCAAAATAAGAACACGAACAGATCATTCAGTAATCAAACAGATAGAAATGCATTTAAAACAATACACTCATGCAGTTAATTCAGAACTTTAGCTTAATCAATTACTTATCATGCTCAATCACAGTTTAACACTAATCAGAGGTGAGGGTTGTCACACTAACACCCGCGTAATGTCTCTCCAATGAGTGGTATTCGGATTACTCGTGTATTTACTAAGTGTCACGCCCCAAGCTCCGTGACAACGCCGCACACTCATTTAAGTGAGCATGCAAGACTAAGAGTCCAACACATAACCAACAATGTAAAATACTCAAATTAAATCCTTAATTGTCATAATGCCAAAATCCATACAAATAAATAATTCTTATATGAAAATGTCCACCAAGTCCACTAATTTAATCCACTAACAAAACAATAATCCAAGTACTTAAATCATAGTCCTACTCTCGGCACTCCCACATGTAAAAATCCCGCGCAGCTCTACTCTTCAGAATCTGAAAAAAAAATAAGGATAAGTTAGATAGCCCAGTAAATAACCAACCATCACTACTAGCTAGATCACGTATACAAAAATAAATAAATAAATCGATAACCAATAAATATAATTTTTTTCTATAGTTCAATAAATGAAAAATTATTTGTAAGATGGTTTCATAGCTAAAAATAAACAATATACAATACATTTTAAATGAAAAGCCAACAAGATAATTCAAAGTAATTCGTTGTTCAAATCGATGGTTCGATATTCAGATGGTTCAATGATTTGATTCACAAAACCCAAGTCTTGGTGACTACGGTCACTTAGCCCGTGACAAGGCCCAAAACCACACATAGGTCGGTGGTAAAACCCTAAAAGAAACTAGTTTCTGTGCCAATAAATAACCCCTATTGGCTAGGGTCCAAATCATAGTCAGACTAGAGTAATGTTCAAAATTCAAACAATACACAACTTTTAAATAAAATATTTGATATTTTCATAATAAACATTTAGTACAATTTTCATGATAGTTCCACAAAATATTCAAATAATTTTCATAATAATTCCACAAAATATTCAAAACAATTTTTATAATAATATTCGATATTATTTTATACTTGACCCATATTTTATTTTTAAGAGAACATGAAGGCTATAAATAAATACTTAAAATTTTAAACGATTCAATAGGAATAAAAATGTACCAACAGTGATAGAGGGTTACTTACCTCAAACAACTAAAATAATATTTTCCAAGCTAAACTCAAATTACCAAGATCCACCTCAATCTCACAAACCTTGAAATAGCCCTAATTTTGCCACCATGGAGAAACCCAAAAAACCAAGAATTCAGTGAAAGAAAGATTATGTTGGAAAGGGTTTGACTTTAAAGCCTTCAATTATTGAGAACTCAAATCAATCAAACCAATGATGAAGAAGCAAAGGAAAGAAAGGGAAAAGGGTTTATGTTTTCTTTTCTTTAACTTTTTTTTTTTTTCAAACCTCTGCTGCCTTCACCTTCCTCAGCCACAGTATCCACGAGCCTCTCTCTCTTTTTTTATTTTTTTATTTATTTTTAAAGGGTTGAAAACCTAATTCTTAAGATTACTAAATTACCCATACAATTTATTTTAATTATTAATCTATCCAAAAATAATAATATACAAAACTTGGGTTTTACACTAAGCTTGCTAACAGAGTAGGTTATATCCGGCCTTGTACAACTCATTAGATACATCAAACTTCCAATGACCTGAGAATATTCTAGTTGCGAGATACTCTCATCATTATTCTTGATCAAATGTAGACTCATGTCTACCAGTATCCTAGACACACTTATATCTGTTTTACCAAATTTCTCAAGTATCTTCTCAACATAGAAAGACTGAAAAAGTACAATATTACTAGATGTTCTGGTAATCTTAATACCCAGAATGACATTGCAAGACACATTTCTTTCATGTCAAATTTAGAGTTTAACAATCTTTTGGTAGTTCTAATCATCTCATCATTACTACCAACAATGAGTATGTCATCAACGTATAGACACAAAATGACATAACCTCTATCAGTATCTTTGACATATACGCATTTGTCACACTCATTGATTTTGAACCCATTTGACAACATAACATTGTCAAACTTCTCATGCCATTGTTTAGGAGCTTGCTTCAAACCATACAATGATTTGACAAACTTACAGACTTTCTTATTTTGTTCTGGAGCTTAAAACCCATCGGGTTACTCCATGTAGATTTCTTCATTCAAATCTCCATTTAAGAAAGTTGTCTTTACATTCATCTGATATATCTCCAAACCACGTAAAGATGATATCGCAATCACCATGCAAATAGATGTAATCCTTATCACAGGTGAATACGTATCAAAGTAATCTAGGCCTTCTTGCTGCCTGTATCATTTGATAACTAGCTTAGCTTTGTACTCATCAATTGATTCATCTACTTTCATCTTTCTTCTAAAGATCCACTTGCTCTCCAAGGCCTTACTGCTTAGGCGTAGATCAACCAACTCTCAAGTATGGTTCTGTAAGACAGAGTCAATCTCACTCTTAATTGCTTCTTTCCCCAAAGGACTTTCAAATAAAGTCACAGCTTCATAGAAAGTTTGAGGTTCCCCCACTAACATATAAGTCAAGAAGTTCGGACCAAAGGACTTTGCGGTCCTAGCCCTTTTACTCCTTCTTGGCTCATTTACTTCCTCAACTTGATCATCTACTTGATCATCTATGTGATCATTGTCACCTTCAACATTTTTCATGGAACTCAGAACCCCTTATTGGATACGACAAGGAAATACATTTTCAAAGCAAGATGCATTTCTGGATTCCATGATAATATTCTTATGTGTATCTGGAATAGCAGACTTAAACACAAGAAATCAATATGCACTGCTATATTGTGCATAACCGCTGAATACAAAGTCAATGGGTTTTTAGGCTTATCTTAACCCTCTTGGGTTTAGGTATTACCACAGTTTGCATGATACCCCTACATTTGTAGAATTTTTACAAAGGCTTTTGTCCTTTTCCAAAAATTCATACAGGGTCTTTAAACAATTCCTTGTGTCACAATGATTATGAAACTCTCAAAATCATATTACAGTAAATACATTCCCAGAATGTCATCAACCGAATTAGGCACCCAAATATATTTGTTCCAACCTATCACTCTGAAGCCAATAGTCTTACTATTAGGAAACACAGGTCCAGTGTTCAATAGTCTACTGTTCGGAACGTCATAACATGACTAGTAGTCTTATCACTAGGAATTACTAATTTCTTAGCACGCGATCAGTAGATTTTTTACTACTCGGAACCACAATGTTTTAACCTGTGATCAATAGTCACTTTACTACTAGGAATCACAACATCTTGACATAGGATCAATAGACTCTTTCATTATTAGGAATCATTATGTCTTGACATATGATCAGTGGTCTCTTCACTACTAGGAACCGTCACGTCTTGACATGTGATTAGTAATCTATTTACTACTAGGAACCATAATCTCATAACTGTGTAGCCAGTGGTCTAACACCTCCTAGGAACCACCGGTTTTCTATTTTTGTAATCAGTGATCTTGTACTCACTAAGAGCCACAAATACATTTGGAATTAAAAAATTCAAAAATATATTCACCCACCCTAATGGGTAGTTTCATCTTTGCTTTCAAGCAAAGTCACATAGCAATCATATGTGCTATAACTGACACAAGCATAACATACTAATCGCCTCTGATTAATTCAGAGATATTATCTTGCAATCTTATGATTTCCTTTAATCACACTTGATCTCTCTAGATCTTCCTTTAAGAACCTCGCAAGGCTTTAAGGTTGGCAAGTGGAACAACATTTCTGTTGTCACCTCTTGAAGCCATTTCTGAAAAATCACAACAGAATCTCATTATTATGTTTTCCAGACACTAAACTTAACACTAGAAAATCCAAAGTTTGAAATTTAATTCAAAACTGATCTCACCACTTACCCTAGAATCGAACATGATCAGGCAAGTTTCCAGGAAGACTAGAGGGGTCACATCGGTTTCACTTAAAACCCAGTTAACCTTTTGACCAAACTTTCAAAAGCATGTTGACTCCTAATCCATGCGAAGCAATTTTTAGGATTAACTTTTCCAAGGGATGAACTAGGTTAAACCAAACCAAGGTCCAAACTTACATGCAATTTAAAAATTGCTAACCAAATACAAGCAATGTAAAAAAAACAAATAAAACTTGCTTAAACACATTGGTAAATAACGACAGTAAAACTCAAGCAAATAATTGCTTCAAATAAAAGATGAGTAAACCAATTCAATTGAGGATTATAAGTAGTCCAAAAATTCATTTCCATGCTTAGGTATTTTTGTTCAACAAAAAGGTTAGTAGTCCCTCAATGTGTATAAAAGGAGACCCTCTCCTTCATTCTTCTACACCAGAAAGTTTGCTCTTCTTTTGTGTTAAAAATTTTCTTTTAGAATTTTTATTCTTCTTGTGTGAGAGAGTGCTACCATTGTCAGTTTGCCAAAGCTAACAGAAGGTGCTTTTACGTTAGCCACCTTTAACACCTATGGTGAGACGGCTAATCTGTTTTAAGGACATTGTGGTATCACATAGACTTCGGTTTGCTTCTTTACCAGTTTTCTAGTTCATATGTATTTCTGTTCATCATGTATATGTTCTGGAATTTATTGTTTAAATATGAATTTATTTATTTTGTTTAATTACACAATTTATACAACAATCTTAAAACAGATTACATATATTTTCATAAAATTAGACAAATAGATTTGTAATTCAAATAGTTTTTTGTTTTCCAGAATATATACTGGTTTGCTTTTGTACATAAATTAGTCTATTGTTACATGTATCTAATTGTCCTTGGCAGTGTCTTTTCGTTGTTGCTTGTGTGAATCTTTAATGGTATATATATATATATGTATGTTATTGTTTGCTGGGCATATGTAATGATAATTGTGTTGGGAGAAAACAAAACAAAAAACCAATTCGAAATATCCGAATTCGGCACAAAAATAACGGAAGTAGTTTATTCTTCCTCTTTGTGTGAACCTATTAGGAAGCAATTTAATAGAGCACAATATATTCTGAAAATAATCTGAAAGTGATGATCCAACAATCACACAACAAGGCGATAGCAAAATTTTAATGTGGAAAACCTTCCTGATGTGGAAAGGAAAAACCACGGGACCGTAGTCCACCAAATATCTCCACTATCAACAAATAATGGGTATACAAGAGTTCTCTCTTGATAGAACTAGAGGCAAACAATCAAGAACAACTTACAAATAAGCTTCCTTGGCAACCAAAGATCAAAATACAAAGTTTAGGAAAAATCTCACCAAAAACAGTACTGTTCACGGGCCAAAAACCAGCAGTAGAATACTCCAAATCTGATCTCCACCGTCCAGAATTTAGAGTCTTGAGTTGTGAACTCGCCTACCAAATTTCAGCTTAATTGGACCATAGATGCTTGTTGATCAGATAGCTTGATCACTGCTGGACAGAATTTCTCTTCTCCTCTCTGTTTTGGTGGCTGCTGCTACGTCTCTTTCTGTGTTACAAAGAAAGGGTTTTGTCATCCTAAACTCATGGGCCAGATCTTTTCAAAAACATAATCTCTCCATGTGGGCTTTGGAACTCACATGGGTTTTACTAAATGTTTTGGGCCTTCCTCCACATAGGAGGGAAACCCAACCCAACAAGTCTCCCCCTTTCCGACTAGGTGGAGGGATTCTCCATCCTGGCAATTGAGCAACACATCTCAAGCTTCTCCCTTACCAGAGCTTTTGTCAACATATCAGCACCATTATCATCAGTATGAATTTTTTCAAGTTCCAACAACTTATGATTAAGAATTTCTCTTATCCAATGGTACTTCACGTCGATGTGCTTCGACCTCGAATGGAATGTAGAATTCTTAGCCAAGTGAATAGCACTTTGGTTATCAAAAAACAACACATATTGTTGTTGTTTGAAACCAAGCTCCGTCAAGAACTTTTTCATCCATAGCAACTCTTTACAAGCTTCTGTTGCTGCAATAAACTCTACCTCTGTTGTAGAGAGTGCAACACATTTTTGCAACCTCGCCTGCCAAGAAACAGCTCCACCTGAGAAAGTGATCAAATAACCCGAAGTAGACTTACGGGTATCCACATCTCCTGCCATATCTGCATCAGTGTAGCCAACTAAAAATGGTTGTCCATTTCCAAAACCGAATGTCAACCTGGAAGTGCCTTTAAGATATCTCATTATCCACTTTACTGCATTCCAATGCTCTCTCCTTGGATTTGAAAGAAATCGGCTAACTACACCAACTGAATGAGCTATATCTGGTCTTGTGCAGACCATTGCATACATTAAGCTTCCCACAGTTGAGGCATATGGAACTCTTTCCATATCTTCTTTCTCTTTATTTGTAGAAGGGCTTTGATTAGTGCTTAACTTAAAATGAGTAGCAAGAGGTGAGTTAACCACTTTAGCATTGTTCATATTGAATCTTAGTGAATAGCACTTTGGTTATCACAAAACAACACATATTGTTGTTGTTTGAAACCAAGCTCCGTCAAGAACTTTTTCATCCATAGCAACTCTTTACAAGCTTCTGTTGCTGCAATAAACTCTGCTTCTATTGTAGAGAGTGCAACACATTTTTGCAACCTCGCCTGCCAAGAAACAGCTCCACCTGAGAAAGTGATCAAATAACCCGAAGTAGACTTATGGGTATCCACATCTCCTGCCATATCTGCATCAGTGTAGCCAACTAAAATTGGTTGTCCATTTCCGAAACTGAGTGTCAACCTGGAAGTGCCTCTAAGATATCTCATTATCCACTTTACTGCATTCCAATGCTTTCTCCTTGGATTTGAAAGAAATCGGCTAACTACACCAACTGAATGAGCTATACCTAGCCTTGTGCAGACCATTGCATACATTAAGCTTCCCACAGCTGAGGCATATGGAACTCTTTCCATATCTTCTTTCTCTTTATTTGTAGAAGGGCTTTGATTAGTGCTTAACTTAAAATGAGTAGCAAGAGGTGAGCTAACCACTTTAGCATTGTTCATATTGAATCTTTCAAGCACTTTTTTAATGTACTGCTCTTGTGACATGTACAACTTCTTCTCTTTTTTGTCTCGATAGATTCAAATACCAGGAATTTGCTTTGTTGGCCCCAAGTCTTTCATGGCAAAGAACTTGCTTAGTTGCTTCTTCAATTTGTCAATTCTTGAAGGATTCCTGCCAACAATCAACATGTCATCAACATAGAGCAGTAAAATAATAAAATCATCATCAGAGAATTTCTGCACAAATACACAATGGTCAGAAGTAGTTTTCATGTAGCCTTGCTCCTTCATAACTGACTCAAACTTCTTATACCACTGCCTGGGTGCCTGCTTCAAACCATAAAGACTTTTCTTTAGCTGACACACATAATCCTCTTTTCCTTTCACCCTGAAACCCTCTGGTTGTTCCATATAAATCTCTTCCTCCAAGTCACCATGAAGGAAGGCAGTTTTCACATCCATTTGCTCAATATCTAAGTCTAGACTAGCGGCTAAGCTAAGAACCACACGAATAGAAGACATTTTTACAACTGGTGAGAAGATCTTATCAAAATCAATGCCTTTTCTCTGACTGAACCCTTTAACAACTAGTCTAGCTTTGTATCGTGGTTGTGAAGTGAGTTCATCATGTTTCACCCTGTACAACCACTTGTTCTTTAAAGCTCTTTTTCCCTTAGGCAACTTTACCAACTCAAAAGTGTGATTGTCATGCAATGATTGCATCTCATCTTGCATCGCATCAGCCCATTCCAACTTATGATCATCTTCCATGGCTTCTGCATAACCCTCGGGCTCTCCCCCATCAGTCATTAACACATAGTCATCTGCAGA
Source organism: Camellia granthamiana (assembly GCA_036172215.1). Classification (NCBI taxonomy): domain Eukaryota; kingdom Viridiplantae; phylum Streptophyta; class Magnoliopsida; order Ericales; family Theaceae; genus Camellia; species Camellia granthamiana. Next base: position 57,132,879 of record CM069917.1, on the reverse strand, counting down.
ATACCAAGTGGAAGGATGTCGGTCTCTAGCTGACCTCCTGGTTGGAACATCTGGTGGTATCTCTGGTGTTGCCAACTGCTCAAGAGTCTCATCACCTGTCTCAGGCTGTAAGGGATCATCTGCATCACCTAAACCTTGTTGGTCATCCTGAACATCATGTTCAACTTGTGCAGGAAAATCTGTCAAAGGAACTGGATCCAAGTCAACTAGACCATCACTATGCTAGGTCATTATGTTCTCTGCTTTTTCAATATCTTATATAGTTTGATCTTCAATAAACACAACATCTCGGCTTCTCACTAGTTTCTTGTCAACTGGATCATATAACCTGTAGCCAAACTCATCTAGGCCATAACCTAGAAAAATGCACTGTTGGGTCTTCATATCGAGCTTAGACCTCTCATCTTTAGGAATATGAACAAATGCTTTACATCCAAAGACACGCAGATGATCATAGGAAACATCCTTGCCAGTCCAAACTCTGTCTGGTACATCGAGCTGAAGAGGAACACATGGTGTGAGATTAAGAACATGTACAACTGTGCTCAAAGCCTCACCCTAAAAGGATCTTGGCAACCATGCCTGTGAAAGTAAGCATCTAACTCTTTCAACCAGTGTCCTGTTCATCCTTTTAGCTAAACCATTCAATTGAGGAGTCTTCGGGGGTGTCTTTTGATGTCGAATACCTTGTTGTTTGCAGTAATCATCAAAAAGACCGCAATACTCTCCCCCATTATCTGTTCTGATGCACCTGAGCTTCTTCCCAGTCTGTCTCTCAGCTAAGGCTTGGAATTGTTTAAAAGTCTCCAACACTTGATCTTTGCTTTTTAAAGTGTAGACCCACAACTTCCTTGAATAATCATCTATGAAGGTTACAAAGTAACGGGAGCCACCAAGTGTTCTTGTCTTCATAGGACCACAAACATCTGAATATACCAAATCAAGTACATTTGGCTTTCTTGAAGGAGGGGAACTCTTGAAGGAAACTCTATTCTGCTTTCCTGCCAAACAGTGAGTACACCTTTTCAAAAGTGCATTCTTCATTCCAGACAGAAGATTTTTTTTAGCCAATGTTGCTAGGCCTTTCTCACTCATGTGAGCAAGCCTTTTATGCCACAATTCCACTGTAGACTCATCATCCATTGCATTAATAACTTCTTTGGGGAGCCTTGCCTGCATTACGTACAAAGTAGAATGCTTCTTGCCTCGAGCCACAACCATAGCACCCCTAGTGAGCTTCCACTGACCATTACTGAAAGTGTTGCAATACCCTTCATCATTAAGTTTACCTGCGGAAATCAAATTCATGCGGATATCAGGAATATGCTTTACATCTCTAAGAACCAACCTCGTGCCATTATTCGTCTCCAAGTGCACGTCTCAAACACCAATAATTTTGGCCAAGCCATCATTATCCATATTTACCGAACCAAAGTCACCAGGTATGTAGGATGTGAAGAAATCTTTTCGATATGTAGCATGAATAGAGGCACCACTATCAATCACCCAGTTGGTCTCATGGCATGCTATGTTAATAACATTTTCATCATAAACAATGAGAAAGTCTTCGGAAGTAGTCGTGGCAACTTGATCATTATGCTTTCCATCATGCTCAATCCCTTTCTCCTTGTTCTCTCTCTTCAATTTTCTGCACTGTTTCTTGATGTGTCCTTTCATGCCACAATGATAACACTCAGCATTAGCAAACTTGTTGGACTTGCTTCTACCTCTATCTCTGTTCTTCGGACCTCTGCTCTTGCTTCTCCCCCTCTTTTCTGTAACCAAAACCTCTGACTGTGAAGAAGATCCCTGTGATTTCCTCCTCATCTCTTCATTTAAAATACTGCTCTTAGCCAGATCCATATTGATTACACCATCTGGGGCCGAGTTAGATAATGACATTCTAAATGTCTCCCAAGAGTCCGACAATGTACCAAGCAAGCACAACCCTTGTACCTCATCGTCGAACTTGATACCCATTCCAGCCAATTGATTAATTACTCCTTGAAAAGTGTTCAAGTGATCTGTCAATGGGGTTCCATCTTGGTATCTCAAGGTCATTAATTGCTTTATTAGAAACATTTTATTGTTTCCAGTCTTCCGAGCATATAATTGTTCAAGTTTGTTCCAGAGTGTACGTGCATGTGTCTCTCCACTAATATGATTCAAAACATTATCATCCACCCATTGCCTAATGTACCCACACACTTGTCGATGTAGTAATGTCCATTCTTCATCAGATTTATTTTCTGGTTTTTCAGTAGCAAACACCGGTAGATGAAATTGTTTCACATAAAGGAGGTCTTCCATTTTTCCTTTCCATGTGTGATAATTAGAACCATTCAAAGTAACCATTCTACTTAAATTTTCTTCCATTATTCAACACAAGACACACAACAATATGAACTTGGCTCTGATACCACTATGTTGGGAGAAAACAAAACAAAAAACCAATTCGAAATATCCGAATCCGGTACAAAAATAGCAGAAGTAGTTTATTTTCCCTCTTTGTGTGAACCTATTAGGAAGCAATTTAATAGAGCACAATATATTCTGAAAATAATCTGAAAGCGATGATCCAACAATCACACAACAAGGCGACAACAAAATTTTAACGTGGAAAACCTTCCCGATGTGGAAAGGAAAAACCACGGGACCGTAGTCCACCAAATATCTCCATTATCAACAAATAATGGGTATACAAGAGTTCTCTCTAGATAGAACTAGAGGCAAACAATCAAGAACAACTTACAAATAAGCTTCTTTGGCAATCAAAGATCAAAAATACAAAGTTTAGGAAAAATCTCACCAAAAACAGTACTGTTCACGGGCCAAAAACCAGCAGTAGAATACTCCAAATCTGATCTCCACCGTCCAGAATTTAGAGTCTTGAGTTGTGAACTCGCCTACCAAATTTCAGCTTAATTGGACCACAGATGCTTGTTGATCAGATAGCTTGATCACTGCTGGACAGAATTTCTCTTCTCCTCTTTGTTTTGGTGGCTGCTGCTACGTCTCTTTCTGTGTTACAAAGAAAGGGTTTTGTCATCCTAAACTCATGGGCAAGATCTTTTCAAAAACATAATCTCTCCATGTGGGTTTTGGAACTCACATGGATTTTACTAAATGTTTTGGGCCTTCCTCCGCCTAGGAGGAAAACCCAACCCAACAAATTGTTGCATCTCTGGAAATCCATGATTAGGAAATGTAGGCCATTGTTACATATAGAAAAGAGTATGAAAATCAATGATTAGGAATTGTAGGCCATTGTTAAATGTATAAAAGAGTTGTCTGCATAACAAGGAAATTATGTTGGAGATGATTATATAAATAGTCTACTGTTTTGTTTTGGTTGCATAATTTAGGAGTATGATTTTTAATTTCCCCACCTGCAAGTTCTTTAATTAAAAATACAACCTGATTAGAATTGTTTAGAAATTCTAATGTCCACTGTTATGAATTGGTTTTTTTCTTTTTTTAAATTGGTTTTTTTTTTTTTAATTAGACAGTTTTGTTTAATTATACAATTTATATAACAATCATAAATAAATATTAACAAAAAAGGCCAATAACTTTTAACCATCTTCTCAAATCGCTTTTTAAAAAAATCAAAAAATTTAGTAAAAATCTTTTCAAGACACCGTAATATATTGAGTAAAAAATGTTAGCTCAACTCGGCTGCACTATAAGTGAAAATAACTTTTTCAAATCCTAAAATAGTAAGATTGGATTGGACAAACTGACTGACCAATGGGTCGATATTCACCGCTAATTAATGGTTAAACTGCCACGCACAAGGCATGTCCCATGTGCAATGCAAGTTCCTCCTCATGTATGAACAAACATTTTTCAAGTAAATTAGGCTATCTTTTTTTATTTTTATTTTTATTTTTATAAATATATAAATAAATAAATTTAGCTCACCTCTCCTTATATTTGAAACAAATATATAATTAGTCTATAAATTTGATATAAATTAGACTATTTCTTTTAATATTTTAGGAAAAAAAAAAAATTGCACTGACCTCTTGTTATATTTGAGAAAAAAATTAGTCTATAAATTTGATTAATTGTCAAAATAATCTTATGTATACTGTGTATGAACAAATAATAATTTGAACCAAATTCTGAAATTAATAAAGAAATTGAAAACAAAAAAGTGAACTTAAATTAATGCATAAAATATATAATTTTGGAAATCAAAATAAAAAAATAATTTGATTGAGATTTGTGTTAGACACAATTTCTTTAAAATAAATTCGTCCTAGCTACGATGCTCGTGAGATTATCGAACGTTCGTCTCCTAAGAGACAATAGTCAAACTTTGTAGAAGTAGCGTTACAATTTGTAAGTCTGACGAAGCTTACTGTATAAAACTCTCTTTACACGAGAATCATAGAGTGCTGAAAGAAGAAAAAATAAAAGATGAATTTGATGTTGAATGAAAGCAACATGGGTTGTTTATATAGGTAAATTCATGACTTTTTGAATAGCTATTGTGACTATTCCAATAGAAGAGCCACAACTTTTCATGGAACATGTACAAATGTAATTAATAGTGTCAATTTTATTATTTTGAGCACCAAATACAGACTGTTTTTTCAATCAAATCGCACTAATTGAAATGGTTCAATTTGATACGGTTTAATCAGTCTAGGATCGTTTAAATTTGACCCACTTTTTAAAATTATAGTATAATCACTAATCTATGTAAACATATTGAGTTAATCATTTGTCTACCGCTTCAAATATATCCAATCTGTCTATTTAATAAATACTTTTCAATTATTGAATTAACAAAAATACAAACAAAAAAAATATTAAGACTTCAAGAATAGGTTTATAGTTAGGATTATATATAATAGGGTAAATTACAAATATACTCTCTAAGATTTACTTAAGATATAGATTGCTCTCTATGGTTCTGAAAATTATATCTTGCAACTTCAAGTTTCTAATCGCATAACAAATGGCCTCTTTTATTAATAAATCATGAAGTCAATCAACATTTTTTAATGATATCAAAAATTTATTTTAATTAATAATTTAAGTAATTTTATTATTGTATAGAAGAGAAGTTAGAAATTGTATTTTTCCTATTAATTATGTGAAATAAAAAATTCTGACAACGGGATATTTGTAATTTCTAGAATTATAGGAGACAGTCTGTATTTTAAGTAAATCTCAAGAGTGTATTTGTAATTTACCCTATATGATAAGGGTTAACTTAGGTTATAGGGATGATGAGTTTAATTAATTGAGATTGATAATTTACTACACTTACTAATATTATTATATTATTAAAAAAATATCCAAATAGTATACATTAATGTGTGTTTGGAAGAGAAAAAATTAGGTACACACCTAACCTTTGGCATAATGTACAAAGTGGTTGTCCTGAGACTTGAACCCATAACCTCAAGGATATTAGCTTGGTGCACAAGGTATTTGAACTGGTATTGAACTTAAAATAAAAAAAAAATCAACTAAAAAATTGCACATATCAATTGGGGGTGTTTGGAAACCCACTTTTGAGGCTAAAATAGCCCAAAACACTAAAAAAGTCAAAAAGCCTCAAAAAATCTAAATCAATGATTTATATTAAAAAAAAAATAGAAAGAGCAAAGCCAGTAGCAGTGGGCAGCCCTACACTGTCATGACAGTGTGTAGGCACAAAATTGTGACAGCCTAGTCTTTGAGGCTAAAATGATGATTTTGCCCTTTTAGATTAATTTTGAAAAATGTGAGATTAGGAACAAAGTTGTCATTTTAACTTCAAATATTATTTCAACACATTTTTCAATACAACAATTCAAATAAAAATCTATCTCATCTTCCCAAATACAAAAACTAAAATAGCCTAATAAAATAGCCAAAAAACCTCTAAAATAGTCATTTCATAAACATCCACATTGTTTACAAACAGGCCAAATATGACCTTTTTGGTCTGATTTAATTGGTTTGATTTTCGATTTTTCTTACATCCCTAGTGATAGTTACAATTAGGGTTGAGCAAGGAATCCGTGAAATTCGTAATCCGATCCAGTCCAGTCCAATCCGATAGGTTTGGATTGGTTTTTTGAATCCGCGGTTCGGTTCCGGATTGAAGAATTAAAAATCCGTAGTCCACGGATTGGTTCCGGATTGAACCCTACGGTTCTGGATTGGAACCGATTCGGACCGTATATAAATAATCTATATTTTTATTATACATCCTCCCCCATAGTATCTTCTCTTATTCTATATAAAATCTAAACTCAAACCTAAAACCGTATAATATCTTCTTTTATTACTTTTGTTTGTTAGTTTTTAGTTTTAATTTGTAATGGTCTAAATACTTATGGTGAAACCAGTTTTCTTATGGTTGTTTAAATTCTAGAACAGTATGCCACTATTATAGGAAAACATGTTGCTATTGTGGAACTGATATAGCGCTATATTTATATTTTTACGAAATTAAAGTGTTATATATATATATTTTTGTTATTTAATTATGTGAATCCGTGGTCCTAAACAGATCCAATCCGTATTTAAATGGATTGGTTCGGATTGGTTCCATGATTTAAACGGATTGGATTGGTTCCAATTTTTCAGGAACCGTAAATAACGGATTGGTCCTGATTTTACCCCAATCCGGTCCAATCTGGACCATGCTCACCCCTAGTTACAATAGAATAGACATGATTGTTCTCCAAAAATGGGTCCAAATCCTGGATCAAATCTAGTTTGATTTTGATCCAAATAAATAAAATATTATTGAATTTATTTAAATAAAATTTATCTTGCAATCATATTCAAATGATGTGCTTTGGAGTTTTTTTCATTCATCTATTAATGGTTTCAAAAATCATTTTTCCAACAATAATTACACTGAGATTCTTTTTAAGAAAGTTAAAATAATCAAAATTAATGTAAATAATGAATAGATAATGAAATAAATAAAAATAAATATATATTTTAGTAGAAAAAAAGACAACAATCCTATATAACTTTCAAAATATTAGGATGTCACTGTCATATTGAAAATGCCACCGGTGTTCATATACTAGGAATTGTTTGTGATCTTTTTCTTTGGAATTGGCTTCCCTCCAGGGTTTGGAATGTGTTGTTGGGTCTGTGGGGACCTACCATAAGTTTCGTTTCGATAATTCGAACCGTTCAATATGTAAAATTCGTCGAGTACTATATGCTTACAAAAAAATCACGTTGATTAGATATTAATAGCTATTTCATTGGATCAGATTTCTGTCAACCGTTTATTTTTTCACTGTCTATTTTTTTTATATACAAAACTGATTTGATCACATAGCTATTGATAGCCGATCAACGTGATATTTTACAGGCATGTAGTACTCGATCAGTTTTACACATTGAATAGTTCAGATTATCAAAACAGGACCCGTGGTGAGCCCTCACGGACCCAACAACACCCTCCAGTCCAATCACGTACTGGAGGGAAGCCAAACCCTTTTCTTTAGTCTTATTTATTTTATTTTATTTGATTTAAAAAAAAATAGTGAATTACATTAATCATTTTAAGATTTGATAAAAATATAATTAATTTTATATTTTGACATAATTATACTGAGTTTTCTTTTAATACTCAAGCGATTAAAATTAATACAAATTTTAGGTAACTACTGAAATAAACAAATATATATATATATATATATTCTAATATAAAAGATATCATAATAATATTTTTCTTTCATACAACTAATAAATTATTATTGAAAAAGGTTCTAGCTATTATATGATTAAAACCTTGATCGGTGTAATTATATCTAAGGATCCGTTTGGGAATACGCTATTTTGTTAACATTTTGGGTAAAATATTAAGTAAAAAAAATTAATTTGTCTGAGATAATTTTTTAAATTAAAAAGAAGGAATAAAAAGTATAGAGAAAATGAAATTTTAGATTTTTTTTTTTTTGGGTATAATTGTTTGACTTTTTTACTTCTTTTTGTGTGTGTGTGTGTGTGTCTTTTACCTTTTTTACTATTATTGCAACTTTCCAAACTTGCCCCCAGTGTAGTTTACCCAAGAGTTAATTGTATTTTTTTTTTAAGGAGCATGCTTGTCTTCGGTTCACAAAAGTGTACTAAACGATGCTGTTGGCCTGTGGGGTTTATCACGGGTCTTATTTCGATTATTCGAATCGTTCAATGTATAGAGCTTGTCGAATATTTTATTCTCGAAAAAATCACGTTGATCAGATATTAATAGCCCCTTGATTAGCACACATTTTTATCAATAATATATTTTTAAAATCATATTTATCATTGAAAAATATATGATTTGATCAAGGGACTATCGATATTTAATTAGTGTGATTTTTTGTAGAGATAAAATACTTGACGAGTTCTATATATTGAATAATTCAGATTATCAAAATGGGACTCGTGATAGACTCCATGGGTCCAACAGTACTGTCTGGTCCACTATATAAACTAGAGAGAAACCTTCTCCTTTTTTTAAACCATAAGGGAAGTAAGTATAATTTATCCTTAAAAAAAAAATTAAAAAAGATGTTTTAAAACAATTAAACTGAATTGTTTTAAGATAAATTACACTGACACCCCATATATACTTTTGAAATAATACTATCACCCCCCTTATTCTTTATAATATCACTGCCCTCCTATCGTTTTGATACTAGAGTATCAATCTTACCCATCTGTGAGTCAAATGTTGGTTGACTAATACAAATTGCTAATCCCAACAAATGCATTTTTCAAAAAACCTATTTTGCCCTTAGGCACATTCTACAATCCAAATATATCTCTTAACACATATCTCCACTTCCAATGGCCACCCAACAAGTCCTTGCACTCTCATTCTTTCATTCTAGCCCCAGGACAAAAATTCCAAGCCAAAACAAATTCCAAGAAGAATTAGCGATCCATAACTCCCTCCAACCCATCCTCCATTCTACCTAAGGAAAAAAATATCAAAAGAAGATAATGAATTGATAAGAAAAAAAAAATTAAAAGAAGAAAAATTCCAAGAAGAATTAGCCATCTACAACTCCCTCCATCTGCATCCTCTATTCTAGCCAAGAAAAAAAAATTAAAGAAGAATTAGCTACTCACTGGGATATGAGTTGATAATCAAAACAAATCAAGGAAAAAAAAATGAAGAAAACGAAAAGCATATTTATAGTGTAAATGATCATGCTGGCTATAAAAAAACAAAGAGCTTTTGTGGTTGATACATTTTATCAAACAATAATCAGGCAAGGAAAAATGAAAGCACCCTTAAATTATTGTTGAAATGGATATCACATAGACAACTAACAACAATATAGACAAACTGAAAGCAAACAAATTGAGAAGGATTGTGAAAAGTATATTCTAATCACTACCAAATTTCATGAAAATTATACAAAACAAAGCCAAATAAAAAAGGCTATTGCATTGTAATGGCAAAGGCATGTGAGGTTCTTCAAGCATCTTCAAAACTCAAGGTTTTCACTCACCCCTTCCTCAACCAGAAACCTATTGGACCAATCTTCTATGTAAAGTAAAATACATGAAACAAATCAAACAAATAAATAAATTAACTTACATAATTTATTTACCGGAGCATAGCAGGAACTTCAAAGATCAAGTCGAGTATGTGACACTCTGTCATTAAGACAAATACGCCTCCACACAGATGCTTATGGACTAATGGTGTCTATCTCCTAGGATACAATAATTAACTGCAAGATTGAAGCAGGCACTGCAATCAACCTGCCAGCGAACCAAAACGTATGTTCTGTAACTCTCTTAAATCTCTCTAAAACTAATATGAAGAATAAATGTAGGAGAAAAGAAAAATGGGAAGCAATTGAATGAATGAATTTGCTAAAAAAGGCTTGTATTTATAGGCATAGTGGTGTCTGTTCGGAAAGGTAGAAAAACCCTCCGAACAGATGATAGTTTGAATCGCCGAAAAAGAAGAACGGAGGTGACCAGACGAATGCACTGGTCGAGTTTGAATTTTCAAATTTGATTTTGAAAATTTCCCGCAAAATTTTGAATTAATTCCTTTTAGAAAATTAAATTTTCTTGCAAGAATTTGAAAAAATTCAAATAAATTTTGTCCAAAAAATTAAAGGTAGGACCTGACCCAACCAACAACGCACACCACGCATACGCGCCCAGTTAGACGGCGGCGGCATATATATGTGGTGTTTGAATGCAAAGCATGTTCGGTCCATAACTCCCTCCTTTACAAAACTTGGGTGCCCCTTGGAGCCCATTTCATGTGTGCCAATTTAAAGTTTATATACTTATGTAAACTCTCTCCTTGTTTCAATGTGGGACAACCAAAAATAGAGCAAAACACATTTGTCTCTTTAACTTCCAACTTCACGAAGCCGAAAATGACATAAACTTCCCATTCATCCATAAATGGTTTTGATGAACCGACTTCAACGTGTGTGTAGACACTCCATTTTGATCAGCCCTAAGACTTAGGCTCTTTCTTTTGATTACCCAATGATGAAAACAAGAATGTGTTTCTCACAAAATCTTCATTAAGAAAGATGAAATTCGAGCTTTCTTCCAAACCTCAAACCTATCTTGGCCAAGTGTTTTAGACCCGTTCAAAACTCTCTTTTTCAAAATTTTCCTTTTACGCATATTTCCAATAATTCTGTTGAAAAACCATGCTTTCTCTATAAAAAAAAAAAAGTCAATGAATGGTGCATGAATAGTGCCGGCCAGCATGAATTGTAGCTGGCCAGCCAATTGGCCAAATAGTGCATGAATAATAGCCGGCTAGCGAACGGCCAGCCAATTAATTAGCCGGCTAGCTGTAGCTCAACTTTTCGCGCTCCTTTTGAAGGACGACTAGCCCTACAATATTGGACTCCCGCGGTTCTGAATCTGATTCCACAAGTGCAATGTGAAATAGATAAACACCACATAGTCCAAATTTGACAAATCTTTTGAAAAATCGATTTTGAATCAAAATGCCAAAAATGGATTGTTTTGCCACATATAGAGTCGCCACCTAAATGTTTTTTTTGAAAAATTTTGGAAACCCATGATTTGTGCCAAAAGCCATGTGTCTGTCATCACAAAGATTGTCTTGGCTCGGGAACTTAGGTATGAGAGAGGAAGGTCATGAATTGAGCACCCCCACTCGCTCGATCAAAGATCGGCCTCTATTAATCATGATGTGATTGTTATTTACATTATATGCTCTTGTTCCGATTTATTAGGCTAACTTACTATGTCATGCGCACACAAGTGTAGACTAATTTACAAGACTTGGAACATTTGGTTCATGTTTGTTTGCAAAATTGTTTCGAATATACACTACTTGAAAAAGTTATCGCATATAAACATTACTCAAATTATTCCAATTCAAGCAATTAGCTTTTATCCATAGGCATTCAAATAGTTTATCATCTAAGCACTGAGCCTCATGGTGAACATGCTTTGATATGGCAACAACCACATTTATACAATATGCTAAAGCGAAAATGCTCACCTAGTACTCCAAGGCAAGTCAAAAGAAAAAAGTTAGAAAAATGCATGCTCTAACTAATGCAAAATGACTAATGCAACACATGCGATATGCAATTACTAGGCTTGGCTACTAATATGGCATATGAATCAATTTGATAGCATGCGGTCTAAGCACGTATTCAAAGAAGTATTAAACTAACAATGCAAGTTAGAATGATGCCCCGAGTTCAATGCATGCAAGACAATGGATGCAAGTCATGAGAGATGCTAAACGAAACATGATGCCCTAAACTAACCATTATAAGCAGGTAAATAAAAGGGAGAAAGACGTGGAGTTGGAAGATATACACATTATTATAATTGCGTGCCCTCGCGAAGGAGGGTCCGAAAAACTAACTAGTTAAGCTAATTAACTAGTTATTACAAAACGAATTAACTAACTATCACAACAACAAATAAACTAACTATGCTAGCTAGCTATTACAAAACCAATTAATTAATTAACTAATTAATTAACTATTCTATGGAACTAACTAATTAATTACACTAATTAATTAATTATAAATTAGAATTAACTAATTAATTACAACATGAATACAACATGAAATAAAGTAACTAAATTAACTAATTAGCCACGGGAAGCGAGGAATACTCATGCATGCGCGGATTTCCACCTAAAAAGCACACTGTTCTGTTGCCAGAATGCTTTTGTTACACAGTAAAACATCTTTCACCTTAGCTATTGCTCTGTTTAGTTCCAAAAACACTGCTGCTCAATTTGACAAAAGTGGCCAGCAGGCCAGAAGTGGTGGCCAGCCGGTCACAAATGGTAGCCTGCCGTCCAGAAAAAGTGGCTTGCCTGCCACTAAAGCTTGGTTTCCCCTGCTGCAACAGAAAGCATAAAGAGCACAAAACAGGGTATTTTCAAGGTATGTTTGTACATCCTCCTTATTATCAAAACAGCTCAAGGAGTGGCAAGCTTAATTCACGAGCCATCAATCGATGCAATTTCATTGCATGATTGCCTATGAACCAAGCTGTACACTTTCAATACATGCAACAAAAAAGACTCTTAAACCTCCTCCCTATCATGGATTGATCAAGGGAAGTGGTTGACATTGGCTCTTGAACCGTTTACATCACTAACAAGTATGAAACGACTCAAGACTTAGTGGGTTCAATTAACGTTCGATTGAACCCAAATTGATTATTATCTTGCATCATTTTTAATCCTCATTTTATTACTTCATTTTAATTACCAACCATTCCTTAACCAATTGAGTCCAAAAGTGAGCTTTAAGTTCTCTAAAGGAAATGAACACTAACCCAAGTGTTGTTTTAGGCATGAGAGAAGTGTCATGCCGTTGGTAATGAACCCCCAAAGGGATTAAACCATTAAGCACAATACCTCGATCTCAAGCTTTAAACAAACAACTAGTTTGAAGCAACTTTCAAAGCAAAGTAAAAGCCAAGAAAGGAGGGAGATTGTAGAGGTGATTAGGGGTGCAAACAAGTATGGAAAGCAAGAAATAAATGCTATTAACTCAAATAGGTTAGTGGCTAAGGCCTAAACCATCAAGCCTATGAGGACAATTACACTACAAGCATGCAATACAAAGCTCAAATGCAATTAACAACCAAAAATAGTCCTAAAATAGTTTTGAAATAGTCCTAAAACACGCTAGAATTAAGACAAAAATAGTTAGAACAATAAGCTAAAACATGGAGCATGTTAAGCTAGTGAGCAAACACAAGGAGGTGAGGCTACCCCCTCCATTTTTGGGACCTCAAAATATGGTTTTAGCCATTGAAAAACCTCTGAGATTTAGTATAAAAAAGCTTAAAAAAAGTTGAAAAAGAGGTGGGAAACACAAGGGTCAAAGGCCTAAGAAATGAGGTATAAAGAAGGGTGATCCACCCCTCCACCCCTATTGGTCTTAAACCACAAGTTTTATCCTAAAAAAATAGAGTATAAACAGCCCAAAAATAGTCTAAAAACAATAGGCAAAATAGCAAATAAAGCAAAGCAATACGCCAAGACTTATGCCTCTTGAAGAGAAGAACCTTTTCGAAGTGTTAAACCAACACTTAAACACCCTTAAGAGCTCAAAGTAAGCCCAAAAGTACATCTGCTCCAATACCACAAGGTTTGGTTTAGAGTGTACAGGCAAAAGCTTGCAAAAGAGAGAGAATTATAGAGAGAGATAGATAATTTTGCTCCAAAATGTTCAACATTCAAAAATGGAAGGGGAGGTCTCCTATATATAGAAAACAATGAAACTGCTTTAGAAATATCAATACATACATGTGTAAGCATGTGTATGCATCTGTGCAAACAGCTAGCAAAACTGGCCAAAATATCTGTAAAAATACACAAGTGGCCAGCAGCCTACACTAGTGGTCAGCAACCCATAGTGGTGGCCGGCAGGTCCTAAGGTTTTTGAGGCTTGAAAAATTATGGTTTTGGTCCAAAAACAAGGCAAAAGCTGTGTAGGGTTTGAAGGCTCCAAGCTGTGGCATTCTGCTGAGGACTTCGAGCACTTGACAAGCATATACAAATTCATCATTGGGTGCGCAAGTGGTGTCGCCCAAGTTGTGAGGGCGATAAAAAATGTGGTGTCTACAGTTGCCCCTCTTTGATAGAACTCAAAGTCATGAAATGACATGAGTGAATGTCAAAGCTCGAAAACGACCCATTTTGACAAGGCCGTAAGACTTGGGCAAACAATCCAGACATAAATTAAATGGTTGCGCTTGTAAGCTGCCTATGTATCCCTTTGCAAGGAATCAAACCAGCGTAGTTCTGGGGTAAGATGCAAATGATATGCACAAAGATACTTTGAAGCTGGACTCACACGTTTCGTGAAGCCCTCTATTTTGAAAACTCATGATCATGCAAGATGATACAATAAGCAATAACAAGATGTAATAAGCAATAGCATGATAACAACATATGAATGAACAGCTTCAAGCTTAAAACCAACACAGGTTCCATGTAAAAAGATCTAAAACACACCCTAACCACGTCAAAACGTGAGACGAGGAAAGAAAACACCGCTCAGGGTCGCGTTTCACGTGTCCTGAGAAACTGAGAAACGAAAACTGCTTGGGATGGCATTTCACGCATCCCGAGATAAAATCGCTCAAGGTCACACTTCACGTATCCCGAGATAAAAGTAAAACTGCTCAAGGTCGCGTTTCACGCGTCCTGAGATAGAAGAAAAATTGCTCGAGCTCGCGTTTCACGCGTCTCGAGATAAAACACACATAGGGCTGCGCTTCACGCGTCTTGAGATACTCTAATCACGCTGAAATCGTAAGTAGAGGAGAAAAACCGCTCGAGACTGCACTTCACACGTCTTGAGATAAAACTGCTCAGGGTCGCGCTTCACACATCCCGAGATAAAACATGCCCAGGGCCGCGCTTCACGCGTCCTGAGATAAACAACAAAGGTACGAGATTGTACCACAAATACACAATGAAATGAAAGTGTGTGATAGATGCATAAAGTGAACAAGTGTGATAGATGCACAAAGTGAACAAGGAGTGAACAAGTGCGATAGATGCACAAAGTGAACAAGGTGCGATAGATGCACAAAGTGAACAAGTGCGATAGATGCACAAATTGAACAAGGTGAATAAATCAATACAGTGACAACGCATATTCCATGTAAGATAGACAACCGACGTATGATGTTAATTAAAGGCATGTTCTATGCAAGAAACAAATGTATATTCTATGCAAAACTAAAAGCATATTCTATGCATGAATCATGAATGATGCAGGACACGCATGCAACATAAGTATATGTGAAAATGCACATTCTATGCAACAGAAGAGAACAAAGATATAATTTGACAAAACGAATAAAAAATGATATTTGGTGTCAACCTCTGATTTACCTCTCGGAGACTTTGCAACATGCTCAAAAAGGATACACCTCATTCATATTGGCAAGTCGGGTACACTCACGCACCGGAATGCGGTTTTGAGCTCCCTAGAATCAATCTGGGCCCAAAAGAGAACCTCCTATACACTTCTCAGGGAACAGATGAGGACCACCGGCCACTTGCTGGCCACAAGTTAAGACCGCCGGCCACTAGTAAGGCCTACCGGCCACTAATAGTGGCTAGCTGGCCACCCGTGCCATTTCGGGGGTAGAAAAGTCCTTTTGCCTCGGATCTTTAAATATAGACATCCATACTTCATTTGCACACACACCTAAGTCCGAAAATCCTCTCTCTCTCTAGGTGTTTTCTCTCTAGATTTGTGCTTTATACGCGTTTTCCAATGCCCCATGCAAACTTTATTCGCGAAGCCCTCTTGATTCTCTACACTTTGAACCGATTAGATTTTGATTTCGTCGCTTTTCTTGAGTCTTCACCACTTTAGGCTTGTTCTCCTTGAGTTTCTCTCAAGTTTTGTGAACTTTCCCGGATTTTGACTTTTTCTCCCATTTTCTCTCTCCTATGGTTGACTTTTTCCAAGTTTGCTCTCTCTTTCTCCATTTTTCTTCATTTTCACCCATTTTTTCACCCACTTTCCAGATGGCGGATGATATTCCTCATGACGGAGCTCCTCTTGAGGTTCCACCTCCATTATCACCCCATATCGAGTTTGAGGAGCCGGTGATTGCTGAGGCCGGTGAGGCAGCGGATGACATTTTAGCTGATCTTGAGGCAGAGTTCGTTCTAGAGCTCAAGCTTGAGCGACTACCATTAGGGGTACAACCCTTTGATCCCACGACCTATTATTCTCGCATACACATATTGCTGCCTGGAGACATCAGACGCTTCAGTGATTTCATTGGTGGCACACCAGAGGACATTCTACTGAGGGAGCCAGACTTCCATCTTTCCTGCAGTGCCACTGAGGTACGAACTCTATTTTCATGCTTTTCTGTCTTTCCTTTAACTGTATTTCTTGCACTACCTTCATCTAAATGCTTTTTTATCGCTGTTTGATTCACTTTTTTTCCTGCCACAGGAGGATTCCCGCTCTTATAGGGGATATGGGGCGACGATAGCGAGAGACTAGTACTATGAGCTCCCTCTAGAGGCCCGCGACCTTATTGATGAGGCCAGCTTCGGCCTATTCTGCTTCGAACTTTCATGGCACATAGTGAGTCAGGCTCTTCTTAGAGTGCTGGTGGAGAGGTGGTAGGACACTACCAACTCTTTCCACCTCTCTTTCGCTGGGGAGATGACGATGACTCCCTATGACTTTGCCATGCTCATAGGCCTAAGAGTAGGAGTGATTCGATCCCTTTGGACATGGACATGGGCGAGTGAGAGGCAGCTTCGATCCACCTGCTGGAAGCACGCCCATCTCTATGTAGGCTAGCGATGGTGCGATACAACTAGTTCTCTGAGCGCTTTCGCGGGAGTGAGCCCGAGTCATCGGAGGAGGTGGAGTAGTATGCCTGGGGCTTCTTGATGTTCCTTCTCGATACCACCTTATTTTCGAACAGGTGGAACATTGTAGGCATATATTTACTGAGCGCCCTAGTGTCCCTGCTTCGGGTCCGATTCTATGACTGGGGTGGAGCTGGCCTCGCTACCCTCTACGGCTACATGAGCTCCACTTCCTGCATGAGGGGAGAGCGGGTCGAAGGCTACTGGAGAGCATGAGAGGTATGCACTACACCTTTTTGCTTTTGCACTCATGCTTTCTGCTTCATATCTGTTTACAACCTGTGCCTTCTACTTTGCACTTTTTATATCTGTTTATGCATTGTGCTTTCTACTTTGTACTTTCTGTATCTGTTCATACATTAACACCACTGCCCTCTCCTTGCAGTTGTGGGTTTATGACTACTTCTCGGCTCTGGCGCCAGAGCCTATGGAGGAGATTCCCTTCGTGGTGCCGTACTCATGACGGTATGACGGCCGGTGCCAATGTTGGAGCCGTGACAACACGACCTTCGCCTTCTTTCGTCAATACTTCGACACGGTGGCTGTTGGCGAGGTAACCTGAAACTCACAGTCATTTTTGCTTTACTACTGCTCTAATTCATACTTCAGTAACTGACGACAACTAACAATCTGTACATTCTTTGTTTATAGATCACATGGCAGCCTTGGGTGATGATGCTGGCTGGTGTGAGGGACCAGTACACTGGGGCTTGGGCCACATCTGGATTTCAAATTTTGCTAGAGGACCCAATTTGCTGGGCCTAGTTTCTAAGTGAGAGGTTTATACGCCAGACCGTAGGCTCGTCCGATCTGGTTATTCCCATGCCACCCCAGCGTCCATAAGGACAGCAGATAGCCTTCTAGTTGAGGCGATCATCCAGTTCATGGTGGGCCTAGATGCTGACTTCTTTAGAGCGGAGGGCGACTACGCGACGTTCATCCAGACTCATCTTATGCCCTCTTTAACAGGCGTTCGCATGGGTGAGGCATCAGGTGCTCCCATGGTGGGTGAGGCTGCTTGGAAGGCCGATGCCCATGCCAGAGGGGCCCCTCCCGTTGGGCAGATGACTGGTTGGCCGGAGATTCCCACTGTGTTACATGTTGGTAGCCAACTAGAATAGCCTACCAGATTCTGATCGAGCCGACAGAGGCAGGGCACAAGTATGTCAGGGCTCAAGGCGCGCCTCAGGTATGGACCATAATTTACAATTTGCACCCCACATTTGCCTTTTCAGACATTGATGATTATTCTAGATATTGATCATTCAAATGCACTTGCAGGCACCCATGGAGTATAAAGAGACCCTCATCGAGCTAGTTGCTTCTCTGATTGGCATGGTGCAAAGGAGAGAGATGCTGCTTGGTCTCTATGGTATTCAGGTAGTTTCCTTTATTTCAACATGCATTTCACTACTAACTCTATTGTGCACCACATTATCATATCCCCACTGATACATTGGCACTTCCACTGTAGTCTTCCCCAAACTGCACTGACACACTACATTGGCACATTGTACTCATACACTGTACTTATACTATATCTAGTTTTTGCATGATACCCATTCGGTTGTATCTGATACACACACTGTAGCTAATATGTTGACAACTGTTTTTCCAGATTTCGAGGGCACCAGTGGTATCAGTAGCACTAACATTGGCAACACCTCCTCCAGCAGCAGGGAGGAGAGAGAGGCAGGCCCCAGCATGTGGCCGAGATGTGCGCCACGGTCGAGGTAGGGATAGGGGTACTCGAGGCTAGAGTAGTCCTTCGGAACCCATTTTGAGTGATGATGATGCTGAGACCAGTGACTTCAAGGAGGTAGCGAGTCGACATTCTGAGTCATCTAAGAGCGGAGATGATGATGCTGGCTCGGGGTTCGGGAGCAGAGATGACACCGAGGTTGGCTTTGAGGCAAGGGGTGGAGATGATACCGGCTTTGGCTCAGAGTTTGATTTTGACAGCGGTGTTGATGGAGATAGTGCCCCTGAGTCTCTTCCGAGGAAGAGAACGAAGAGGGCCTCTCGAGCTTGAGATGACTGGCACCGATTTTTGTACTTTTGCTTAGTTTCTTTTTGTTTGGTAGCTTAGCACATGTATAGCTTCAGATAGTTTTATTTTTGGCTTTTGAAACTTGTACTCCCTTTTGTAAAAAAACATGATCGGAATAAAACCTCATAGTTTTTATGAAAAAGAGTTTATTTTTTTGCATCATGAGCACCATATTTGCATGAAATGGACATGGAATTGAATTTGAAAATGAAAACTTGTATTGGCACGATGTTCTTAATCGGGTAATTAGATAACCAATGACCAAAATACAAAATACAACTCGATAAGCAAAGCAAAAACAACTCAAACACAGATATACACACTTACTAAAAACCAAAAGACACAAAACAAGACCTAAAACACAAAGATCAAGACAAAATCAGGTTGCCGAAACTGCCCAGCCCACAAGTGGACGGTCGACCACCACTTGTGGATGGTAGGCTAGAAGAAATGGATAGCCGGCCACAATAGGTGGCTTGCCGACCACTAATGTGCAGAACCACCAGAATGTTGATAGCTGGCCTCCACTCACAACCCTATCCTCTACAAAAGGTCCTCATTCGTGATTTCTTCTCTAGAATCTCATTTTAGCTGCTGTTTCTTCCACAAATGGAGATATTCCTTGTCGAGAAGCTCACGGATTGGATAGCCACTTTAGACGGCACGAAAAAGGTAAATTCCTGGGGTTTTGGTATAAACACACTTTTTCCGTTAAGCCATACTCCACTTTGCTTCCCGTTCCTTCATGCCGCGGTCCGATGTTGGGACCCAATTAGTCATGTATTTTGCTTCGGAACACAAAAAATGTGCCCGACTCTTAAAGAAGTTTGGGCATTGATGGAAACTTGACGTGATGAGGAAATCATGCCTCAGCCCCGTTTTGGCCACGCCCAAGCTTTGGGACGGATGTGTGGGCTCACTTTGCACGAAGCTCGATCTTTGGCCCATGACGGAGAGCTAGACATCCCCAGCTTGATTTATCGATTTTTTGACATTGGCGATAGATGAGACCTTCTTTGGCGAGGTTTTCGGCAACATGCCCTATGTTTATGTATGCTCTCACATTTCTTTCTTGTCCCTAGTTATGGCGAAACCAATATTCAGTTAATCGAAGTGGCCCAATGTCTGAAAGAAGGTAAGAGTTGTATCGGTTTGGCACTGGCCGAGACCTTGATAGGCCTAGATGCTTTTCATTGGTGAGAGACCACCAGATTTGCGGGGAGTCCATAACTGCTCTAGGTATTGTTTCCCACCCTTTCTGATATATGCCTCACATTATCACTCGACACTCATGCTCTATTTTTCTCTCAAAACCCTTTCCTTACTTTTCTCTCCACACACATCTCTCTATTCTTTAATCTCTTTTATTTTTTATCCCTTTCCAAGTATGGCTCATAAATAAGCTGAAGGTGGTGGACTCTTGTCCCCGAGTATTTAGCTCGAGCTTATTTCTTCCGCCAACGACTAGTGGATTTTCCCAACGAAGGATGGTGGTGCAACTGGATGTGTAGCAGATCTGTAGCGGACATAGCTTGGTGTTGCCCCTGGCTTAACTTAACTGAGATGAGTTATACCATGACTTGGCAGCCTGGCATACAGTTGATTGGTCACACGCAGACGTCAGTTTAGACATGATCAGACCCACCCAGAGGAGGGGTTAGAATACCCGGCTTCATTCCCGATTTGTGCTTTGCACTTGGCTAGATACCTCACTACCTAGAGGATGAGAGAGCTTTTGGCCCCTGCCCCTAGTTTCAGTTATGCCCTTTCTAGCGAGTGCTTGGCTTGGCTCGAGGATGAGACACAAACCGGACTTACTTTGGCTTCAGAAGCTTCCGCAAGCACGAGCAGATGACGAAGGAGCACCTGCTTACCTATGCCCCTAGTTTATTGCTTTGACCTTTCTTTTCAAGTTTTATGATGTAAAAGCAACTTTGATTTGTATCGAAGAATTGGAGAACTTTATGTTGAAATCAATGAAATTAAAGTTGTGAGCACTAAAAAATTTCCTTTTGCTCCAAAAATGGTCTAAGTTGTAAAAGGTAAAATTTTGAACAAAATCAACTTTTGTCAAAACTTTCCAAAACCATTTTCAAAAATAATCACCACCTGACACACACAGAATCAATCCTCAAGATGTACAACCTTGAATCAAAAGATCATAATTGTCCCTGCTTGAACATTGTAACCAGTTCTGCTTCCCAAAATGAAAATCACAACTGAACTAACAGATGATAAACAGAGATGACAAGATCAGGAAAATGGACAGGACAGTTGAGTTGGAGATGGTTACGACCGAACTTTAGGATGAAGTTGCCTACGTATTCCAAAGATGTGAATCATGCCTTACGTAGTTCGGTTCAGGTTCACTCAAGTATTAACTCTCTCATTTTGCGCTCTAACTTTTGCCAAAGTCACCCTTTAGGGTTTTCAACCTTGTGAGCTCAGTTTTTCGTTATTTTTAATTTTTCATGCTCTAACTTTTGCCTAGGTTACCATTTCGGGTTTTCGGCCTAGCGAGCCTTTCAGGGATAGTATTTCTTCAACTTATCCATGTTGATCGGCTGCGAAAATTCTAGGCTATCCAGGTCTATGAGAATAACCGCCCCACCCGACCAGATAGCTTTGATGATGTAAGGACCAGTTCAATTAGGTCTGAACTTGCCCCTAAGGTCATGGATGGGAGCTTGGTTGTCTTTCAGCACCATGTCTCACTCCTTGAGATTCTGGGACTTAACTTTCTTATTAAAAGCCCTGGCAATTCGGCTCTGATAGCCTTGAACATAATACAATGCCTTCAGCCTTCTCTCATCAAACAACATTAACTCCTCAAATCTGCTCTGTTGCTAGTCTGCCTCTGCTATCTGACACTCAGCCATAACTCGTAGCGACGGGACTTTAGTTTCAATTGGCAAAATGCCTTCTATCCCGTAGACGAGAGAATAAGGAGTTGCCTCTGCAGATGTCTGGATCGAAGTTCTATAGCCCCATATCTGGCCAGTCCCTGTAAGTCTCAACAATCTTCTGTAAGATGTTCTTGATATTCTTATTGGCAGCTTCAACAGCTCCATTGGTTTGTGGCTTGTATGTGGATGACTTATGAAAAGCCATGTTGTATTTCTCCAGCAAGTCTATCACCTCTTTCTTGAAGTGGGAGCCGTTATCTAATATGATCTCGTTCGGAACTCTATACCGGCAAATGATATTGTTTCTGATAAATTTGGCCACATGTAATGCCTTTAATATTGCATAGGACTGAGTTTCCACCCACTTTGTAAAGTAATCAATCACCACTAAGATATATTCATGCCCACTCGACCCTTTTGGCGAGACAACACCGATATCGTCGATTTCCCAGACTGAGAAAGGCCATGGCGAAGTCATGTTGTACAGCTTTGAAGGCAAAATATTCATGCGATTGGCATGAATTTGACATTTGTGGCATCGCCATACAAAACCAATACAATCCTCCTCCATGGTGGATAAGTAATAACCTTGCTTGAGAATCTTCCAGGCTAACATCACACCATTCATATGCGCCCCGCATTCTCCGCTGTGGATAGCCTCCATATGACACTTTGATTCTTCTTCCTCCACACATAACTTATGCATCCCCAGATGACCTCTTTTATACAACTTACCTCCACAGACAATGAATTGGACGGCTATTCGCCGTATTTCCCGTTTGTCTTTGGCATTTGCCCTTGGTGGATATGTTTCCTTTTACAGGAAGTTCCAAATATCGTAATACCGGGGGTTTTTTGTCTTGCACTTCATCTATCGTGGCAATAGTTTTGCAAGTTGGCATGTATTTTTGTTCGATGATAATCAGACGCATCCGGACTCTAAGTGGGATGTCTACCATAGAAGATAGAGTTGCTAAAGCATCAACGAACCTGTTGTTCTCTCTTAGTAGATGTGTGAATGTCAGTTTTTCAAACCAGAGTCTGATAGTAAACTTTCATCATCTCTTCTTTGACTTTCTAGTCTCCATTTGCTTGAGAAATAACCAAGTTCAAGTCCCCGATGACATCTAATCTTATTGCCCCTAGTTCTAGGGCGGCTTCTAAACCAGCAATACACACTTCATATTCTGCTTCATTATTGGATACCTTGAACTGGAGTTTGAAGGCTAAAGGTATATGGGAGTTGTTGGGTGCTATCAGTAGCACACCTATCCCATAATCGTACTGATTGGATGCTCTGTCAAAGTACATCATCCAAGTTTCCTCTTCAACTTGCAGAATGGCTTCATCTAGGAACAAGTATTCCACTGCCTCATCTCCTTTTACCGGGTGGTCTGCCAGGAACTTCGTTATAACGCTTCCTTTGATCGACTTGTGGGTGACATATTTGAGATCAAATTCGTAGAGAAGAAGTAATCAACGGGTCAGTCTACTCGTAAGTGCTGGTTTCTCAATGAGATATTTGATGGGATCTAATCTCGAAACCAGGATTACAGAGTGAGCTAACAAGTAGTGCCTTAACTTCCTGGTAGCCCATACCAAGGCTAGGCAATCTTTCTCTAAAGGAGTGTAGTAGGTCTTGTAGTCTAGCATTTTCTTGCACAAGTAGTAGATGGCTTTCTCCACCCTATCTTCAGATTCCTGAGCGAGCATGCATCCCATGGTCGTGTTTGTTACTGACAGATACAGAATCAAAGGCTTCCCTGGCTCTAGCGGCGATAACACAGGCGGATTCTGGAGGTACTGCTTAACCTGTTCAAAGGCAAATTGACATCGATCATCCCATCAGAATTTCTTCCTTTTTTTCAGAAGACCAAATAATGGTTCACAAGTCAAGGTTAATTTGGAAATAAACCGTCTTATGAATTGCACTTTACCCAGAAAGCCTCGCACCTCCTTTTTAGTCCTTGGTGGTGGCATTTCTAGGATGGCCTTGATTTTGGAAGGATCTACTTCAATGCTACTCTGTGTGATAAAAAAGCCCAGCATTTTTCCTGCCATTACGCCGAAGGTGCATTTCTGCTGGTTTACCCTCAATCTATATTCCCTGATTCGTTGACAAAATTTCTTCAAGGTGGTGTAGTGGCCCTCTCATTCTTTGGACTTGACAATCATGTTGTCCACGTACATCTCGACTTCTTTGTGGATCATGTCATGCAGAATGGTGGTCGCAGCTCTCTAATAGGTAGCTCTAGCATTTTTCAACCCAAACGGCATAACCTGATAGCAGTAGGTGCCCCACGGCGTAGTGAATGCGGTC
Source organism: Camellia granthamiana (assembly GCA_036172215.1). Classification (NCBI taxonomy): domain Eukaryota; kingdom Viridiplantae; phylum Streptophyta; class Magnoliopsida; order Ericales; family Theaceae; genus Camellia; species Camellia granthamiana. The sequence goes on along the minus strand of CM069917.1, from coordinate 57,108,724 downwards.
TTCTTTCTGTCCTCGGGTGCCATCAGAATCTGGTTGTACCCAAAAAATCCGTCCATAAATGATAACAATGCATGGCCCGCAGTGAAATCCACTAATTCATCAATGCGCGACAGAGGAAAGTCATCATTTGGACTGGCTTTGTTCAAGTCCCGGAAGTCTACACACACCCGAATTCTACCATCCTTCTTTGGTACTGGGACAATGTTGGCCAACCAAGTCGGATACTCAGATACTAACAAGAAACCTGCCTCTATCTGCTTAGTGACCTCTTTCTTGATTTTCAATGCCCAATCCGGAAGGATTCTACGCAACTTCTGCTTGACTGGTCGGGCCTCGAGGTCAAGAGGGATTCGATGTTGTACAATCTCAGGATTGATTCTAGGCATGTCTTTGTAGGACCACGCGAAAACATCTTTGAAATCTTTTAACAAAGTGATTAAACGCTCGTGCTCCTCCGAAGACAACGTGGACCCGATCTGGACCAAATGCAGATCCTTCTCAGTACCCACATTAATGGCAATGATTTCATCACCACAGGGTTTAGCAAACCTCTTCTCCTCTCGATTAATCAAGTTTTTTAAGACCAGGGAAATTTCTTCCCCTTCGTTTTGGTTAAAATTCTGAAAATCTTGGTCAATACAATAAACCAACTACACAGAGAAGTACACAGAATTTGCAGAGTTCTCATTCAAAAGGTCCAGATCTTTGGTTACAAACTCAAAAAAAAAAGCTGAATGAAGACCTAGACAGGACTTTGGTATCCAGGTTACCACCCTTAGAAATACCAGACTCAGACTTAGAAGAACTTGAAGCTGATCTCGACCCCACAGGCTCAGTGGAATTAGATTCTAGTTCATCACCTGATTCAGAATTGGACATATAGCCTTCCTCCAGCTGCTAGATAAGAGATGGTGCCCCTGATGCATCCAAAATGTTGTTGGTTAGGTTTACACTCAGTTCTTCCCCAATCATGGAGATGGTAAGGTTATCTCCCAAGTTCTCTAGGTCAGCCGCATGATCTGTCAGGAAACTAGCCAGTGCTGCCCCTACTCCAAGTTCGCTACCATCTGAGTCACCTTCCATGCTCTGTTCAGTTTTGCTGCTTGGTTCAGCCCTTTCCGCATCATCACTATCTTGCAACTGCAGATCAAAGAAGATCTCGAACCCAGGGGCACATTGCTTTGAGGAATTTACCTAAGGCTCGAGAAAGCCGCAAAAAGGGAAATCTTCCCCCTCCCGAACAAAGCGGCCATTCAGTGCCCTTGGATTGGCCTATGGATGAGCTCATAGTGTTTCCCAGTTTGCTTGGCTTTGGCTCTGCCTTTCATTTCTTCTCACTTCCTTGTCTAGTCTTCTTTGGTGGGCACATAGCCCAGACCAAAGGCATGTAGGTTGTGTGGCACATCTGTCAGTGCTACAACACCTTTCCGGCCACTTCTTCTGAGTCCCATTTCTGGAACATACTGCAGTTTGTTCATGAAATAGATGGATTGGGCATTGACGTACATGCCTTCGTCTGTGGCCAGAATGGTCTGCACTACCCGGGTTTTAACTAGAGTGAATCACGAGAAGAATACATCCTCCTCGCCATGGTTGATCTCCAGCACTGGGGTAGTTACCTTTGGTAGTGGATGGATGGATGAATTCCTAAAAACAATTGCCACTCCTCCCCCATTAGGGTACTTTAACATCTGATGGAGAGTAGAGGAGACGGCCTTCACATGATGCAACCAGGGCCTCCCTAGCAGCAAATTGAAGGTAGCTGGCACATCCAAGACATGGAACTCCACCGCTTGCTCAGCTGGGCCCACTTGGACTCTGACTTGCACTGTGCTCATGACCTCTCTACTTGTATTATCATATGCCCATATTACTTGGGTTGTAGGAACAAAGTCTGCTGGTTTGAGGCTAATTGCATAGGTGGTGCGAGAAGGATAGACATTGATGGCTGAACCGGTATCTACCAACACCACCGGCACCCATTTCTCCTTGCACTCCACATATATATACAACGATTTGTTATGAGTCAAGTTGTCTGGTTGCAGCTCTTTGTCAGAGAAGGTAAGGGTTGGCCTGGCACCACTTGGGAAGACTAAACCCACAAGCTGTTCGGGCGTGGTGTCAATGGACAATTTAGCCTTGTCCATTGTCGACAACACTACCTGTCGGTGTACTCGGGAGGCCATGAGAAGACCTCAGATGGAGATATCAGCTTAGATATTCTTAAGTTGTTTCAACACGACCTCTTCTTCTAGTTGTTTATCTTTCTGTTTCTCGGCCTCTCTGTCTTTTCCAGACGCCTCTGCTTAATCTAAGTGCGGCGGCTTAAAATATTACCCACTTCTTGTCAGATGGTCTATTTCTTCAGCATACCATGTATTGTCCGAAAGGTACTCACCCTAGTCTTCATCGGTGTAGGCCAGATGTAGATCATCATTGTCCCACTATTCACCTTTAGCAACTGACAAACAGTTGTCCGGCTCTACCTGTATCACCTTCACATCATAAGTATCCCCCACAAGGTGTTGTAAATTTACAGTTTCCAGGCTGTCTTCAATCCTTTGTCATTCAAACTGCCTTAGTGTAGCTTCCTGTTCCGTATCCATAGTATTCACAATGCCTACTTCCGGGGCTGGGTTTTCCACACCAGCGCTCTCCGCCAGCTTTTCTCTCTTATCAGCCTTTCTGGCTACTACAACGATCTCTACTTATTTTCTCAATGGTTTCATTTCGAATTCTTCCTCCTTGTCTGGCTCATCGCTCAACTATCTAGAGTTGTTAGTTGATCCGTTCAAGTCAAACCAGCCGATCTGTACATCCTCCTGATCCTGCTCGTCAAAGAACTGCAGGTTGTCCAAATCCTCCTCAAGTTTTGCTAGATCATCCAACCCTTGGCTCGAGCCATCTTCCCTGACTATATTGATGTTTACCAAGGCCGGCAGCACCAATTCAGGCTTGATCTGACCAGTTGGCACAATGTAGCAGCTTGGATCATACACCCCATCAGGTAAGTCCTCAAAACACTTCGACAATGGGCTAGTACCTTTTTCCAAGGTCGATTTCCCTTCCACTGTAAGTCTCATCACCACAGGCTTGGGTTGAGGGTTGAACGTGTCCATCATGCACAGATCTGCACCTTCCGGACTGAACAACGTTGGTTTTGGTAGGTAGGAGGGAGTAATATATACGCTGGGGTCATAGGGGGTGGCCAGTGTATGGATCAAGTTGAGATTTCGAGGCAGGGGGACTTGATTATGGGCAGGGAGTGGATTTGTGGTCACGTTTGGTTTCTTAGGTAGAGCGATCTCCTTATTGTCAATGAGATCCTAAATCTCATGATGCAATAGAAAGCATTGGTCAGTGTCATGGCGATGTTGTTAGTGAAATGCATAGTATTTTGCAGGGTTATGTTTGGATGGAAGAGGATCAGGCAATGGGCGGGGCTTTAATGGTTTGAGGTGCCCTTTCTTGACTAGCACCTTCATGGCTTGAGACAGGGTCATGTACAGTTGGTTGAAAGTCCTCTGGGATCGGACAGGGTTGGACGGTGTTTGTGAGCTTGTGTTGGCAAAGGGGTCGGCAGTCTTGGTTGTGGTGACAACGCTTACATCTAACAGCCTCACAGTTGTGCTAGCACTAGTAGCATTGGAACTACGAACAAACGGCCTTTTTACTGGCTCCTTCTCATCTGTAATAAGCCTCTGTTTCATGGCATCTTCGATTTGCACTCCCATTTCATGGAGTTCTGTAAATGTGAACAGAGGTAGGACAATCATCTTCTGTAATAGTTTGCCATGTAGATTTCGGACAACCATCCTGATCTGATCCTTCTCAGAAGGCCTCATGGTCATCATTGAGGCTTTAGCTCTCCACCTTGTCATAAATTCAAAGAAGCCCTCCTGCGACTCTTGGCCTGTTACTTCCAGATCACGAGTTGTGACCTCAATCTGTGTATTGTACGAATACTGTGCTACAAAGGCCTTGGCCATCTCCTCCCAATTCTGCTCGACAGAGTCTTCCAACTTCGCATACCATATGGCCGCTATACCTGACATGGTACAGCCAAAGAGAGACAACTTCTGTAGTCTAGTAAGGCCCATCGGTCGCAAGATGTTCGAAAACAGTCATAGGTGAACCATTGGATCTCTGGAACTGTCAAAACGGCTAATGTGTGGCATTTTAAACCGATCTGGCAATGTTACTGCAGAATCGGTATACCCATTTTCTATGTCCGGGATGGAGTTAACCTCTTGTGCTCTCTTGAATAACTTTTCAAGTTTATTAACCTTGAGTGGAGTTGGGTCAACCTCGAACTCGAACGGAGCCTTGGTTTGATAAATCGGGGCTTTGGAGGCTTGTGCTGGGATTGGCTCTACTAGATTGCCTTGGTTTTATTGGACATTGGCAGTATGAGTAGTGGCTCCGAGTGCTGGGATACCCGCGGGAGTTGCATGGGATGCAGAGGCCGCAGCCAGCTGTGGTTGTTGTTGTTGTAGTCGGGTTATAACCTCGGCCTAACAAGCCACATCTTGCTGTAGGGTTTCAACTATCTACTACAGATGATGTATCAATTCTTCCATACTGATTGGGGAATACTGTGTCATTGGAATAGGTGAGTGATCTTGTGTTGGGCTAGAAGTAGATGACTGTTCCCGAACCTGACTGGGTATAGGTGAATTGAGGGGTGACTACTGTAAAAACTGAACCGGTGAATTCTACCTAATTCTCCTCTATCTTGTAACCGGTGGGAGTGAGGTAAACACAGGCTGTCCCTGAACAAGATCCCCGGCTTTACAAAGTCTTCTGACTTAGGTCTAGAGTACTTGGGGGATATCCGAACTTTCTGAAGCTATGGTGTTAAACTACTAAACAAAAAGAAATAAGCAAAAGAAAACGATAATCAGAAACCGCACAGTGCCTTAGCTAAGATGCTATCAATACAGACATGATCAAAGCTGTAGGACTACACTCCACACTGAATTTCACTCCCAAAACAGATACCAAACTTGCAACTGCTATGCACATTCTTGTACAGTTTCACTGTAAAGCACATACCAGTTAAGCGAAAGACAAAACACCTCTACGAGGGGGTAGGGTTACCCTGTCCTCGTTTCGTCAAGAACTAGGGTTTCACTAATCAAACAAAGCGGTTTCACGCAAGCCTGTATTTCTGGTGAGCATCCTATCCTTGTTTGGAACAGTCACTAAGGCTTTAATATATGCAACTAGGCCGAATGGTGAAAAAGGGTACCTCAGTAAGACCACCTAATATACCTCTTGCACCTAACACCGAGAAGCAAAAAGAGGATAAAATGGTATAGCGGTAGTCTAGATCCAAGGGTTGTGTTCCCATCATGGCAGAGCCCATGACTGGTTAGCCTTTTGGCAACCTTTTGGGCAAGCCTCCGGCAAACTGTCTAGGAATAGCAGATGGCAAACACAGTGACTTAGGCGCACCAATGCAAATCCAATGCAAAGAACATATAAGTGTAGATAAAATTTCACATTATGAATTTCAAGTCAAGTTCTCTAAATCCCTAGCAGAGTCGCCAGAAACTGTAGCTTGACTTTTTGTGCTTATTTCTGAGGACGACTAGCCCTAAAGTATTAGACTCCTGTAGTTCTGAATCTGATTCCACAAGTGCAATGTGAAATAGATAAACACCAAAGAGTCCAAATCTGACAAATCTTTTAGAAAATCGATAATAAATCAAAATGCCAAAAATGGACTGCTTTGCGAGATATAGAGTCGCCACCTAAATATTTTTTTGAGAAATTTAGGAAACCTATGACTAGTGCCAAAGGCTATGTGTCCGTCATCACCAAGATTGTCTCAATTTGAGAACTTAGGTACGAGAAGGGAAGGTCATGAATTGAGCACCCTTGCTCGCCCGATCAAAGATTGACCTCTACTAATCAAGATGTGATTCTTATTTACATTATATGCTCTTGTTCCAATTTATTAGGCTAACTTACTATGTGATGCGTACACAAGTGTAGACTAATTTGCAAGAATTGGAACATATGGTTTATGTTTGTTTGCAAAATTGTTTCGAATATATACCACTTGAAAAAGTGATCTCATATAAATATTACTCAGATTATTCTAATTCAAGCAATTAGCCTTCATCTACAGGCATTCAAATAGTTTATCATCTAAGCACTTAGCCTCATGGTGAACATGCTTTGATATGGCAACAACAATATTCATGAAATATGCTAAAGCAAAAATGCTCACCTAGTACTCCAAGGCAAGCCAAGCCAAAAGAAAAGAGTTAGAAAAATGCATGCTCTAACTAATGTAACATGACTAATGCAACACATGCGATATGCAACTACTAGTCTCGGTTACTAATATGGCATATGAATCAATTTGATAGCATGCGGTCTAAGCACGTATTCAAAGAAGTATTAAACTAACAATGCAAGTTAGAATGATGCCCGAGCTCAATGCATGAAAGACAATGGATGCAAGTCATGAGAGATGCTAAACGAAACATGATGCCCTAAACTAACCATCATAAGCAGGTAAATAAAAGAGAGAAAGACGTGGGGTTGGAAGACATACACATTATTACAATTGCGTACCCTCGTGAAGGAGGGTCCGAATAAACTAACTAGCTAAGCTAATTAACTAGCTATTACAAAACAAATTAACTAACTATTACAACAACAAATAAACTAATTATGCTAGCTAGCTATTACAAAACCAATTAATTAATTAGTTATTCTATGGAACTAACTAATTAATTACACTAATTAATTAATTATAAATTAGAATTAACTAATTAATTACAACATGAAATAAAGTAACTAAATTAACTAATTAGCCCTGGGAAGCGAGGGATGCTCATGCATGCACGGATTTCCACCCGAAAAGCACACTGTTCTGCTGCTAGAATGCTTCTGTTGCACAGTAGAACATTTTTCACCTTAACCACTGCTCTGTTTAGTTCCAAAAACACTGCTGCTCAATTTGACAAAAGTGGCCCGCAGGCTAGAAGTGGTGGCCGACTTGCTGTCTCGAAATAGTGGCCTGCCGGCTACTAAAGCTTGGTTCCCTCTACTGCAATAGAAAGCATACAGAGCACAAAACAGGATATTCTTAAGGTATGTTTGTAGACCCTCCTTATCATCAAAACAGCACAAAGGAGTGGCAAGCTTAATTCACGAGCCATCAATCGATGCAATTTCATTGCATGATTGCCTATGAACTAAGGTGTACAATTTAAATAAATGCAACAAAAAAGACTCTCAAACCTCCTCCCTATCATGGGTTGATTAAGGGAAGTGGTTGACATTGACTCTTGAACCGTTTACATCACTAACAAGTATGAAACGGCTCAAGACTCAATAGATTCAATTAACTTCCAATTGAACCCAAACTGATTATTATCTTGCGTCATTTTTAATCCTCATTTTATTACTCCATTTTAATTACCAACCATTCCTTAGCCAATTGAGTCCAAAAGTGAGCTTTAAGTTCTCTAAAGGAAAGGAGCACCAACCCAAGTGTTTTTTTAGACATGAGAGAAGTGTCATGCCGTTGGTAATGAACCCCCAAAGGAATTAAACTATTAAGCACAATACCTTGATCTCAAGCTTTAAACAAACAACTAGTTTGAAGCAACTTTCAAAGCAAAGTAAAAGCCAGGAAAGGAGGGAGATTGCAAAGGTAATTAGAGGTGCAAATAAGTATGAAAAGCAAGAAATAAATGCTATCAACTCAAATAGGTTGGTGGCTAAGGCCTAAACCATGAAGCCTATGAGGACAATTACACTACAAGCATGCAATACAAAGCTCAAATGCAATTAACAACCAAAAATAGTCCTAAAACAGTTCTGAAATAGTCCTAAAACATGCTGAAATTAATACAAAAATAGTTAGAACAATAAGCTAAAACATGGAGCATGTTAAGCTAGTGAGCAAACACAAGGAGTCAAAACATGGTTTTAGCCACTAAAAAAACTTTGAGATTTAGTATAAAAAAAGCTCAAAAAAAGTTGAAAAAGAGGTGGGAAACACAAGGACAAAGGCCTAAGAAATGAGGTACAAAGAAGGGTGATCTACCCCTTCACCCTTATTGGCCTTAAACCACAAGTTTTAGCCCAAAAATACAGAGTATAAACAGCCCAAAAATAGTCTAAAAATAGTAGGCAAAATAGCAAATAAAGCAAAACAATAAGCCAAGACTTATACCTCTTGAAGAGAACAACCTTTTCCAAGTGTTAAACCAACACTTAAACACCCTCAAGAGCTCAAAGTAAGCCCTAAAGTACCTCAGCTACCTCAGCTCCAATACCACACGGTTTGGTTTAGAGTGTATAGGCAAAAGCTTACAAAAGCTTAAGAATTTGCAAGAGAGATATAGAGTGAATTGTATAGAGAGAGAGAGAGAGAGAGAGAGAGAGAGATAATTTTGCTCCAAAATGTTCAACCCTCAAAATGGAAGAGAAGGTTTCCTATATATAGAAAACAGTGAAACTCCCTCAGAAATATCAATACATACACGTGTAGGCAAGTGTATGCATCTGTGCAAACAACAGGCACAACTGGCCGAAATATTTGTAAAAATACACAAGTGGTCAGCAGGCCACTAATTGTGGCAGACAGGCCACACAAGTGGCTGACAGCCTACACTGGTGGCCGGTAACCCACAATGGTGGCCGGCAGGTCCCAAGGATTTTGAGGCTTGAAAAAATATGGTTTTGGTCCCAAAACAAGGCAAAAGGTGTGTAGGATTTGAAGGCTCAAAGCTGTGGCATTCTGTTGAGGACTTCGAGCACTTGACAAGCATATACAAATTTATCATTAGGTTCGCAAGTGGTGGCGCCCAAGTCGTGAGAGTGGTCAAAAATAGGGTGTCTACACTAGCCAAGAAATTGGTTGGCAGGTTAATTTGCCCCGAAGCAGGGTAGTTTCGACAAAATTCTTGTTGAATGCACATGGAACATGCCATTTTAGATATTTCTGATATATTCATGGGAAATATTTGTATCTACTTCGCCTCCATTGTCAAAAGTTTTTGTCTCTTCCAAAAAAGGAGCATCCAAGGCAAGAGAAAAGTCCTTCAACCTAGTCATCCCATCACCCTTGTCACCTAGTCATGCCATCACCCTTGTCACCCACCTTGTCTCCCACCATTTCCTTGATAGCTTGCCTGATTGCTTATAGATGATCAGAATGTGTGTCGAGAAAAGAGAAGAAATCAATTAAGAGAGAAGACATAAAGAGAAAAATAGAGAAGTTTAAGTTTAGAGCCATAAACATCCACTGCTTAGAGACACACACTGATATACAATTTTCCATATGTCAAAACCATCCCAAAAATTTTGTGATAACCAAATTCTTGAGCTTTGATTCAAAAGAGAGTGAGTGTTCTTAAAAGAGAGAAAAATAGAGAGTTAAACAATTGCCCCCCTCACATTGTTAAATAACCCAAAAATATAATTCTAACAAGAATCTTGAATTTTCGAACTAAGAATTGAGAACACACTTCCTAAACTTGAGAGTGATCAAAAGGAAGTTTAGAAATCAAATCCTTTCCTTGGAAGGTGAATTTTGCACACTTTTATTTTCTTGCATTTTCTTTGTTGTATTGTTTTTATTGTTTTGATTTCATATTATAAACGGTTGTAAGCTAACTGGGAGTGGTGAGTTAAGCCATCCACATATTCTTTTTTTTTTTTTTTTTTGTAACAAAATAGAGTTTTAGCTTGGCCTAATTGGTTGGCCGACCAATTAGTTGGCCGGCGGGCTAGCCCACCTTTTGGCTGCCCAGCTAACTTTTTCTAGACAAAACCCAACAGTCTCCCGACGTTGAGCAAAATAGTCTCCGATGGTCTCTAAGGCCCCCTGAAGCTTTTGTTTTCTTTTATTTTAATTAGAGAGAGTTGTGATGATTTAATTTTGTTGTAATACTTTTATTCCTCTTCCACTTCTTTATTCGGATTTGTAATATTCAAAGCGTTGTAATAATTTTCCTTCCCGCTTCTTTCTATCCCGTTCTTTTACTCGTTTTTCATATTTTGTAAATATGCATCTTATATTGTCTTGTCATCATATCCATGCCTTGTATCCATGTTTCATGCCTTAAGATCTGGCTAAATTTGCATTTGTGAGTTTAATAAATTATTATATGATTTTGTGCGCTACCTCATGTTTTGAGATGATTCACATGTCATAAATTAGAAGCCAGATCTTTAGCTGCATTTCATGAGTGAATTGCATTAGGATCTTGTATATAGGTGTAGATGCCCCATTTTTGACCGCCCTTAAGACTTGGGTGCCACCGATTGATCACTCGATGATGAAAGTTGTGCTATGTAAATGTTCAGTTTCTTCAGTAAGAAGAGCTTCCAAATCCCAACCTTACACCCTATTTTGGACCAAAACTTTTTTGACCAAAATTATTTTAGACCTTAAAACCCTTTTTTTCAAAATATTTTTTGAAAATGTTTCTGCGATGTTCCGAGGCTCACATTTCGTAAAATGTTACACTTTTTGGTAAACCAAGTAAGGACAAAGTGGAAATAAATGAAAGCGAAGTGAACTCTTTGAAAAATCTTTTAAACATCTTATTTAGAGGTTTAGATTTGAAGAAAATAAGAGGGGAGGGAAGAAAACTAGTTGGGGAAGAGGTTGGGTATGAAACCGTAAGGGAGAATTGAGTAGCCTACACTAAATCAGGCCTATCCTTTTGTACACTTAGAATTTAGTTGTGAGGCCACCACCATTGGAAATTGGACTTCCGGGGCTTCATTTTACACTCAAGAATCTCCTAACGCCGAGTCTGGATGAGGGAGATATGGCTGTTTGAAGTTAGGCATCAATTCGATTAAGCCAAAATTGAGCAACCTTTACTAAAATAGGCATATCTCTTTACACACTTAGAATTTAGATGTGAGGCTACCACCATTGGAAAGTAGACTTCTGGGGCTTCAATTTAGACTCAATAATGACCTAAAGCTAAGTCTGGATGAGAGAGACATGGCAATTTGAAGTTGGGCCTGAAGCATGGCCAACAGGTGGTCGGCAAGCCACCATTTTTTGCCTGCCGGCCACCAGTCTAAAAACCAGATACTTTCTCTGGCTGTTTCCACAAAGTTCCAGCTGTCTTTTTTCAGATATTTTCAAGATAGGCACATGGTTTTCTATATATAGAGGACCTCCCTCTCATTTTTCAAGGTTAGAAAAACATTTCAGGAGTGAGAAAATTTTTGGAAATATCCTCTCTCTCTACAATTCTCTATCTTTTTTACAACTTGCATAGCCTTTACTCAAGCACTCTAAACCAAACCTAAAGAACTTCTTGCTGAGATGATTTGAGCTTGAATTTGAGCTTGAATTTGAGCTCTTGAAGCACTTGAGAGTGTGAAATTGGTGTCTTTTGACTTCAGGGTTCATTCCTCTCCAAGAGTTATACCTTTTCTTGCTTTTGCACCATCTCTACACCACTTGTTTTCCATGTTTTATTGCTGTTTTTAAGCTCTTTAAAACCTATTTTTATGGGCTGAAGCTCGTGGTTTAAGGCTATTAAAGGTAGAGGGGTTAATCACCCTTATTTGAACCTTGTTCTCTAAGCCTTTCCACTTTTGTTTCCCATTCTTTTGTCAACTTTTTTTGAGCTTTTTACCACTAATTTTTAGAGGCTTTTAGAGGCTAAAAAAGTGATCTTGAAGTCTAAAAAATGGAGGGGTTAGCCACCCCTCCTTTGGCTTGTTTACTAGCTTCAATTGCCATGTTTTAGCTTATTGTTTTAGCTACTTTTTTGTCTTCATTTCAGCACTTTTTTATAATGTTTTTGGGCTGTATAAAATTTGTATTTTTGGGCCGAAACTTATGGTTTAAGCCCAATAAAGGTTAAGAGGCGGTTCACCATTCTTTGTACCTTGTTTTGGAGGCCTTTGTCCTTGTGTTTCGCACCTTTTTACTATCTTTTTCTAAGCTTTTAAATACTATTTTTCAGAGTTGTTTCAGTGGCTAAAAACATGTTTTGAAGTCCAAAAATGGAAGGGGTAGCCTCTTCTCCTTGTGTTTTGTTTACTAGCCTAGCATGCTCTATGTTTTAGCCTATTAATCTAACTATTGTTAGCTTAATTCCAGCATGCTTTAGGCTCTATTTTAGACTGTTTTAACTCTATTTTTGGTTGGTTATTGCATTTCAGTCTTGTTTTTCATGCTTCTAGTATAATAGTCCTCACAAGCTTGGTGTTTTAGGCCTTAGACACCATCTCCTTTGAGTTATAGCATTTATTTATGCTTTTCTCACTTATTTTCAGCACTAATAATCTCTGCAACCTCCCTCATTTCTTGGCTTTTGTTTTTCTTTGAGAGTTGCTTTAAGCCTCTTGTTCGTTTAAGCATGAGATTGAGGTTGTCATGCTTAATGGTTTAATCCCTTTTAGGGGTTCGTCATCAATGGCATGACATCTCTTTCATGTCTTAAGTTAACTCTTGGTTTGGTACTTCACTCCATTAGAGGACTTAAATTCATTATTGGACTTAATGAATTAAAGGATGGTTGGTAAATCTAAAATTGAGGACTAAAATGGTAAAAGATAATAATTTGGTTGTGTTCAATCGGATGTTAATTGAACACATGGAAGCTTGAACCATTTCATACTCACTAGTGATGAAATGATTCAAGTCTCCAAGGTCATCACTTCCCTTGATCTTTCATGATAGGGAGGTGGTTTTTGAGAGTCTTATTTTGTTGCATTTATTGAGCTTTCACACTTGGTTTCATGAGCCATCATGCAATGAAATTGCATCCATTGATGGTTTGTGAACCAAAGCTTGTTACTCTTTTGATTTTTCCATGAAAATGAGGGGTAGGTTGTGCAAACAAACCCTTGAAATACCCTGTATATGCTTTGTTTGTCCTCTGTTGCAACAAGATGAACCAGTGCATCAGTGGCCGGCAGACCACTTTCCATGGCCGGCAGGTGGCCGACAATCTTCACTAGTGGCCGACTAGCCACTGATGCAAGTCTTAGCAGAGTGTTGGTAAGGTGGAGCAAAATGGTTCTAGGAATGTTCAAACTGTGCAAACAGAGGCATTCGGGAGCAAAAACAGAGGTCTTTTCAGGTGGAAACTGAGCATGCGCATGCACATCTTTCATTTCCCGAGGCGGAGTAGTTAATTGCTTAGTTTAATTACCTAGTTTACCTTCACTTGTGTTGTAATTATTTAATTAGTTAACTAGAATAGTTAGTTAATTTATTTGTTGTTGTAATAATTAGCTTAATTAGCTTAGCTTGGTTATTCATTCAGACTCTCCTTCGTGAGAGCGAAATGTTGTAATAATGTGTATGTCTTCCAACTCCACGTCTTTCTCCCTTGTACTTAACCGCTTTCGATGGTTAGTTTAGGAGCATCACGTTTTAATTAGCATACCTTATGCTTGCATCCATTCATCTTGTATTGCATGCACCGAGGCTTGGCGCATCATTCTAACCGCATTGTCATTTCAATACTTCTTTGAATACGTGCTTAAGCGCATGCTATTTAAATTGCCTAATATGTCATATTAGTAGCCGAGCCTATTAGTTGCATATCGCATGCGTTGCATTAGACATTTGGCATAGTTAGGAATCATGCATTTTTTCTGACTCTTTTGTTTATTTTGGCTTGGAATACTAGGTGAGTTTTTAATACTGTAGCATACTTGCATGAGTGTGAGTGATTGCCATATCTAGCGTGATTGCTATATCTAGCATGCTTGCTATAAGGCTAAGTGCTTACTTGATAAACTGCTTGAGTGCCTGTGGATGAAGGCTTATTGCTTGAATTGGAATGATTTGATGAATGCACATTTTAAGCCCACTTTGTTGAGTGGCAAATTCGCAAACTTTAAGCCCAATTGAAGTGGCAAAATCAAACCATTTTCAAAAAACAAACATGAAATTGAATTGTTCCAATTTGAGCAAACTAGCCTATACTTGTTTGTTCACATCATGTAAGTAATGATAGCCTAATAAACCGGAACAAGAGCATATAATGTTGATAAAAAATCATATTATGATTAGTAGAGGCCGATCTTTGATAGGGCGAGTGAGGGTGCTCAATTCATGACCTTCCCCTCTCGTACCTAAGTTCTCGAGCCGAGGCAACTTTGGTGATGACGGACATGTGGCCTTTAGCACGAGTCATGGGTTTCCTAAATTTCCCCAAAACAAAAAATATTTAGGTGGTGACTCTGTATCTGGCAAAGCAGTCCAATTTTGACATTTTTTTAATCCTAAAATCAATTTTCCAAATGATTTTTCGGATTTGGACTCTTTGGTGTTTATCAATTTCACATTGCACTTGTGAGATTAGATTCAGAACTGCGGGAGTCCAAACAGTAGGGCTTTCTTTCGAACTTCCCGAAGGGGGCACGAAAAAGCCGAGCTACAATAGGATCATGTATATGTTTACTAACTTTGTTTTGTAATTATTAGCGGGACGTTGGTAAATATGTAAGCTTTTATGCTTTGGAATCCCATTTGTGTGTGTTTTTCTACTATGTTTGGCATCCTACCATGCAACTATTTGCTTATTTGATATAACTCTATGCATGACAGTGGATGAAGGTTGTGTTATTCGATTTGAAATAAAATTGATTTTCATGTTTGCAGTAATCAATTTTCTAAAATCAATTTTCTATGTCTTGTACATTATTCAAAACAATTTCAAAATACATGAAATCGAATTATTCCAAAACAAATGACATAGTCTATACTTGTTTTGCTTTACATAGCAAATTTTAAGATTTCATAAATAATTGGAATATGAACATATAAAGTTAATAAAAATCATATCATGGCTTAGTAAAGGCCGATGTTTTGATCAAGTGAGCAGGGCTGCTCAATTAATGACCTTCCCCCTTCATACTTGAGGTTCCAAGCCAAGCATCCTTGGTTACGATGAATAGTGGCCTTGGCACGAGTCATGGGTTTCCTAATTTTTCCAAAATATTAGGTGGTGATTCTAAGATCTGGTAATGTAGTCCATTTCTGGCAAAGATGTTTCCAATAAAATGAATTTCTATAAACGTTGCCAAATCTGAACTCTTATCTATGTTTCACATTGCACTCGAGAGATTAGATCGAAGAAATTGAGTGTTCGAACTATTTAATGAGCAGGGGTACCCCCGGGCATGTTACAGTGTGACTTACCATGCGGTAAAGAACACATCACCACTTAGACCCAGCTAAAAAACGTGTGAGTTCTACTTGAATTTGGGCTCAAAGTTGGACCAAAATAAACCTATAAAACCAATTTTTTCAACAATCCACCACAACAACATGATGATTCTACAGAGAGTACGAAAATCAGACATATTCTGCATAGGATAGGTAGCTTTTGTCTTTTAACTTTCCCTTGTGAGACACTATCAGATTTACTAGCTAATAAGTGAACATGATGTTTTGAACTGTTCAGTCGTTTATGTAAAACGATGACAATAAGATTCACACAACAAATTTCTAAACATAGTTTGGTTCTCACGATTATGTTCATTTTGGCCCTGAACAACTTGGTACTTCATGAGTGCTCTAGAGAATTGCAACCTAACAATTCTCATAGAACTGGCCTAGTTCACGCTCATATAGATGATTCTTATGAAGAGTATCCTGCCATACTCCACTAGGTATTCCTAGATATAAGAATCATTAAAAGCACTACTTACCCTAACACACTGCAAACATCACCATTTCATCATAGAAATGGGTAGGAGTTTGACTCCCCAGTAATCCTTATAAATCATACACAACTCGGTTGTCCCTTTGAACCTAGATCTTAGGATCTCCAGTCAACTAGGTTAGGTTGCTGTTGTGGTAACTCTTATTTAATAGGCTTAAGTCCCATTTTCCTCGATGAATTCTCAACTAACTCTCTTGCTAATCCTTTTGTTAGTGGATTCGCTATGTTGTCGTTAGAATTTACATATTCAATGGAAATGATTCCATTAGAGAATAGTTGTCTCACAGTGTTATATCAACGACGAATGTGTCGTGATTTACCTTATATATATAACTCTATGCTCTACTTATTGCTGGTTGACTATCACAATGTATGCATATAACAAGCACAAGTTTTGACCACATTGGAATATCTTCAAAAAAATGACGAAGCCATTCTGCTTCTTCTCTAGCCTTATCTAAAACTATATACTTTGATTCCATAGTAGACCTAGAGATGCAAGTTTGTTTGGAAGATTTCCAAGAGACAGCTACACCATCGAGAGTAAAAACATACTCATTGGTGGGTTTTGAGTCTCTTGTATCTGATATCCAGTTTGCATCATAGTATCCTTCAAGTACTGCTGGACATTGAGTATAGTATAGTCTAATATTACGAGTAAATCTGAGATATCTTAAAACCCTTAGAGCATGTTTGGTACAATGGAGTGAAATGAAGTGGGAATGGAATGAGAGTAAGAATGAAATACAAGGTTGAATGGAATGGAATGTCTATTCCCATTCCATTATTTGGTTGCCAGCATAGCATAGGAATAGAATGATAATTCTCATTCTCATGTTTGGTTATACCTATTAAACTCATTGAATGAAATAAATTTTTATTATTTATTTATTTATTTAACAAGCTAGTAACAAATAAATTAAAAATTATATAGATTATGATAATATTAATAGTTGTGAAAGTGATAGTGTGAGTCATAGTTGTGGTGGTAGTGGTGGTGGTAAGTGTGATGGTGGCATTGATGGTGGTGATAGCAATGATAGTAGGATGGTGGTAGTAGATTGTTGTGGCATTAGTGGTGGTGGTAAGGTGGTGTTGTGGTTGTGGTGGTGGCGATGGTGGTGGTGGCGGCTAACAGTAGTGGTGGTGGTAGTAGTGACGACATCAGTAATATGGTGGTGGTAGTATGGTGGTTGTGGTGGCGACCATAATGGTAGTGGTACTGGTGGTTGTGGTGGCAATTTGGTGGCGGTGGTGGCGATATAGTGGTAGGAAAACGGAATGGTGATAGTAGTTAAATAATAATATTTTTTTAAGTGCCAACAAAAAAAAATAAATTAAAATAAAATTTATAGTAATTCCATGATGGAATGGAATAGTCATTCTTTAGGTTGGAAGAAGAAATAGGCATTCCCACATTTATTAAAATAGCCATTCCAATGGAATAACTATTCCCACTTAAATAAGGCGAACCAAACAAGGGAAAATGAATGCAAAGCTAGAATGGGCATTCCATTCCAGCCCTTTCCATCGCACCAAACATGCTTTTATAATAGTTTTCCAGTGCTCTACTCCTAGATTACTCGTATATCTGCTTAATTTACTTACTGCATAGGCTATATCTGGGCGAGTTTAGTTCATCAAGTACATTAAGCTTCCAATAATATGGGTGTACTCTAATTAAGAAATATTTTTCTACATTCATATAAAGAAACAAATTAACTTCTACAGGCATTCTAGCAAGATGATTATCATCTTTGCTAAATTTCTCAAGCATTTTCTTAGTGTAATGTGACCGTGACAAAGCATATCCTTCTGATGTTTTGGTGATTTTCATACCAAGAATTACATCATCAACTCCCATATCCTTCATGTCAAAATGTTTATTCAATATTTTCTTCGTAGCTTTAATCATGTTTTTATTGCTTCTTATGATAAGTATGTCATCAACATAAAAGCACACTATGCTTACCCTTTGTCTGTGTTCTTAATATAAACACATTTGTTTGCATTGTCAAATTTCTCGTGCCATTGCTTTGGCGCTTGTTTTAAACCATATAATGATTTAACATATTTAGACACTTTCTTTTCTTCTGAAAATTCTTCTAGTTGTTACATGTAAATTTCTTTATTTAAATCACCATTTAAGAAAGTTGTTTTTACATCCATTTGATGAATTTCAAGATTATACAATACTGCAATAGCAATTTTCATTTTAATGGATGTTATTCTAGTAACAAGTGAGTATGTGTCAAAGTAATCAAGACCTTCTTTTTGTCTGTATCCTTTGACCACAAGTCTCATCTTGTATTTGTCAATTGATCCATCTGCTTTCATTTTCCTCTTGAAAATCCACTTGTATCTAAGAGGTTTACATCATAGTGGAAAATCCACCCATTCCCATGTGTGATTTTGCAAGATAGATTCAACTTCGCTATTTACAGCCTTTTTCTATAAAGGAGCCTCAGGACTGGACATCGCTTCTTTAAAAGTTGAAGGCTCATTTTTTGACAAAAAAGTCAGAAAATCTGGACCAAAAGATTTTGAGGTCCTATCATGCTTACTACGCCTAGGTTTCTTTCCTTTATTTTGATCTAACTCTTGCGCTTGTGTTTGATATTGTTCTTGATCGTTACTAACAATAGAATCATAAGATCTTATGTTAGTGCTAGTCTCTTGTCTAGTTTTGTTAGGAGACACATGTTCAAAAATCGATGCATCCCTAGACTTAATAATAGTATCTACATGCATTTCTGAGTGTTTTGATTCATGAATCAAGAACCGATATGCACTACTATTATTGGCATAACCGATGAATATGCAATCAACAGTTTTCGGACCTATTTTAGTCTTTTTTAGGACTAGGAATAGCCATCTTAGCCAAACACCCCCACACTTTTAAGTATTTGTAAGATGGTATTCTCCCTTGCCACATTTCATAAGGTGTTTGATTCACTTTCTTTTGGGGTACTATATTAAGAATATAACTAGCAAAAAGTATTGTTTCCCTCCACAAGTTCCAAGGTAATCCAAAACTTATTGACATGGTATTCATCATTTCTTTTAAAGTTTTATTTTTCCTTTTAGCAAAGCCATTTTGCTAAGGTGAGTAAGGAGTGGTGGTTTGATGAATTATTCCATGTTGTTTACAAAAATCACCAAAAGATTATTCATATTCACCACCTCTATCACTTATTAGAATTTTAATTTTTTTTACCAAGTTGATTTTCAATTTCAACTTCATTCTTATATTGAATGAAAGTTTCCAAGCTTCATCCTTGGTTCGAATTAAATAAACATGACCATATCTAGTATAGTCATATATGAAAGTGATAAAATATTTTTTCCCACCTCTAATTTGGATTGATTTAAAATCACAAATATCAGTATGAATCAATTCAAGTGGTTCTGTACTTCTTCCAATTGAATGAAAATGAGTTTTATTAATTTTACCTTAACACAAATTTTATATATATGATTTGGATCAATTTCAAATTTAGGAAAACATTCCATATTAATTAATCTACACAAAGATCCATAATTAACATGTCCTAGTCTACCACGTCATAGATTTGAAGAATCAAGTAAGTAAGAAAAATATGTATTCTTATTAATAATAAAAGGTACAACAATTGTTATATTCATTTTGAAAATGTCATCAGTCATGTAACATTTTCCTACATACATCTCATTTTTGGTAGGTACAAATTTGTCACTCTAAAAAACTAGCCTAAACCCATTTTTGCTCAACAGAGATCCAGAAACAAGAATCTTGCGAATGTTCAACACATGTAGCACATTGTTGAGCGTGAGTTCTTTTCTAGATGTCATCTTTAGAATAACCTTTCAATGTCTTTCGACTTTAGAAGTCGAAGAGTTGTCCATGAACAATTGTTCTCCATTGTCCACTATAGAATAAGAGGCGAACATCTTTTTGTTAGCACAGATGTAACTAGTGGCTCCAATGTCCACCCACCATTCTTTGAGATTTCCGACAAGGTTAGCCTCAGAGACAATAGCTGAAAGGTTTATATCACCAGCACCATTGGATATTTTGTCCACTTCGGTGACATTGGCTTGAGTAGGTTTTTTGCTTGAACTTCCTTTGCCTTTGTGCTTGTTACGACAATATTTGGCTCGATGTCCCTATTTGTCATAGATGTAGCATTTGTAGTATATTTGAACTTCTTTGTGTCTCCACCTTTAGAGCCTTGTGAAGAACTTTCTCTGGCAAATTCGCGTTTCTTTGCTTTTGGTGCATGTTCCATCACATTAGCCTTTGACTCCATAGGATGCTTTCTAGTCTGCTTCTTAGAAGTTTGGTTGTCTTCCTTAATCCCCAATTGCATAATCAATTCCTCCAAAGTTATTTCTTTGCGCTTGTGCTGAGATAGTTCTTGAATTGTTTCTAGTCTTGTGGTAATTTTTCAATTAAGGCAGCAACTTGGAAGGATTCACTTAGCGACATGCCTTTTTCGTGAATGTCATGCAGAATATATTGGAGATCTTGAACTTGGCTGATTAGGATCTTTGAATCAACCATCACAAAATCTAGAAATTTGCCCACTACGAATTTCTTTGAGCCAACATCGTCAGTTTTGTATTTTTTCTCAAATGAATCCCATAGTTCCTTTGCAATCTTGATAGGGTTATAAACGTTGTACAATGTATTATCAAACCCATTTAAGATGTAGTTACAGCAAAGGAAATCTACATGTTTCCAAGCATCGACCACATCAACCGCTTGTTAGTCAGTTTCATCTTCTTTCAGAGTAGGACCATCGTCACGAAGGAAACAAGTCAAATTTAAAGTATTAAGATAGAATAACATTTTCTATTGCCATCTTTTAAAGTCAGCTCCTAAGAAATTTTTTGGATTTTTTTCGTGATTTATCGATATTGTCACAAATCAAGAGGGGTTGAGGCAGTTACAGTACCTGTAACAACACCGGTTTGAACATTGGTTTGAGTAGTTTTAGTGGCCATGAATTATAAATTATAAAATAAAATTATAATTAGAATTTTATATTACACAAAAAATTATAACCATAAACTACATAATATAATTCTGTAAAAAATAAAAGAAACAAAATTGTAACTTTTATTTCAAATTAATTTGAAAATAAAATTTTATTTAAACAAATTAATTCCACACAAAATATTACTTCTGTAAAAATTCAAAAATTATAATTTTCAAAAAATCAGAATTTTAATTAATGAAGACTCATAATTTTATTTTAGAAAAACCTCACACAAAAAATAATTTTTGTAACAAGAGAAAGATTTGTGAAGGAAACAAACGAAAAATTATGTATAAATAGAATAATTCGAATATGTCTGAAGATTGTTGAAGTAAAATACATGAAACAAATTAAACAAATAAATAAATTCACTTACAGAATTTATTTACCAGAGAACAATAGGAACTTCAAAGATCAAGTCAAGTGTGTGACACTCTATTCTTAAGACAGATTCATCGCCACACAGGTGGTTATGGACTAATGGCATCTATCCCCTAATATACAATGATCAAACACAGAATTGAAGCAAGCACTGAAATCACCCTACCTCTGAACAGATGCGGGTTTGAATTGCTAGAGAAGAAGAACAAAGTTGATTGGAAATGCGAAGTATGCTTGGTCCATAACTCCTCCCTCTACAAAACTTCGGTGCCCCTTGGGGCCCATCCCAAGTGTATGTAGACATCCCATTTTTGATCGCCCTTAAGATTTGGATGCCTCATGGTGAACACTCAATGATGAATTGTTATGCTGCCTAAATCGTTCAATTTCCTCAGCAAAAGGCTTTGGTTTTCAAACTTTAGAGCCCAAACCTTGCACCCTCTTTGAACTAAAACCTTTTTTTTTCTAGCCTGACCACTTAGAGGGTTGTTGGCCAAAAAGTGGCCGGCAGGCTAATTTTTATTGGTCGGCTATCCCCTTCCATGGCCGGTCGGCCATGTCCAATGGCTAGCAAATATTTTGCTTCTAACTGTCCCCCCATGTGCATGCCTTGCACCAGCTGGCTCAATATAGATATTTCCGACAGAGGAACCTGTTTTTCTATGAATAGATGACCATCCCTCATTTTTTTAGGTTAGAAAAATTTGTCTAGAGCAAAAAACTTGTCAAACACTCTCCCTCTCTATCTTGCAATAGACATAAACTATACATACACTTCCTAAACCAAAATTTTGAGGCTCCTTGCTGAGACTATTGAGCTAAAATTTCTGCTCTTAAGGTTGACCACTTTGTGGTTTGTAAACCAAAGAACATCCTCTCTTCAAGAGGTATAGCTTTTTCCATCTTCTCTCTTATTTGTACTACTATTTTCTCCTCTTTTTCACACTATTTTATATTGGTTTTTAAGTGCTGAAATTTGTGATTAAAAAGCTACAAAAGGTGGAGGAGTTAACCACTTTTTCTTGAACCTTATCCCATAGCTTAAATCCTTGTTTTCCCATTTGTTTCTTTGCTTTTAGCTGCTGATTTTCAGAGTTTTTCAGAGGCTAAAGCATGTTATTTTAAGGTCAAAAAAGGTGGAGGGGTTAGCCACTATTCCGTAGGCTTGCTCACTAGCTTTATTCTCTTCCATTTTTGCTCATTTTTTCTAGCTTTCCAAACTCATTTCAGCACTGTTTTATTAGTTTTGGGGCGGTTTTAATTGTTTACTTAGTTATGCTTTGAATACCATGCTTATATTGTTGTAAAGTTCTCATAGATTTGGTGGTTTAGGCCATAGACACCAATCTATTTGAGTTGATAGTCTTATTTACATAATTTCTATGAAAATACTCGTACTTATGATCATCACCTTTGTATAATCATCTCTGTAACCTCCCTCATTTCTTTGCTTTCTTTGATTAAGAGTTGTCTTAAATGCTAGTTTGTTGCTCAAGACATGAGAAAGAGACTTTCCATGCTTAATGGTTTAATCTTTTTGGAGGTTCATTACCAAGGCATTACATCTCTCTCATGTTAAGCACAACTTCTTGTTTGACGCTTCTCTTTATCGTTTTTTTACACTTTAATTATCACTTTTGGACAAAAATGAATAAAGAATGGCAAGGTAATGTAAAAGAGGTTAAAATTGGAATAAAAGTGGTAAACAAGTAATAAAATTGAGTCGGGTTCAATCGGACGTTATATTGAACAAATTGATTCTTGAATCATTACATACTCTTTAGTGATGTTAATGAGTCAAGAAACAATGTCTACCACTCCCTCGAGGTAACTCCATGATAGGGAAGAGGTGCTGTTGGTCTTTTATTTACATCTTTTGGCCTTTTGTCCTATTAGTTCATAGATCATCATGCAACAACTTTGCCGCAATTGATGATTTGTGAAATGAGTCTACTCCTCCCTTGATCAGTTTCACGATAGAGAGAGACAGAAAGGATAAAAATCTCCTGGAAACACTATGTTTTTGCTCTGTTTCAATTCTGTGGCAGCAGGGTAGTACCCAAAACAGTGGCCGCCTGGCCACCTTTCTGTCCGGCTGACTGGCGATCTTTTTGTATAGGCAGTGGCATTTTTGTGGCAGAATAGAGCAGAAGTTGAGCCAAAAACAGATTAATTTTCTGATTGCAAGCAGAACAATTTTTGGTAACAAAATGGAGAGGTTTCCAGGAGGATGTTTTCGTTCGTGCGTGCGCGACTCTTCACTTCCCATGGTCCTTTAAATTAATGCTTTGATAGTAGTTCGTGTAATTAATTAGATTCATTTGAATTTGTAATAGCTAATTAAATTTAAGTATTGTAATAGCTAGTTAAATTAGTCAATTTGGTGTTGTAATAATTAGTTTAAATTCGGACATTCAGACCCTCTTGCATTTGGGCGTACTTGTAATATTGTGTATATCTCCTAACCCCTATTCTTTCTCCCTTTTATTTACTTGCTTACGATGGTTACATATAGCATCATATCTTGGTTTCATGCCATTACCATGACTTGTATCCATTTTTGCATGCATTGGGTTCGGTTCATCATTCTAACCTTGTTGTTATTTCCTACTTACTTAGTAGTGCATGTAATTAATTAGATTCATTTGAATTTGTAATAGCTAGTCAAATTTAAGTATTGTAATAGCTAGTTAAATTAGTCAATTTGGTGTTGTAATAATTATTTAAATTCGGACATTCGGACCCTCTTGCATGAGGGCGTACTTGTAATATTGTGTATGTCTCCCAACCCCTATTCTTTCTCCCTTGTATTTACTTGTTTACGATGGTTACATATAGCATCATATCTTGGTTTCATGCCATTACCATGACTTGCACCCATTTTTGCATGCATCATCATTCTAACCTTGTGGTTATTTCCTACTTACTTGAATACATGCACTACCGTATACTTTGAAGTGGTCCACATGTCATGTTAATAAACCGAACCTAGTAGTTACATTTTGTATGTGTTGCATTAGTCACTTGCATATTAGAGCATGCATGTTTCTAACTATTTTCTTCTATTTTGGCTTGCCTCGGTTGAGTATTAGGTGAGTATTTTTGCTTTAGTATATTGCATGTATGTTTGTGTTGCCATATCAAGCATATTCCCATGAGGCTAAGTGCTTATTTGATATACCTCTTGAATGCTTGTGGATGAAGGCTTTTCGCTTAAGATTGGGATGATTTGATTAATGTACATATGGGCTTACTTTTTCAAGTAGCACATATTCAAAACTCTTTTCAAACAAAATATAAAATCAAAGCATTCCAAAGTGAGTAAAATAGTCTATATACTTGTGTACCTTACATAGTATGTTTAGCATTAATAAATCAGAACAAGAGCATACACTATATATAAAAATCATATCATGATTAGTAGAGGCCAATCTTTGATTGGGTGAGGCGGGGTGCTCAATTTATGGCCTTCCCCTCTTATACCTAAGTTCCCCAGCCAAAACACTTTGGTTATGACGGACAAATGGCCTTTGGCATGAGTGGTTTCCTAAATTTCCAAAAAATATTTAGGTGGCGACTCTGAAATTTGGGAATGCAGTCCATTTCGGCATCTTCGATGATAAATCAATTTTCTTAGATTTGCTAGATTTGGACTCTCATTTGTTTAAATCTATTTCACATTGCACTTGTGAAACTAGATTCAGAACCACGGGAGTCCGAACTGTAGGGCTATCGTATCTGAGAAGACTAAACCCCTTCGAGGAGCATGAAAAGCAAGCTATAATTTTTAGCAACTCTGCTGGGGACTTAGAGAACTTGACTTGAACTTCATGATGTGAAATTTTATTTACAGATATATGTTCTTTGCATTGCATTTGCATTAGTGCCTTAAGTCACTGTGTTTTCCATCTGTTATTCCTGGACGACTTGCCTAAAAAGGTTGCCAAAAGGCTAGCCGGTTGTGGGCTCTGCCATGTTGGAAACACAACCCTTAGATCTGGATTACCGTCGTACCGCTTGATCCTCATTTCATTTCTCAGTGTTAGGTGTGAGAGGTATATTAGGTAATTTTGTTGAGGTACCCCTTTCGACCATTTGTCCTAACTGCATATAGTAAAGCCATAGTGGTTGCTCCAACATAGGACAAGATACTCACCTGTATGCAGGACTTTGTGAAACTACTTGTTTGAAGTAGTAAAACCCTAGATCATGTCACATTTAGGACAAACTAACCTTACCCCCCCTCATAGGGGTGTTTTGGCTTTCTTTACTTGGTATGTGCACCGTATCAGTGGTATAGGAGTGCAGTTCTTCGTTTATTATC
This sequence comes from Camellia granthamiana, assembly GCA_036172215.1. Lineage (NCBI taxonomy): Eukaryota > Viridiplantae > Streptophyta > Magnoliopsida > Ericales > Theaceae > Camellia > Camellia granthamiana. The sequence continues at coordinate 57,083,309 of CM069917.1, read as the reverse complement.
ATAACTGTTGCAAATTGAGCCGAAGTGCTATCTGGTTTTTGATTATTGTTTTTCTTTTCTTTATTTCTTTTGCTAGGTAGTTTTGCAATCATAGCTTCGAAAAGACCTGATATCCCCCAAGTTTTGTGGACTTGCTCTGGTAGACTTTGCAAAATTTGAGATCTAGTTGATAGTCAGCCAGTGTTAATCACTCTTCCACCAGTTGTTTAGAGGAGAAGAACTAGTCAATTTTCTCCAGCACAGAACACTCAGCAGTCGCCTGTCCATTCTCACCCACTTAGCTCACCAATAATTAATTCTCCCAGACCCGCAATGGCACACAGTAGTCCAGAATTGGTTACTGCCATGATGGCAGCTTTTTAGAGAACAATGGATACATTGGATCAAAGAATTGCTGCTCAAGATAAGACTATTGCTGAAATGCGATGCCATTTGGGGCCACGACATCTACTATTCATCCAGTCCCGGCTGCCGAGCCGAATCCTAATCTGCCTCCACCAGTTGAAAACCCTCAAGTCTCGGATCCCCAAGAGATGCTAGCATAGGCTCAAGCTTTTAGGTCTTTAGCACAGTTCCACGGGGGACTATTTCCCTTCGATATAAACGACATTGATCCGACTATGATAAAAATTGCTAGGCTAGAGAAGGCGCTCAAAAAATCTCAAGGCTTCAATTCCTTCCTCAGATATTGAAGACGATTATATTGAGGCCTCTGTCAGATTACCGAAAAAGTTCAAGATGCCTCACATCGATAGATTTGATGGTAGCGGAGATCCTATTGTTCATATTCATCTTTTCTCGGATGTTTTGAGACCAATGGGTCTGGGGCTCAGAAACTGTCATTGTTCAGAAGAACTTTATCAGACGTGGCATCTATCTAGTATGCCAAACTGGAGGATTCAACTAAATGGAATTGGGAAGAACTATCTAAGGGGTTTGTTAATCAATACTCATATAATACTTAGATAGAAGTAACAATCAACGAGTTGGAAGTGACCACTCAGAATCCCAAGGAACCCTTCATCGACTTTGTTGCAAAATGGAGGGCAAAGGCAGCTAGAATGACGAAGATGCCCTCAGAAAGGAACAAGTCCGATTGGTAGTTTAGAATCTCGAACTGGATATGTTACAAAGAGTGATAGTAGCGCCATTGTCTACATTTGCTGCGTTGCAGGAGTTAGGGGTTCGAATTGAAAATGCGTTTAAGAAAGGCATCATTCAGAGAACAAATGAGCCATCAAAGAGGTCGTTTACCAAGAGTACCAATGCTAGCAATAGCACTATTCCTAGGCCTGTTGAGATTAGTACCATCGCCACAATGTCCAAAATAACCGATCCCTTCGCCGGTGCAACTTCACAAGCCATTGGTCCAGCCCAAAACCAATGTAGAACCTTTACCCCCCCTTCACATGAGCCCAGCCCATGCTCTTAAACTTCTGATGGAAAAGGGGCACCTTAAGCCCCTTGACCCTCGACCTCTCACTGACCCACTCCCAGCCAAACATGATCCCACCCAATACTGCATTTTCCACTAACAGTACGGTTACCCTACTGATCGTTTCTATCACCTTCGTCATGAGATCCAGGATCTCATTGACAATAAAATCATAGCCCCACCCTCAAAACCAAATGTGACCACCAACCCACTCCCCGTCCATAACCAAGTCCCCATACCCAGAAATATCAACCTTATCTATACACTACCACCCACCTTCAACCCCAATGTATATATCACCCTATCCCATCTGCCTAAGCCTGAGGTGGTTATTTGTGAAAGCAAGGATATGTGCATGATGGAGATAACACCCAAAACCCAATCGAGGCCTATGGTGGCGGAAGTGGAAGAGAAGAGGCCCTCACTCATGGAAGAGTATGACCCCAGTCGGTATATTGTGACTTCGGACCAACCAAAGCCTGTAATCATACTACTAGACTCACTTAGCATCAACACAATTGGAGACAATGGGCTTGGGCAAAATCTGGACAACTGGCCTGAACAAGGTCTTGATGACCTGACATAAATAGAGGAAGACCTGTAGAACCTCTACTTCTTCGAGGAAGAGGATGTGGGCAATGTTTAGATCAGGTGGTGGGATCCAAGCCAGCCTGAATCTAGCCATGGGTGGTTGAGTAGTGAAGAGGAATTTGATACAGAAGAGCAGATGAAGAAGAATCCAAAATGAGAGGAAATTGGTGAGAATAGCAAGGTTGAGGCCATGCCTATGACTAAGAAGGAGAGAGCATTGGAGTAGTTCCAACGAGAGAGGATAGAGGAAATACAGAGAAAGATTGCTTGGGAGCAGGAGAAAATGAAGAGAAAAGAAGAGGTCGAGTCAAAAGTGGATGATGTCCAAACCACGAAAAAGCCTGAATGGGAGTTCAGTGACTGGAAAGGATGCCAAGGAAGCTCAAGCAGTACTGAGATGCAGAGATCGAATAAGCTGTAGAAGAAGAGTGGTGTACTGACAGAGGGCGCGATGTGAATATGATCTCGGTGGAGCCCGATAATAACCCAGCAATGACTGTAGGGGAATGATGAGAGGACAGTGATCTGAGCCTTGCATACACTGATGAGGGGTGGAAAACCGGTACCCCTGATAATACATGGTATGCAGATGAGATTAACCACATGACTAGAAGTGGTCATTATTTTAAACCCCCATCTCTAGATCAAGCAGAACCCTCCGGGAAAGAGGCTGAGAAGTCGAAGGAGAAAGACATAAAAGAAGACCTGGTATTAAGGTAACTTAAGAAGATCAAGACAGATATATCAATTTGGGGGCTGCTATGGCTTCTCGGGAGCACATACAAGTGTTGCTAGAGGCATTGAACAAGACTAAGCTACTTATAGACACCACCACTGACCAACTGGTGTCTTTGGTCATATCTGGGGATGTTACTCCAGTGTTGTCTTTTATGGACAAAGAACTACCACCTTAAGGGGCCAACCACAACAAACCCCTGTACATGACTTTGGAGAGCCGAAAGAAGTAGATCCCGGTAGTGCTAGTGGACACTGGTTTGGCAATTAATGTATGTCCGGCAAGGACTGTTTATGCCATAGGCTTGAAGCCAGTTGACTTCACGCCCACCACTCAAGCTGTTCGAGCCTACGACAATACCAGCCGTGATGTCATGGGGACCTTCAAGAGCCAAATACTGATTGGCCCATCTGAGCATGAATTCCATGTGATGGACGTGCGAGTAACCTTTAATCTGCTCTTGGGAAGGCCTTGGTTGCACCAGATGAGGGTAGTTTTATCAACGGTTCACCAATTGGTGAAATATCCATTCATGGGTGGGATTTCTATTGTTTATGGCAATTCTTCAATCCACCCTCCCTCGAGAACCACCACGCCCTTGTTGGAAATACTGTATGGAGAAGAGGATGTGTTCCTATCTGGGTTCACCTTGGCAGAGGCCCGGTTGGTGCAGTCTATCATAAAGGAGGATCAGGGGACTTATGTGAGCACCCAATCCATCTATATGATGAATAAGTAAGGACACATTCCCAGATCGGGACTGGGTAGGAGCAGGAGGCAAGGAAATACTGTTGCCAGAGAAGTGAACCATAACCCTCATGCTTTTGGGCTGGGGTACAAACTAACCCTAGAAGACTGAAAGAGAAAGGGGGACGAATTGAGGGAGAGAGTTAAAGCAAAAAGGGCCGAGAGGCAATTTGTGCTAGTCCACAAGCTAATTAGGGAAACCTTGAACGGATGCTTTGTCCCCAAGGAGAGGATTTCCTTTTCTGTGGATTTTCGGAGCCATGAATCGAATGGGAAACCAAGATGAGATACTCAGGATTTGAGATCTTCTGTGATCACCAGTTGTCAGACAAAGAGGAGAAGGAGGAGCGGATTAACCCAAGTGTCAGTACAGGGCAAGACAGAAACACCAACTCGGATAGTAATGAAGAAGAGCTATTAGGGATGGCATTGGCTGACTTACTGATTAACTCCAATGCTGGGGCAGAGTCTGTTAACTTGGGGGATAGTGTTACTATCTCTATTATTGGGGATGAGCCAGCGACAGATTACTCCGGTCTCATTGTAGGCGCAGTTGAGGCTCCACGCCTGGTTTGGCAATTCGAGAAAGGCGCCATTGACAGTTCTAAACTGGATGATGAGCCTAAATCTGATTCCACCAAGTCTGTTGAGTCAGAATCAGATTCGAGTCCTTCTGAGGAGTCTGAGTCTGGTACATCCAGGGTAGCCCGGGTGCCAAGGTCTTGTCTTGATCCTCTTTTGCATTTTCTTTTGAGTCGGTTGTAATTGAGGAGCCAGAATTTCTGAATGAGAATATTGTAGATTTTGTTTACTTCTCTGTGTCGTTAATGTATTGCATTGACTGAGATTTTCAAAATTTTAACGAAAACGAAGAAGAAATTCCTTAGGCTTTGAAAAACATGATTGACTGAGAGGAGGAGGGTTGTGCTAAGCCCTGTATAGATGAAATCATTGCAATTAACGTGGGTACTGAGAAGGATCCCCGCTTAGTCCAGATCAGGTCCACGTTGTCTTCGTAGGAATGCGAGCATTTAATTGCTTTATTAAAACATTTCAAAGATGTTTTTGCATGGTCCTACGAAGACATGCCTGGAATTGATCTTGAGATTGTACAGCACCGGATCCCTTTTGACCCTAAGGCTCGACCTGTCAAGCAGAAACTTTGTCGAATCCATCCGGTTTGGGCACTGAAAATTAAAGAAGAGTTCACCAAGCAGATTGATGCGGGATTTTTGCTGGTGTCTGAATATCCAAATTGGTTGGCCAATAGTGTTCTGGTTTCGAAGAAGGATGGCAGAATTAGAGTCAGCATCAACTTCCGGGATCTGAATAGAGCTAGTCCAAAAAATGACTTTCCACTGCCGCACATCGATGAATTGATAAACTTCACTGTCGATCATGTGTTGCTATCGTTTATGGATGGATTTTTTGGGTATAATTAGATTTTAGTGGTACCTGAGGACAGAGAGAAGATTGCATTCACCATGCTGTGGGGTACCTACTGCTATAGGGTCATGCCGTTTGGGTTGAAGAACGTCGGCGCTACATAACAGAGGGCTGTGACCATAATCTTATAGGACATGATCTATAAAGAAGTTGAGGTGTACGTGGATGACATGATTGTAAAGTCCAAAGAGTGAGAAGGCCACTACACTGCGCTGGAAAAATTCTTCGAACGGATCAGGGAATACAGACTTAGATTGAACCCGCAAAAATGCACTTTCCAGGTGACTATAGGGAGAACGTTGTGATTTCTGATTACACAGAGGGGAATTGAAGTAGATCCATCCAGGATCAAGGCCATCTATTATCTGAGCAAGAAGATGTTGGATTATGAGACTCGCTACACTCCCCTGGAGAAAGCTTGCTTAGCTTTGGTATGGGCTACTAGGAAGCTAAGGCACTATCTGTTAGCTCACTTTGTAATTTTGTTTTCGAGATTAGATCTTATCAAATATCTCTTTGAGAAATCGGCACTTACGGGTAGGCTAACTCGTTGGTTACTTCTTTTTTCCGAGTTTTACCTTAAGTATATCATGCGCAAATCAGTCAAAGGGAGAGGCGTAGCGCAATTTATGGCAGACCACCCAGTGGAAGGAGATGAAGTGGTAGAGTATCTATTCCCAGATGAAGACAATTCGCAAGTAGAAGAGGAAACATGGACAATGTACTTTGATGGAGCAGCTAATCAATATGGTTATGGGATAGGTGTGTTGCTCATAGCACCCAATGATTTCCATATACCTCTAGCTTTCAAACTCCATTTCAAAGTGTCTAACAATGAAGCAGAATACGAGGTGTGTATTGCTGGATTGGAAGCTGCCCTAGAACTAGAGGCAATAAGGTTGGATGTCATCGAAGACTCGAACCTGGTTGTTTCTCAAGCCAATGGGGATTGGAGGGTCAAGGAAGAGAAAATGAAGTTTTATCATCAGGCCTTGGACATTCTGATTTCGAGGTTTGAAAAACTGACATTTACACATTTGTTGAGAGAGAAAGATCAGTTTGCTAATGCGATGGCAACTTTATCCTCTATGGTAGACATACTGCTTGGTGTGAAGATGCATCCGATCATCATTGAACAAAAGTATATGCTCGCTTATGAGACAATCGCCGCAATAGATGAACCTCAAGACAAGAACCCCAAGTATTACGACATTTGGAACTTCTTGGAGAAGGATGCTTATCCACCAGGGACAAATGCCAAGGATAAACGAGAAATACGGCGTCTGGCCGTCCAGTTCATCATTTGCGGAAATAAGCTATACAAGAGAGGCCATCTGGGAATGCATAAGCTCTGTGTTGAAGAAGAGGAGTTGAAACGTCTCATGGAGGCCATTCATGGGAGAGAGTGTGGAGCACACCTGAATGGTGTGATGTTGGCTAGGAAGATCCTCAAGCAAGGCTATTATTGGTCAACTACGGAGGAGGATTGTATTAACTTCATTCGACGATACCACAAATGTCAAATTTATGCTAATCGCATGAACATTTTGCCGTCAAAGCTTTACAACATGACTTCACCATGGCCTTTCTTAGTCTGGGGAATTGACGTCATTGCGGAAGTCTCGCCAAAGGGCTCAAATGGACATGAGTTCATCTTGGTGGTGATTGATTATTTTACCAGGTGGGCGGAAGCATAGTCTTACTCAGTGTTGAAAGCGTCACATGTGACTAAGTTCATTAGGAACAACATCATCTGTAGGTATGGGGTACCAAATGAGATCATCTCAGACAATGGCTTGTACTTCAAGAAAGAGGTGGTGGATCTGCTTAAGAAATACAACATGGATTTTCACAAGTCATTAACACACAGATGACAGACTAGCGAAGCTATTGAGGCTGCCAACAAGAATGTCAAGAACATCCTACGAAAGATAGTTGAAACCTATAAAGATTGGCCACATAAACTGCCTTTTGCACTCTGGGATATAAAACGTCAATTCGAACATCTACAGGGGCTACCCCCTATTCTCTAGTATATAGGATGGAAGTTGTTTTGCTTATTGAGATCGAAGTATCGTCGCTGAGAATCATGGCCGAGTGTTAGATAACAGAGGCCGATTGGCAGCAGAACAGGTTCGAAGAATTGATGTTGTTTGACAAGAGAAGGCTGAAGGTGTTGTACCATGTCCAAGGATATCAGTGTAGAATTGCCAGGGCCTTCAACAAGAAAGTCAAATCCAGAAACCTTAAAGAAGGAGATGTGGTGCTTAAAGACAACCAAGCCTCCATTCATGACCCTAAGGGCAAGTTCAGACCCAATTGGACTGGTCCTTACATTATTAAATCTGGTCGGGGGGAGCAATCATCTTTATGGATTTGGATGGTTTGGAGTTTCCGCAACCGATCAACATGAACAATTTGAAAAAATACTATCCCCTCAAGGCTCGCTAGGCCGAAAACCCGAAAGGGTAACCTAGGCAAAAGTTAAAGCATGAAAAATTAGAAATAAAGAAAAATATAGCTCACAAGGTTGAAAACCTGAAAGGGCGACTTTGGCAAAAGTTAGAGTGCAAAATGAAAGAGCTAATACTCGAGTGAACCCTAACTGAACTACGTAATTCCCATATTTGGGATACATAGGCAACTTCATCCTAAAGTTCGGCCATAACCATCTCCAACTCAATTATCCTGTCCATTTGTTTGAACGGTCCATCTTTTTCCATCGTTTGTTAGCTTGGTTGTGTTACCTCCATTTGGCAGAAGGGCTAGTTGCAAGACAGAGCAGTGATGGTGAATGTAGTTGTGGGTGGTTATGATCTTTTGATTCGGGGTTGTAAGTGTTAAGGATTGATTCCAATTGTGTTAAATAGTAACCATTTCTAAAAATTGTTTTGAAAAGTTTTGATGAGTTGACTTTCTCAAAATTTTACCTTTTTCAACACAGACCATTATTTGGACCAAAAAGGAAAATTTTTAGTGCTTACAACTTTAATTACATGATTTCAACACTAGTACATCCTCCAACTCTCTGGTTTAAATCAAAGTTGCTTTTACATCATAAAAACTTGAAAAGAAAAGTCAAAGCAAATAAACTAGGGGCACAGATGAGTCAGGTGCCAGTCTTTTGCCTTATGCTTGCGCTCTCGGAAATCTCTGTAGCCAAGAATGGCCCAACCTATGTCTCATCCTTGAGCCAAGCCGAGCACTCACTAGCGTAACTGAAGCTAACAGTAGGGGCTAGAAACTCTTTTGTCCTCCAAGCAACAAGGTATTGAGCCAGGTGCGAAGCACAAACTAGAAATGGAGCAGGGTATTCTACCCCCTTATCTGGACAAGTGTGATCATGTCCAAACTGACATCTGAACCAGAATGGAAAATAGAACACACAGTGCGTGAGGCGAATCAACTATATACCTGGCTGTCGGGACATGCTGTAGCCCATCTCAGTCAAATTAAGCCATGGACAACGCCAAGCAATGTTAGCCGCAGATTTGCCGCACATCCAGTCGCACCACAATCCCTTTGTGGGAAAGTCCACTAGCTGTGGATGAAAGAAGTAGGATCTGGCCAAATACTCAGGGCAAGGGTCCACCACTTTCAGCTTATCCATCAAACACACCTAGGAAGGGATAAAAAGAAGAGAGATTAAAGAATAGAGTGGTATACGTTGAGAGAAAAAGTAAGGAAAGGGTTTCGAGGAAAAAATAGAGAGTGAGTGTCGAGTGATGTGAGAAATCATAAATAAGAGAGGATAAGAAACAATACCTGGAGAAGCAGTGGACTCCCTACAAACCGAGTAATCTCTCGCTGATGGAAAGCATCTAAACCCATTAAAGTCTCGGCCAATGCCAAACCTATGCAACTCTTACCCTCCTTAAGACGTTGCGTCACCTCGATCAACCTAATGCTAGCTTTGCTGTAACTAGGGACAAGTAGGAAGTGTGCAAGTAAACATAAGTAAAGGGCATGTTGATGATAACCTCGCCAGAGAAGGTCACCTTTGTCTCCAATGCCGGAAAAACGATGAATCAAACAGAGGATGTCCAACTCCTCGTCATGAGCTAAGGATCGCGCCTTATATAAAGTAAGCCCACACATCAGTTCAAGAGTCCGTGCATGACCCAAACGGGTTTGAGGCATAATCTCCTCATCACGCCGAGACTCTATTAATGCTTGAAACTCTTCAAGAGTAGGACACATTTCTTGTGCCCCGAAGCGAAACACGTGTGTAACCGGGTTCCAGCATAGAACGGCAGCATGAAGGAATGAAAAACAAAGCGAAGTACGACTCAACAAAAAAAGTGCGTTTATGCCAAAATCGTGAAATTTACCTTTTCCGTGTCGGCCGCAAGAAATATCTCAATTTTCAAAGAAAACTGCAGAAAAGATGGTGTTTTATCGAAGGAATGAGAAAGAGAAGACCTTTATAAAGGATAACGTTGTGTGAGTGGCTGACGGTTGTTGTGTAATAACCCGACCCTCTTATATGTTTTCGGGTATGTTCTCAGTCTCTAATTATGTGTGTGATTATATGCTTGATATGAAATTCCATGTAAAGTTAAGTTTAATTGCGTGAATTATATGATTATGGGTTCATATCTGTCAATTATGAGAAAAATCTGTTACAATTGTGATGGTTAGATTAGTAATTGGAGGCTGTAGAGGCGCGATAACCCGAAATTGACTTTATAATTGCAATAAGCGTGATTTTTAGATCATAATGTGAATTTTTGTAAAAATTTGATTCTTAATGATTAAACTGATTAAATTGTGGTCAACTCTTAGTTAACCCTTTTAAACTCTTAACTTAGCAATCCTATCACATAGAAATATCTCCTGAGAGGAAGGGAGAGTGAGAGAAGGAGAGGAAGAAGAGGAAGCTCAACAAGGGGGGTGTAGACACCCCATTTTTGACTATCCTCAAGACTTGGTTGTGCTTGTAGGTACACCCAACAACTGGTTCGATTGCTCGTCGAGCACTCAACTATCGCGGCGGAACGTCACCGGTTTGAGTTTCCCGGACCCTGTATCCTTTCTGCCTCATTTTTGGACCCTGACTAGGTCCTGTTAGAGTGGCCCTCATAGTGCACTGCCGGCCATGGCATGGCACTGCCGGCCATGGATTTTCCCCTGCCGGCCACTGATGAAGCCCTGCCGGCCATCAGTGTGGCACTGCTGGCCATTACTGATGGCCGGTACCCCCCCCTATCTCAGCTGGTTTTCAGGCAGATCTTTTGAGCCAGCTGGATTTTCATTTGCTCCCCTCCATACACGTGTATGGAGGGATAGAAGCCTTGAAAAGCTTGTTCAAGAAGCTTTGGCTTGGCATTGTTCTATATAAGGAAGAGCCTTCTTCCTTAAGCAAGGGTTCTGAGTTTGGAAGAGAAAAAAATCTGTCTCTCTCTATATTGTGTGTGTTTTAGGCTTTAGAGTTGGATTTCCTTGCCCTTTTGCACTACAACACCTAGATATACATCTCCATCCTCCATTCCAGCACCTTGGAGGCCATTTGAGGAGGTTGGAAGCTCAGAATTCTGGACCAAAACCTGCTGGAAAGCTGCTCTTCTAGGGTAAGTGCCTATTTCCCTCAAACTTGCACTTTCTTGCTTCATCTATAAGCCTTACTTGCAAGCATTTTTGGATTTTGTCATGAACTGAAAAAGATCATATTTTGAGCCCCTCTTCAACTTTGTTGAAGGGCTCTCTTCTGTTTGGGGCCAGCTTCTGTCCCTTGTGCTTTATCTCTCCTTTTAGGGCCATTTTTGCATGATAGATTAGCCCTATTTGTGTTCACTTTTGAGTTTTGATATAAACTGGAAAAAGTTTTGTTTTGACCTCCTCTTTAAGATTGATTGAGGTCTCTTTGCCTTTTGGGGTCATCTTCCCCCATGCATGCTTTATCTCTTCATGTTTAGAGCCATACATGTGAGTATTTGCATTGGCCTTGTTTTGGCCTATTAGCCACTGAAATCCAATGGATTTTCAGTGGCCTTGTTGTGTTCTTGAAGGCCAAAATTAGAGGGGGGTGACCCCCCCTCTCTCCTTGTCTTGTTTGGTGACCTTTTGGCCTTCCAAAGAGACCCCATTTTGCATGCCTCTAGGCCTTGTTCCAGGCCCTTTTCAGTAGGCTTTGGGACCCTCTTGAGCCATTTCCAGAGTTGGTTTGGTCTTGTTGATGGTCCATCTTGCATGTGCCTAATAATCCCTTGTGTGGCCCTCCAAAGAAGCCCCTCATTTTGGCATGCATTGGCCGCATTTCCATGATTATTTGGGCATATTTTGGCTTGTTTAGTTCACTGATTTTTGCTGGTTTGATGAGTTCTTACCTGCTTCATACACTTGCCATGTAAACCATGTTTGCTGGCCAATCTTGTATGCTATGTTAGTCCATTATGCTAGCACCTTTTGGCCATGCTTTGAACTAGAAATGTTCATGTTTTGGGGCTGCCTTGCCTCTGTATTTATGCTTCTTAGTCAAATAATACATGCTTTGTATAGCTGTAGTGTAATTGACATTGCAAGCTTTGTGTTTCGGTGATGCATGCATGCTATCTTTGAGACATTTAGATGATTTGGCATCATTTAATACTTCATTTCAGAGCATGTACCATTGTTAAATTACCACTTCATCCATGCTTCAAGTGTCTTGGAATGTCGTGCATCGTTGCCTAGTTTAAGGCTTAGCTTGTGTGCTCGCATGCCTAGGTACTTGAGCCCTCGTTCCAGCATGTTTAAGTCTTTGTTTAGGCCTAATTAAGCTCTGTCCATGCTTAGTTCATGTGTTCATGCCATGTATTGCATGCCTCCTTTGTATTGCTCTTTGCTAGCTTTCATGACTTAGGACCTTCGCATGCTTTGCTTGTGCTATTTAAATGATTTGGCATCATTTATCATCTCATTTCAGTGCATATAGTGTTGTTACACTTGCACATTTGTCACTTCTTAGGCACTTTTGAGAGTTGCCCTTTTAGGCCCCTTTGATGAACCTTTCGCATTTTGCATGCTTGGGTGTTTTGTGTGGCTTAATTCATTGCCTTTGGCTACTAATTTGGACCTAGTTGAGAGTTGTCCATCTTTGGTGTAAGCCCATTTTGCCATGTTGTCGCATGCTCGTTACATGTATTATGTTGTCGCATACCTGCTTAGCTTTACATGCCTTGCATGTTCATATGTTCATATTGCATTTTGTCATAGGTTGTTGCCTCACATTATGCTCATATGCTTGTTGCATGCTCGATTTGATTGCATGTTTGCATACTTAGGTCATGTTGCATTTTTGCCATGCTTATGTGTTGCATTGCTTAGATTAAGTGTAAATCCGAGCACGAGGAACGAGGGGCGTTTCATACTTCATGTGATGGAACGCGTCTCAATTCTCGGTCGCCGAAGCTCTTGATGATCCATGATAGGGTTCTAGGCTTTACTTGCTCTATTTGTGCATTCATTTTCATATTGATTTGCACAAGTTGGATCTTTGGCCATCATGCATCGGGATGCGTGATTGATGGTCGTGGATCCGATTTGGCCTCTCTCTTGATGTTTTGAGGTGATTTGGAGTGCCATGGTGCGTACATGCCCTTGGGAGACCCTCCATTTTCTCTATTTTTGTGCTTCGTTGCAGTTTGGTGTCGCAGCACACCAGTGGTTGGCAGCCTGCCATTGATGGCCGGCAGTGTGCCATCCTTGGCCGGCAATGGGCCATCTCTGGCCGGCAGCTCTCCTTTCCTGGCCGGCAGGCCACTGGTAGCTCCCCCAGCAGTGTTTTGGTAAGTCTCAGCACCCAGAACTGGAGGACACCCTGCAAACAGAGCCTCCAAAGAGCAAATGGAAGGCATTCCAAAGCGAGAAACCGAAGCGAGCATGCATGCCTCCCTTCTTCAAACAGGGCTGGAATAGCACCGTTTACTGCTTTCCCTATTTGTTTGTTGTCGTTCATTAATTTGTTAATTAATTAAGTTGTGTAATAATTAGTTGTAGCTAGTTATTCATTTGGTTCTGTAATAATTAATTAGCTTGTGAGTTAGTTAATTAGGTGGCCTATATTATTTATTCGGTCCCTCCGAGTGAGGGCAAATTTGTAATAAGTGTGCGTGCGTGTGTGCATGTCTTCCAACCTCATTTCTTCCTCCCTTTTATTTAACCGCTTACAATGGTTAGATTTAGGGCATATCTCAATTAGCATCCTTATGCTTTGCATGTTTGCATTCATTCATTTGTATTGCATGCACCGGGCTCGGCGCATCATGCTAACTGCATTGTATTTCAAATTCAATTTGAATACGTGTATCGTTCGTCACGTTCCACATGCCATCCTAGGATTAGCTGAGCCTACTTAGTTGCATTTTGTATGTGATACATTAGCCACTTAACATGAATTAGGGTCATGCATGTTTTGCTAACTAGCTTCATTGTTTTGGCACGGAGTACGATGTAAGTATTTATGCTTTAGCATCTCACATGAGTGTGAATATTAACATGACAGCATGCTCACCATGTGGCTAAGTGCTTATTTGATTAACTGCCTGAATGCCTGTGGGTGAAGGTTGGATTACTTGAATTGGGATAATTCATTGAAATCCGTATTTTAGCCTACTTGCGAGTAGCAAATTTCAAAACATTTCCAAACAAACGGATATGCAATGCTTTGTTCCAAATTAGGCGATCTAGTCTATACTTGTTTTGCTGTATGCATCACATAGTAATTCTAGCTAATTAATCGGAATAAGAATGCATGTGTTTTCAAAAACGAGATATCATGGTTAGTAGAGGCCGATCTTCGGATCGGGCGAGAGGGGGTGCTCATAGCTGACCTTCCCCAATCGTACCCAAGTTCCCGAGCCGAGGCAACTTTGGTGATGACGAACACGTGGCCTTTGGTGGCACCGAGTTAGGGTTTCCTAAATTTCCCCATTATAAAATATTTAGGTGGCGACTCTGTATCTGGCAAAGCAGTCCATGTTTGGCACTTCTTTCAAAAAAATCTTTTTTTCTCAAAACGATTTGCCGGATTTGGACTCTTTGGTTCAAGATTAAGAACCGTGACAAATCGAGTCCGAATTGTAACACCATTGAGGTCCCTCGCGGGCTTGTTACAGGGGGAAACTTGAAGAATTGAGACGAATTTTAGAGATTTGAGTCCAAGGTAAGTTTAATTCACTAAGAAAATCCTCTCTAATTGATTTGAGTAGAAACTTTGGTTATTCGTGAAGGCTAGGGTTTCAAGAAGGAGCTTGGGTGTGATAGTTGATTAATTAGAAGGAAGATCCTTGTATTTTAGTTGTTTTGAATTAGTTTGAGCTTTGTGAAGGAGAATTACATCATGTTCTTTGGTTTATATGTTTGAACTCATCTATATATTTAAATGGTTATATATATACTTGAAAACCTAATATGGCTAGAACTTTGAAGGAATTGGGTTGTGTATATGAATTTGAAGAAAGTGAAGGCTTAATTGAGCTTATGATTCATGTTAGTGTGGTGTTATGTCCTCATATTGTCTCAAATTCCTCTATTTTGCACCTTGTATTGTGTTGACCTAGTTGGGTGTGTGTTTTATTTCGGACTGCTCAAAACAGGGGCTGTGACCGCACGTGCGAGGCTCATGGCCACACGTGCGGGAAGCACTACCGCACGTGCGGAAAACAGGGGATCTGAAATAAATGCACGTGCGGGGTGCACGTGCGGCGAAAGGCTTCCACACATGCGGCCCAAGGTGAAAAATTCTGTGTGCTTCCTTTCATCTTTTTGACCCTCTAGGATTGCTAAAATGTGTATTTGAAGCCTTTAAAATGCTTATAATTAAATGGGGTCAAACGAATCAGATATTGATTAAAAGGAAGAGACTAAAAAAGTGAAACTAATTTGTGAGTTGCATGCTATGTGTAGGTCACGTACATGAGAGGAGTATTGCTTCTCCACAGCACTGTGAGTAATAGTAGTGTAACTTGTGTTCTAATTACTTTGATAATCATCGTTGATATATCATTACTTGTGAACGAGTTGTATTTATGATGTGGTGGATAATTGGAATTCTGATGTTGTAAGTTTTGAGCAATGGTATAATTATGGACCTGAGGTCGTTCTGCTTTGCTATCAATGGGTCTGAGGCCGTTCTGATGTGAGCTACTAAATATTGGCGGCCCTAAGGCCGAGGGAGGTGGGGACATGTCGATGTCTCACTGACCCTAATGTGATGTGAACTATTATGACTCGTGGCCTAAGGCTGAGGAAGGTAGTGTACATGTCGATGTTCTACCTGCCTCCAATGTTTCAAACAGTTGTTAATATGTTGGGCCCAAGGCCGTTCCGATTAATGTTAGGCCCGAGGCCGTTCTGTATAATATTGGGCCTAAGGCTGTTCCGAACACTGTTGGGCCCGAGGCTATTATGGGAATAAGTACAGGACAAGTCAAGTACATGAATTATTAATTTATGTTCAATGTGTCTTACGCTTATTCATATGAGATTTTATTACACTGCTATTATTCACTGAGCTTTGCTCACTCTGTGTTATGTATATCCATGTAGGTAATCAGCCTGGAGATCAATCATAGTCCATCCATAGCAGTCCTTTGTCAACCCCGCTGTGACCAATCAATTAATTGAAGTATTTATTTTTGTGGAGTTCCTTTCATGGCTCATGATGCTTGGGTCACCAGCACTTTTGTCAAATGTTGACAAACATGTATAACTTTCTCCCTTGAATGTTTTAGTTATGCCCCCAGTTGTGGGGTTGGGATTTGTATATGTATGTATGCGTGTATGTATATAGTTATCACTTGTGTATATGCTTCGTTATATGTTGGATTATGTGATGAAAAGTTCTGTGATCTTGGCATTTAAACACTAGCTCGATGGATGACATCTTAGACTAATAATTGCTTCCGTTCAGGCCCCGTACCATATACGGTATTCATGTTGTATATATTTATTTGATTTTGGAACTCATTGCGGGTCAGTCATGCCCAAACTTTTAGGGGGGAGTTTGGGGTGTGACATGTTACCAACTGTCCAGCCACATGCCTTAGCCGACTAACCACCTTTGTCAGCCGGCCGTCCATTCGAGTGGCTGGCCAACCAATGCAATTGGCCAGGCAGTTGGTAGCAGTGTTATGTTTGGTCGCTCTTAGTTTTTGGGTCATGTTTCGAGTCTTTTATTTCTAGAAAGTGTGAATAGCTGTGTTTAGGTTGTTTTTACTTTGTTTTTCCTTTATTGAGTTGTATTTTGTATTTTGGTTAGTGGAATGCTCAATATCCTGTTACAAGCATTGTTCAAATACAAGCATTTTTAGTTTCAAATTTAATTCCAATTTTATGTGAGTGTGGTGCCATGCTTGAGAGGCAAAATAAATCCTCCTTTTATAAACTCCAGGGTTTTACCCTGATCATAGTGTTTTACAAAAGAGAAAATACAAGTGTTTCAAACAAAAAGTAAAGGTCTTATCTAAAGCAATACAAAGTGCTAAACTACAAAGCCAAAGAAAAGAACAAAAAGAATACAAAATCAGAGTCAAGCTCGAGAGGCCCTCTTAGTCCTCTTCTGCGGAGGGGACTCAGGGGCACTATCGCCATCAGAGCTACTATTGTCAGAAGAATGAGACTCCGAGCCAGTCTCGGCATCCTCTCCGCTCCCTGATCCAGAGACAACCTTATCATTCTTGCTCTCGGACTCGGAGTGCCTGCTCGCTGTCTCCTCGGTGCCACTAGTCTCGGTGTCATCCCCACTCAAAATCAGCCTTGAGGAGGAGGAAGTCTCCTCTGTTTGAGACTTTCTGCTCTGACCCAGACCACTCCTGCCTCTGCGTCGACCTCTGCTCTGACCTTTGCCATGTGAAGAAGCTCGTCCACTTCTCCTCCCTGCAACCAGAGAAGGTGCCATTGGTGCTATTGATGCCGTCGGTGCCGCAAATACAAGTGGAGCCTGAAAGCAAGAAACAGAGTATTAAAAGAACATCAGTACATATTTAGTATGAGTATGGCAAATCAGAATAGTATGATGCAGAATCAGTATGGGTATGAATCAAAGTAGTCAGATGAATGAGAAAATGTAGAATATCTGATAACCATGGAGAGTTAGTAATGTCTTCCTCCTCTACACCATATGCACTAAAGAGGTGACCAACCCGAGGAGGTTGTCCACGTACTCCAATGGCACCTGCAAAATGAGTTTGAACATTAGTATACAGAAAAGGAAGTATGAAATGTAAACTGCAAGGCAAAGTGCATACCTGTTGCATGTCAAGGTCCCTGACATACCCATGCTCCTCCTCCGGCAGCTCGATCGGAATATGGTAGGCCATCCCACTAGGTCGCGAACATGGGGTTGCACTTAGGACCACCAGCAGACCGACTACATAAGCAATGGAAGGAGCAGCCCCTCTAATACCAGACTCAGCAGCATAAACAGTATCTCCAGCCGCGGGCGCACTTGCAGCGTCTCCTGTGCGAGCTCTGGTCAGGGGTGGTATCAGATGAGTCCTAATAAAGGCCGCATAGTCCCTAACCCCGCGGAATAGGTTGGCGTCCTGCCCTGCCATAAACTATACGATGGCTTCGACTGGGAGACCATCGGCTGTCCTCATAGATGGTGGAAGCAGAGCAGGAACAATGAGGATCCGGTGACCCCAAGGTTTGGCACACAAATCTCTTTTCGAGATACCAAGTCTTGCAAAAAGGACCCTTTAGCAGGATCCGCATCCGGGAGGTGTCCCAGGACCCGACATAATCATCTCTCGTACTGGCCGGTGTAGACACCTCATTTTTGACCAACCTTAAGACTCAGACGTCATCGATTGAGCGCTCGGTGATAGTGCATGTTGCGCTCGTTTCGAGGTTTTGGAGTTTCAGCCAGGTGCCTTGCCTCTGGACCTCTGAACTCTTTGCGCTTCAGCTCGGTTTGCGGACCAAGCCTTGTTTCTCCTTGCCTAATGGAGGGAGAGGTCTTGTAGACCACTTTTTGTGGTCGTAGGCCATTTTTCCCGTTTGGAGACTAGTTTTTGGTTTTCGGAGCCTTCAACTGTGCGCCTTGTCTCGGGATCGCTTAACGTTCTCCGTTTGGCGTGGTTTTTGAACCACACCTTGTTTCCTTGGCCTAGAGGGCCACTGTGGTTTGGGAGACCACTTTTGTGGTCGTAAACCACTTTTGATGCTTGTCAACCAGTTTTCGAGGCTCCCGGCTGTGCGCTTTGCCTCCCGAAACTTTCGTCTTGCATCCGTTTTGGTTTGTTTTTGGTACAAACCTTGTTTTCCTTGTTTGGAAGGTGGTACAAGGGTGGAAGACCAGTATTTCCCTTGGAGACCACTTTTCCTCCTGCCAGCCAGTTTTCTGGTTTGACAACTGGTCTCCCTGATCTTTGGACCATCAAAAGTGGTCGGCCACCACACCATTTGCTTGTTTTCATCCTCTGGACTCTCTCCCACCATGGGCGACCAGTTGTTGTTCTAGTAGACCACTTAAAGTGGTCGGCCGACCACTTAAGTAGCTGGCCGACCACTTCAAGTGGTCGGCCACTTTTTGTCACCTTTTTGGAGATATTTTCCTCTAGCTGGCACAACTGGAGGGCACTGAGATCATCCTATGGAGGGATGGCCTTGAACCTTAGCTCCTTCAAGAAGCTTTGCTTTTGGTTCTCTATAAGAGAGAACCATCTCCTCCCTCCTCTAGGGTCAGAAAAATCTCCCTTGAGCTATACATATAATCTTGTATCTATATCTCTCTTTTGGCTCTTGTTTTGTACCTTAAAGTGTAGATTTGTCATACTTTTGTACACAAACACACACTCAAACACCTTGCTTGTGTTGTTGAGGCTTCTTGAAGTTGTTTTTGGTGTTCTTGGGCTGGTTTGAGCTCAAAGAGGTTGCTGGAGTTGCAGTAATAAAGAAGGTCTTCAAGGGTGAGTCTTTAACCCTTAAATCCCCCATTCTTGCTTAAGCTTTTAGCCTTATTTTCATACTATTTTAAGCTTAGCTCTTAACTAGAAAAAGTTCTTTTTTTCCATGCTTAAGAAGTTTGTTTAAGGTCACTTTTTCGTTTGGGGTGATCTACCCCCTCTTAGGCCTTGTTAGGCCTTGTTTTGAGCCATCCCTTTAGGCTCTTGTTGTAGCCTTTGCATGACCTTTCTACCACTGAAATCCAGAGGATTTTTAGTGGTGAAAAGGTGGTTTTGGAGTCTTAAATAGAAGAGGGTCATCCCCTCTCCTTATATCTTGTTTACTTGCTTCATATGCCTTATATTTGAGTGTTTATTAAGCTTGTGTTAGCTTGTTCTTAGCATGTATTTGTGGTTATTTTGCTGAGGTATGTCACTGTTTTTACTTGCTTTGGTCATTCCATGCATGGCTTATACACTTGTGGTGTAAATCTTGTAGACTAGCTTTGTATGCTTCATGAAGTAGCATGTCATTCTAGTTTATGTTGAGTTCATTTTAGCATGTTCGTGGGCTTGTTTTACCATGTCATACCTTTTTTAGGGTTTGGTTTGGTCACCCTTAGCATGCTCCTTGCACTTGTAGTGCAATTCCATGAAGTAGCCTAACATGCATCATGCTTTAACATGTTATTCTAGCATGCTTTTGGCTTAACTTCATGAAGCTTTTGTCCATGTTTTAACATGCTTTAGCTCTGATTTTGGTTGTCTTGGCCATGCATGACTTGCTTTGTATCGCTATAGTTCAATCTAGCTTGTTAGCTTTGTGCACCATGTCCACTAGCATGCATTACTTGGCCTATTTGAATGATTTGGCATCATTTATTATGTGATTTTAGTCCATGTTTCATGCTCATGCACTTGCATTTATCACTCATTTAATGCGTTGGAGGGTTGGTCCCTTTATGCCTTAACATGAACCATTGTGTATGCCTTCATGCCTTAGCTTGTGAGCCATTATTTCAGTGCTTATTTGGGGTTATTTTGCCATGATATTACTCTAATTTTTGTTGGTTAAGTCATCCCATGCTTGGTCTTAATAGGTGTAGTGTAATTCACCTTATTTGCCTTGCATGCATCATGCCTTATCCCCTTCATGATAGCTTGTTTTGGCTTCCTTCCATGCATGTTTTAGACTCATTTTGACATATTCTAGGACTGTTTTGGGTTGCCTTGGTCACATGCTTCATGCTTTGTATAGCTATAGTGCAATTGGCCTTGCTAGCTTTGTGTTTTGTTGACTCATGCATGCTATCTTTGAGCTATTTAAATGTTTTGGTATCATTTCATACCTTATTTTAGTGCATTTAGTGTTGTCACACTTCCTTGTTTATCACTCCTTAAGCACTCTTGAGAATTGTGCTCTTAGGCCTAGTTGAATGGCCAATGTATTGTGCATGCATGCCTTGCCCTTTTGTGCTTTTATTCTAGCATTATGGCCTCTATTTTGGCATGGCTAAGGTCTGTCTATTTTGGTTTAAGTCCATTGAGTATGTGGTTTGCATATTGTTGCATGCTTGGTGTATTGCATGTTGTTACCTTTGTTGCATTGCATCGTGCATGCACGCATTACATTGTGTTAAGAACCTTATGATTCCCTTGCATTGAGTATGCCATCTAGTTCTTAGCATTTAGCATTGTGTATGCCATGTTATTCCTTGCATTGTGTATGCTATGTTGTTAGTGCATTGAGTATGCTATGTAGTTCATCGCATTGTGTATGCTTATGCTTCTTTGCATTGAGTACGCATGTTCCTAACATTGCTAAGTTGCCCTTATTGTATTGCATTGTGCATGCATGCATTTGCATCGTTCACATGTCATTAGCTTTGTTAAGTTGATCATGTCACATTGCATCGAGTATGCCATATTGATCATTGCATTTGTGTATGCTATGTTCATTGCATTGTGTATGCTAGTTACCATTTGCATTGTGTATGCTAGTTGTCATGAGCATTGTGTATGCCATGTAGTTCATAGCATTGTGTATGCTAGTATGTTAATTGCATGTTTGCATGCTTGTCCCTTGCATGCTTGCATGTTTAAGTTGCATTGCATGTTTAAGTCGCATTGTGTTTGCCATGCTTGTGTTGCATTGTGTTTGGAATAGGTGTTAGTCCAAACACGGGAAACGATGGACGTTTCATACTTAAAGTAATGAAACGTACCTTAATTCCCGGTCACCGACGCTCTTGATCATACATGATAGAGTTCTAGGCCTTATGTGTTTACTTGTGCATTCATTTTACATTGAATTGTGCAACTTCGCCTCTCGGCCATCATGCATTGAAATGCGCGATTGGTGGCCCGAGGGTCGAGAACTACACTCCCTTGAGTTCATGACATGATAGGGAGGGTGGTTGTGTACACATATCTTGCAAATACATTGCCATGTCCTTTCTTGCTCTCTGTTGCAGTAAACTGGAATTCAGCAGCAACAATTGGTCGGCCAGCTAGAAAAACTAGCTGGTCGACCACTTTTCCTGGCTTTCAATAAAGAAAGTGGTCGGCAGGTGGCTGTAGAGACCAAAAGTGGTCGGCCACCCTCCCACAGGACTCCCAAGGTGAAGTTTCAGCTTTCTGGAGCTTGGTGCAGTGTTCTGAGAACAAATGAAAACAGAGGCAAATCGGGGCATCGCATTGGATTTCCAAACGAAGCGACCGGGCATGCATGCATTCCTCTCCCTCTGAAGCTCCTGCTTTTACTGCTTTACTTAGCTAATGTGTTTAGCTGGTTTACGCTTTGGTTTGTACCTTTAATAGTTAATGCGTCAGCTATTTCAATTTGTTTTGTAATAATTAGTTAACTAGGATTAGTTAATTAATTTGTTATGTAATAATTAGTTTCATTAGCTTAGATTAGCTAGTTAACTTCTTATTCGGTCCCTTCGTCGAGAGGGCGCATTGTTGTAATAAGCGTGCGTGTATGCAATGCATGTCTTCCAACCCCCATTTCTTTCTCCCTTTTACTTAACCACTTATGATGGTTAGTTTTAGGGCATGTTTCATTTAGCATACCTTATGCTTCGCATGTTTGCATTCATTCATCTGTCTTGCATGCACCGGGCTCGGCACATCATACTAACTGCGTTGTATTTCAATTCCAATTTGAATACATGTACCAAGTTGCATTTCACATGATATTCTAGGTAGCCAAGCCTATCTAAATTGCATATTCGCATGTGTTGCATTAGCCATCTTAAGATGAACTAGGATCACGCATGATTTCTAACTAGTTCTCTATTTTGGCTTGGAGTACACTGTGAGTGTTTACGCTTTAGCATACATAACTGCCTGAATGCCTGTGGGTGAAGCTTGGATTACTTGAATTGGAAAAATTCATTGAATCCCGAATTTAGCCTACTTGCGAGTAGCAAACTTCAGACTATTTTCAAACGAATATGCAATGTTTTGTTCCAAATTAGGCGATCTAGTCTATATTTGTATGCTGTGCGCATCACGTAGTAAGATTGGCTAATTAACCGGAATAAGAGCACATGTGTTTTCAAAAACAAAATATCATGCTTAGTACTGGCCGATCTTTGATCGGGCGAGCGGGGGTGCTCATTGCATGACCTTCCCCTCTCGTACCGAAGTTCCCGAGCCGAGGCAACTTTGGTGATGACGGACACGTGGCCTTAGGCACGAGTCAGGGTTTCCTAAATTTTCCCAAAATAAAATATTTAGGTGGCGACTCTGTATCTGGCAAAGTAGTCCATGTTTGGCACTTCTTTATTAAAAATCAGTTTTCCAAAACGATTTGCCGGATTTGGACTCTTTGGTGATTTATCGATCTTACATCGCACATTGTAAGATTAGATTTAGAACCGTGACATGAGTCCAAACTTGTAGTAGCTAGAGAGCAAACGAATTCCGCGCCTTTCGCAGCGCGGAGTTCGGGAGTCCTCGGGCGCGTCTACAGCCGGCATCACTGCCCATGGCTGCCACATGATCTGCAAATAGAGAATTCACAGTTGTTAGTTGCCATCAGTTGTCAGAGTGTGGATCAAAATAGTAGTAATGGAATGGAATGGGTATGAGTTTCAGATTACCTCACGTGCTGCCACTGTATTAAAGAATCGGTGGTAGTAAGCAAAGATGGTATCTCCACGATGCCGAGGATGGCACCGACCATCGTACCGTCGAGAATAGGGCACAGTAGCCTTTACATCATCCCTCGGTACAGGGGCAAGGGCAGGAAAGTGCGCATACACCTAGAGCTGCAAGGAAAGATCAGTTTGTGAGTCAACACGTAGGAATAGAGATAAAGACAAAAAGTGCAAAGCAAAGAGCACAATAAACAAATAGAATTTGAAAATGAAAGTCC